>VXBQ01016762.1:1554459-1653458 GCA_013400175.1 Phainopepla nitens | reverse complement strand
GAGAAGTGCCCGTGCGGGGCCGGGGGAGCCGCGGTCCCTGCCCGCCGTGTCCGTGCGGGACACGGGCTCGCCCTCTGGGCTGCGAGCCCCGCGGCCGCGCGTCCCGCGGCACCCGCCGGGGAAAGGGAGCTCGGGGCTGGGGAGCGAAAGTTGGGCATGCTGAAAGGCAGCCGGCGTTTTGACGGCTGAACGCTGCTTATCGGCGGCACATCAACATCGGTCGGTGTCGTTGGGGGAAGAAGCATCAGTAACAAGCCGGGAGGCTGAGAACTGCACTTATTCGTATCAAAAGTAGTAAAACAGCGTTCAGCCGTGCCTTTAACACAGAAGCGTGTCTCGCGGAGAGCGGCGCCAGCAGATGATGTTCCTTCCTGGTCCAAATGGAAGCCACTCGCAGCATTTTGCTGATGAGGACCATCGATGGGTCACATTTATCTCAAACAGCTGACAAAATCCAGCAAACATTTACATGTTACTGAAGGAAGCTTTTTACCCGCCTTGACACTCTCAGGAATACTTTGCAAATAAAAATAAATCCTGTTGAAGTTGTTTTTAAGCAGATAAATACAAAAAAAACTTTTCACACCTTTTTACATTTTCATTGCTTAGACTGAAAGAAGAAAAAAACAACAAAAAAAGAAAAAAATGGAGAATTTAGATGCAGATGAATGAGCTTTAAAAAGTACTTTATTTCTATCTACAGTGCTATTAGCAACTGCAAGTAAATATGTCTGTTTATGACTTGTGATTTTGAATTGGCATTGTCCCATAAAGGATGAGAGCAAATGCAGACCAAGCTGTTGGATCCACAACCTGCAGCTGATACACAAGCTGTGTTTCAGCACCACTGTTACACTGAGATAAGCATATATAGTAAATAGTAGAAGGATATGCTCCAGTGTGCAAACTCTGTAAGTGTACATACTTACTCCATAAGTACATATAGTAAATACATGTAGTAAATAGTACAAGGATATGTTCCAGAATATAAACTGATGCTAAGAAGGACTCTTACTCACACTAGTGTTGGCTGTTGATAGCTGGCAGTAGATAAAGGTATCTGGAATGAGTGTTGTGGAGGTACCAGGGTATGAAATGGTTGCTCCTAGACTCTGTCCTCAGTACCCACAGAGAGGATGTTGCGTGAACCAGCTGCCCATGAGGGGTCTGCAGGCAGCCTTGATGAGTAGGGCATGGTGGCCAAATGGTTGGGTGCCACACCATCAGTGTAGCTGGGCAAGGGACGTGGAGTGCCTAGTTATATTTGCCATTCAGTGTGGCTCTGGCCTCGCAGGTGCCTTTGGGGCACTCCCACACGGGCTCTCAGTGGGAGTTTCTAGTTACCTCTGTGCTCTGGCTTACCGATCACCTATGCGCTGAAGTAAGCTTACCACTTACCATCAGCTGAAGCAGAGGAGGAAGTAAAATATTTTTAACCCAATTCGTGGTTAGAGCTGGAACATCCTTGCTAAATTAAATAGAAAAAATACATCCTCAGAACGAAACAAACATTTCATTATTCTACATTTTAACTTTTTTTTTTTTTTTTGCTCCAGATAAAAGGTGCTTGCTCTGGGTTTACAGGAAGGAAGAACTGGAAGAATAATGAACTTTCCAAATCTCTCATGTGAAGTAGAAATAAAATAAGAGCTTGTAGTTCCTTAAGTGAGCTTCTCACAGGAATCAGAAGAAGATTCTTTTCTGTCTTTTTGCAGGCTCAATCTCTTCTCATTTCTTCTCTGGTTTCTTCTTGTATCAAATTTTTCAGCAGTGTAAAGGATGAGCCTAAGAGTTTACAGAGTTTGGATCATGCCTCCCTTTTTTAAAAAAACAAATATAAAAAAAATTATTCACAGCCACACTAAGAGGAGTAAAGACATTGGAAATAAACTTTGTGCTACTTTGGATCTTGATTTCTGCAATAACTAAGTTGGGGAAACATTTTATACATTAAAGTGACAGTAATGTTTTATACATAAATGTTAGTAAATATTTTCTTTAATTTCATTCATTTTCAGGAAGCTGCATCTCAGTTAACATGTATTTACATGAACTCTCACTGTTTTTTAATATTTATGGATCATCTTTCACTGTTATAAAAGCATCAGTTTACTGTAAACCACAGGTCCATTCAGTATGCAGTGCAAGTCTCTGACCATTACCAGTTCCCTTAGCTGCTCTATGCCCAGCAATATCAGAGTAGTACTTAGTGTCAATTATAGCTCTGTGTCCCTACTGACTTTCCCAAATTTGCACAGAGCTGTTATTTTTTAATGCCAATTAAAAACAAAACCAAAGACATAACAGAACCAAAAACCCCTTTTGATGAATAGCTTTATAGTTGAATGATGAAAAGCACACACACTGGTGGTGTTCAGGAACACCCAAATACAAAATGCTCAAATGCCAGCATATCTTTGTAAAATGTACATTTCAGTTTCCATGTCACAGGATCTGCATATTTAATATCTGATTTGCAAGCATAACTTGGCACTCAAGTCTTTTGCATGCTGGGAAACAGTTTTACAGCTTAAACATACATTTATGTGGATGGAAATAATGACAAGGGTTAAAATCAGGGATTTTTTAAATTATCTATAAAGCTCCTGTAGAAATTATTTTTTCCAAAAGACAATATATCTGCACTAGAGATAATTATCTAAAATGCCTAAATAACCAAAGGGTAGTCAGAAGGGTTATTGAGAGAACAAGACAGAACATCTAAACTGACAGAAACAAAACCCTTCCTCATGTGTCATTATATTGCTTCAGAGTGTCACTATTGCTGCAAACAGTTAATGCCAGGGAGCTTTCCTCTGGTTTTAATTCATGCTGCCCAGAGGAAGACAGACCTTCTGTTTTTTTTATTATGAAACACACAAATCTTGAGTGCTGACAGAGCAGCAAAGTAGAAAGATGAAAGCTTCAGTTTGGGTACTGCTTTGATATCCTTATTCTACTGAGAGGTATGAACCAGGCCACCACGACCCCTTGTCAGTTGGTAGTACCCATCAGCAGAAATTTTATCTTCTGCAGGGTAGACCCAGCCACAAAGCACCTGGCTTCCATTCAACTCCATGTAGCTGTCTGCAGACTCCACTGCTGTTAGTACTGTTCCCTCAAGGCCATGCTGCAGCCTACGTGAGGTGAACCTTTGGTGCAGTCTCACCTTGACTGCTGTGCACAATTCTGGGCTCCACCTTTTAAGAAGGATGCAAAGGTCCTGGAATGCATCCAAAAGAGGGCAACAAAGCTGGTGAAGGAGCTGGAACACATATCCTGAAAGGAGCAGCTGAGGATTTCAGGTTTGTTTAGTCTGGAGAAAAGAAGGCTGAGGGGAAACCCCATTTGTCTCTTCAGCTTCCTCAGGAAGGGACATAGGGAGGGAGGTGCTCATCTTTTCTCCTGGCTACCCAGTGACAGGACACATGAGAATGGTTCAAAATTGTGTCACGGGAGGTTTAGACTGGAAAACAGGAAGAATTTCTTTACTGAGAGGGTGGTCAAACACTGGAACGGGCTTCCAGTAGGGGTGGGTGATGCTCCAAGCCTGTCAGTATTTAAGAGGTATTTTGACAATGCCCTTAGTAACGTGCTTTAATTTTTGGTCATCCCTCAACTGGTCAGGCAGTTCGACTACACGGTCATTATAGGTCCCTTCCAAAAGGAAATATTCTCTTGTCTTGTTTTCTCTTATTGATTGTTTTGTTAAAATTTTTATACACTTTGCCAATTATCATCAAAGGCTTCTTTAAAAATGCTATTATTCTAGCCTACATGTCTTTAAAGTTATAAATATTCCTAATACTGTGTAGTGTTGAGTGAGTTTGCTATTTGATTGCAGTTTGATTCGAGTGACAGCAATTTTAAATATCTAACTACATATTAATAGAAATATGACATGCATTGTCATATTTTTGCTCTAAAATTATTAGCACTGTGATAGATCTGGATACAATTTTACATAATTTGAATTTACATAAACCAGGCTAATAATGTGCACTTGTGAGCAAATCTTTTCTTCCAGACTGAGGCAGAGCAGTTGAGCTGGAACTCGAGCAGACAAATGAAGGAGTTATGGAGGGAAATCCCTTTTTCAGCAGAGAAGGAGCTTTTATCTTAAGTTCCCTGTTAACATGAAAGCTTCTACCCTCTCTCAGACAAAATGCCTATTGCAATCACTAGTCCAGAGTCACTGTTGTATTTAAGTGTCTGCTCCCTGTCAAAACTGCTTAAACTATTAAGGATTACTTGTGATACTTTGGCTTGTACGGGGTTTTGTGGAGGGTTGTCATACCTAAACTTTCAACATTCATTTATACTGCTGTCCTGTCAGTCCTTTCTAGGACAAATTGGTAAATATGTGTCTCTAGATGATGGTGATGAACACTTCCAAGCCCTGTACTCCCACCAATTAATTGCTCTTTGTTATTGACAGTCTATTTCCTGCATCCTTCCAAGGATGTCACACAGACCAGGATTATTGGACTTTTGTGAAAGTTATATTATTCCCATTCAATTTTTATGTTTCAACAGGTATGTCACAAACTCACCAGAAGCAATGCAAAGGGATTTGTCTCCCACCACCGAAAACACTTCTTCCAGAAAACAATCAACAAATTCTCAAAGTTGCATTCCATTTCAATGATTTCTGAATTATGATTGCATTTTAGAAAGTGAATAATAGAATCAAGAACGGCTTGGTTTGGGAGGGACCTTAAAGGTCATCCAGTTCCAACCCTCCTGCCATGGGCAGGGACAACTTTCACTAGACCAGGTAGCTCAGAGCCTCATTCAACCTGGCCTTGCTAGCAGCCTGTCCTTCTAACATTTGCATGCCATCCCACAGCTTGCCAGGGACAAGCCTAGTACAGTTCTCCTCTCCTATCACATCTACTTTAAAGCTCTGCCAATGAGCCCCACTAGCTGTGGAGCAAAGATTCTGCTCCTTCACTGGGAAGGGTGAGTTCCATCTGGTGCCGGCATGCCCAGTGCTGAGTAGCCATTCCATTGTCAAAACCCGCAACATTTTGGTGGTGGCAACAGCTGTGGAGCCATGTGTTAATAGACTCAGTCCATCAGTTGCTTCCAATGTCACTGCCTTCAACTGGAAGTATAGAGGAAAAAATAACTCGTGTCCTAGATTCCCTCAGCAAGATTCTCAAGGCCCTGAAGTCCTTTTTGATCATTCTTAGACTATGTGTTGCCACTTCATTGTGCTCTATGTGGCAGAGCAGTAATGGGTAGTAGTCTGAGGGCTGCACCAGGCTGGGAAGCTTCCTGGTGATGTCCTTAACCCCAGTCCCAGAGAGGCAGCATATGGCCTGGTCAGTATATTCCCTCTGTTCCCCTTGGGACGGAATCACCTACATCTATTACCCACTATTTCTTACTCTTGCAAGTGCTTGTAATGAGGTGAGTTAACCTTTCTGATTGTGGTGATGCCTCTGGTGTAACTGGACCTTCATTCTTTTCATCCTTTGGTGGGCCTTCCATGCACAAACACTCATACATTTTGTGCCGAGGCGCCTGGGCAATGAGGTGGGCGAAGAAGGATCTCACTTGCCACCCAGAGTGAACATGGACTACCCTCCATGCACTCCTTTCTTTACAACGTCTGCCTTCTCCTTTCTGGGGGATGAACAGAGGATCTGCTTAATCTTGAACTATTTCTGATGTCTGCTTCTGTCTCAGGGAGGCCAGAGCTTGATTACACCAGTCTATCTCCCTTTTTGATTCTTTAATATTCCATAACCTTTCTACCTCATATTGTAACTGATACCAGGCTGAGCAAGTCCTCTACCTGGTCACATTTGACACAACAGCTGTCTTTGCTACAGTCCAATGAAAGGCTCAGGTACTCCCTGAAACCTGAACGGCTCAATGTTTTTCGGGAGCTGTGCCTGGGTCACTGCATCCTTTTTGGTGAGTTTAATTGACTTGTCTCCCCTTCAAGTGGACATCATACCTGAGCTCTCTTGGCAAGGGCAGTGGCCACCACCTAAACTGGCTGCTTGAGCTGCATTGCCCCAGTGCCCCTCCTGCTTGCCCTGCCTGGGCTAAGTGCTGCACCATGCCCTCAGTAATGTCCCACACCCTGTTTGCCCATGAGCATGAGAGCTGCATATTTTGGCACCATACAGAAAGGCTGACCTCTACAAGCTCTTTCCAACGGATCAGAATGACACTAGCTCTTCCCCCATACTATTAGCTTATTTATTAAACTTTGGTAGGCTCTCTGTTCAGACTTATTGGTAATTCTTATCTGACCAAGCAGATTACTGACAGGTTCATTCATTTTAAAAGGAGACTAGAATGGATTTCTCATTTGGCTGTCAGTCCATGTTCTTCATTTGTCAGAAAAAAAGTTAAAGCTTTCTCTTCATTTGTCAAATCTGTCTTTCCCATCATATACAGTGAGTCAGAGATTACAACTCATCACAAGTACTTATAGCAAATATGTTGTGAACAGTAAGAATGAGATTGCTTGACTTTACAGTGCATGTGCATAGCTCATAGCACGTGCTACAGGACACCATTGGCAAGATCAAGCAAATAAAATAGAATGGCAACATATAGAAGAGTCCTACTCCACTCACAACTACACAAGCTTTGTCTGTTTGGTCTTATTTTCTTTTTCTCTGATGCTTGTGACGGGAAGACATGAAGTTTCCCTCTTCTGTCATTGTGCATGTAAAAAGATGTCAGCAGGATTCTCCTAAGGAAGCAACTGAATTCTTTTAAATTCCAGTGAGCTTTTCAAATATTTGCATGCCAAGGATATTAATCACTCAGAATCATAGAATCAATCACAGCATGGTTGGTGTTTGAAGAGGCCTCTGGAGATCACCTAGTCCAACCTCTGCAGGTTCACCTAGACCTGATGCGCATCCAGGTTTTGAGTATCTCCAGAAAATGAGACTTCACAACTCCTCTGGGCAGCCTGTTCCAGTGCTCTGTCACCTTCACAGTAGTTTTTCTTCATACTCAGATGGAACTTCCTGTATTTAAGTTTGTGGCCATTGCCTCATGTGCCTGTTGACCTGTCATTGGACATCACTGAAAGAAAGTTTGACCCCATCTTCTTGACACCTGCCCTTAAGACATTTGTGTGTATTGACAAGATCCCTTCTCAGTCATCTATTCTCCAGATTAAACAGCCAGCTTCTCAGCCTTTCCTCCTCATCAGAGAGATTCTCCAGTCCTGGAATCTTCTCCATAGCCCAACTCTGGATCTCATCTCACAACAGCCAAGTAAGTTGAACAGAGCAAGGCTAGAATTCGTTGTCAGGGACAAAATAGGGAAAAAATTAGAAAACTTATCAAATCTTTTACAACAGTCCTAGCTGTGATTATTTTTGCACTGGATTTCATGTTCTGCTTTCAAAATAACTGAACCACAGCATGAATGAAAATGTTACTTACCAGGACAAGTGAAGTGAAAATATAAAAGAGAATAAAAAATATTTCAATGGAACAGACATATTGGTTGCATGGTTATATTGTGGACAATAACTTCTGACTATTTGGAAAGAGATATTTATCTGTGAATTAATCAGAGTAAATTCAACTATATTGAGTGTAGTTTACCCATATAAATCTGATCCATAATCCCATTTACTCTCACTTTAATATTTAAATTCATACATGATCTGACAGATTTGATAATCTCAGTTACCACAATTAATTTCTCTTTTCAGAAAATAATGCATGAAGCATCCAATTTATGGAACTGACCTAAATAGTTTAAATCAAGTCTAACGTAAATGTTGTCAGGAAAACGCACGCCTTTTTATTTTTAAACTGGCATGTAGAAGGTGTGTTACTATTTCTGATATGTGATAACAAGATCAGACAAGATGTAGTCCTTTAGTATTGAAATGGGAGGCCTGTTTTAATTTTAATAAGAGGAAATTATATTTATTATTTGAAATTGTTAAATATTGAGTGTTGAACAGGGAATTTGCCAAATTAATTGAATTAGTGCTTGTATTCATTTGTATTATTTGACTATGTCAACTAGGAAGAAGCAGACTCCTGTGAATAATTTGGTTCTTCTGTATTTTTGCTCCAACCAGCAATGGAAATAGTTTATGTTTCCCATTTGAAATATCAAATTCCGTCAATATTTCAAGAATCTTTTCATCCTGAGCCCCATTTTACAAGAACCTTTATTCATCAATTTGACCTTCTTCAGAAGTTTTTTTACTGGCACTCAATACCAACTGTTTGGTGACTCCTGAGCACAAACATACCTCAGGCAGATGAATCAAAAGTCCAGTGTCCCTTGAGACAGGGACTGTCCTGGATCATTTAGGAGGGCTTTCAAGAGTCTTATTTGCACTAATAGTCTTCCAAACATGTCCCAGGCTTATTTACCCTGGCCCTGAGCCTGAGGCATCTCCAATTCAGGGTGCCAGGGGATTGGGTGGGAGCCACAGTCCCCAGCAGCAGTGGTGAATGCTTCCTGTTTGCTTCAGGCAAGATCAGCTGGGTTAGTGTAAACAGTTTAAACACATTTTCTCTTCAGTGAGGTAGAGTCTATGAACTTTTCCACCTGCAGATTACTGGCTGTTGCAACCTCTGACAGGGAAACATTTTCTCACAGTGAGGGTTAGTGAGGGGCTGATCCCTCCTTTTCTGCCAGAGGAGGGTTTAAAGTTTAAGTTTGGTAGAGAGCAAGTGAATTCATGTTGGTGCAGTACGGTTGTGCAAACTTCTGGATAGCATGGAATGGCTCCTACTTCCCTGACCTTAAATTGTACTAGGGTTGCTGAGTCTGCCCTGTGGGATTTTGACATCCAGATTCAGAGATTATAAGAAGCAGGAAGCTCAGCAGAGTCTCAGAATTACTGCTTACTTACTTTATTAAGATTACTTACTTACTTTATTAAGATAAAGATAAACCATAATCAGCATTTAATCTACCAAATTGGATAAAACTTTGAAAATTGAATCCCCATGCTAGCTTGCCTTTAGTCTTTCTCAACAAGGAGGAGGGATATTATTTTTCCTTGCTCTTTGTGGGGTAATAAAAAAGAGATGTTAGCTATCTCCTTTCTTTGGGAAAATCAATGGTGGCAAAACATCAAAAGCTTCTGAGAACATGCAACACCTCAGACTTGAATTGCAGTGTGACAATTTCTTATCTGGAAAAACCCTTTTTGAATTTTCTGAATATATACATGAAAGCTATTACAGGAAGGGGTGGGGTGGGGGGAAGCCATGAGGAAGCAATAGAGGCAAACTGATTTGAAGGTTTTCTTAAGACATAATTTTTCTGAGAAGCTTCCATGCCTTTCCTTTCCCATAGGAAATGTATCCGTGTTATCAATGGAGGGAGTTTTATTTGAGGTGAAGCTGTTTAACTACTTTAAAAACACCACCACCAGCAAACAGCACAGGGATCAATTCAGAATAGTTTCAGGGGGAAAAAAAGGGAGTAAAAATGCAGGAGCTCTACTACTACAGAGCTTGTAGGGACCCTTAGAAGCTTCTGGTGTTAATTGGTTGAAGTGTTGTTTTATGCCAAAATCCATAATACAATGTGCTGATTTGTTGGAATTTGGATGTGGTGGGAAAAATTTCTTTGTTAAAATCCTCAGCTCAGGATGGGCAGCACATGGTGTCAGAGATAAAAGAGGATTTTAAAAAGTGCCCATCAGCAATAGAAGGCAGGTAGACAGGTGGAGGTATTCCATTTCTCATAATAGCAGATTCTGAAGCCTCAATTTTTTTCTGTTTTTAGCTATCCCAGGAAGAAGAGTCTGACTATGAAACTATATCACAGAAATCTTAAGAGTATTGTGTCCCATCTGAAAATATATGAATATATACAGAAAAAGATGCATTTTGGCAGAGATTGTGTGAATGAGAGAAAAACATAGAGGAGTTTCTGACTAAAATAAGACTGGAGAGCTAGGTTTGTAATTTTCAGTACCTGTATCTTGAATAATAAAACAAATCTTGAAAAGAGGAGACACAGAATTAATATATGATTAAAGCAAATAGAATTTACCAATCAAAACAAGCAATGTAATACAAGCCTTTAATTTGTGAATGGTTTGCAGTCTGGACATGACAGAAAATCCAAAACATTAAAGGAACAGAGGGTTTAGCTAGAAAGGTGTGAAAACCTCAAAGAGAGACTTCACAAATAAATACCACAAGAGCAGCATGAGCTGAAAGCAAATGGGACATTTCTTATTCCTAACTGCTGTACAGGAGACCAATTAATGAGCTGTCAGAAACAGTTACTTCCCAAGTGAAGGAAAAGCCATAGGTAGCAGAAGGTAAGGAAGTGAAATTAAAGACTTAGGGAAGGAGGATTACCCTACTAAGTGATTTTTTTTTTTTTCTGGATGTATGGGTAAAGGAATTCTCAAAGATACAGGTTTTAATAGTACAAGGGAAACTTAATATACCTGAGTTTGTTATGAGCAAGATATCATACAAGACCTCTAATGTTTTTGTACAGCAGCATTTTTGCTTCTTTTGTTTATTTATTTTTGTGGGGATTTTGTTTTATTTTTTGTTTGGGTTGGTTTTGGTTTGTTTTGTTTGGGTTTTTTTTTGCAATAAAGCAGCCTGGGGCCTTTGACCCTAAGCTGGTTTGATAGAGACTGGTGTTCATTGCCATAAGCTTGTGAGTCACTGGATAATTGCTGAAGTTGGGATGGGAGTGTCCTGCTTTGACAAGTACAAAGCCCAAGGAGGTGCCATGGGGCTGGGCAGTAGGAAATAAAAATCAAGGCCAGTAGATGAGCAAGGTCATTGCAAAGGAAAGTCTCACAGCTTCTGTCACCTTTAGATCAGTAGCTTTACCTGATACCTTGCTTGGGTCCATGGACACAACCAGGGTTGCTTCTACCCTCCTGCACATCATGCCATACTGCTTTCTAAGGATGGGGGATCTAGAAAAAGGGAACATTTATAGCTACTTCAGTGTAGAGGAAATGGCATAAAGTCTTTTTAGTCAGAGTAATTTTCTATTGCAAAATTAGTGGTATATGCCTTTAATGCTGCTTTCCAGGTGTTTTGCAAGCAAATGTTTTAATCAGGAATAGGGTTTTATAATTGTGGGATGGCAATTGAATAAATTCAAAAAAGGACAAAATATTTCTTCATGTAATCTTAAATCAAGCTTCAAACTTATGGCCACTGCAGAAGGAATCAATGCCATGACAATACCAAGATGGGAGTGAAGGTGCATATGGGTACCAGCTACCGGGTGCTACTCTAAATCTGCCGTCCTGTATTGCAGCTACAGGATGGAGTTTATACCTTAGCAAATGTGGGAGTACCACACTGGTTTGGAGAACTTGCAGTATTCTCCGGTCAGGAGAGAGCAGACATTCCTTAGGCAGTGGCCTGTACACAGGAGGGATGCAGGACACATGCCTTACAGTTACAAATGGGTTGGTGGAAACTCAGCAGGCTTCTACTGCAACCTGTCTGTGCTCAGATGTGAGCCAGTCCTGTGGTCAATCTTTTAGCAAGTCAGTGGAAGGCACAGTCATGGAGATGAGGAGCCCAGAGGTGGCACATCTGGGACAGATCACTTCTGAGCAGTTATTGATAGCAAACAAAAGTGATCAGACACTGCCTGTGTGATCTCCCCACAACATTGTGGGGGGCACAGCTTGCAAGGCTAGGGCCATGTATCAGGTTATTAATATCAAGAATGGCTTTAGTTAATAATTCAGTGCTGATTTAATTTAGAAAATGCCAGAAGTGCCCAGCAAACTTGAAAAAAGCCTGAAATCTTGTTAGGTTGCTGGAGGAGGATGGACAGATCCAGGCAGTAAGCAGGTCTCCCATTGCACAGAGCAGTACATAACTCTTATTTTGACCTAAGATAACAAACTGGCTACCTGCATCATAAAGGCAATCTAAATTCCAGTTCTGACTCATTGATCTTACTTTATGTTTAGCATAATTGCATTATGTGAGGCATTTTAAAGGGCTTTTTTTCTCACTTGATTTTTCACTTTTGAGGGGAAGGTGAGGTCCCACTATCCTTGAGGTCGCCTTGCCTTGAGGATGTGAGGTAATGGGTACAAACTGAAACATATTAAAATCCTCCTGGACATCAGATAATAAGTTTTTTTTTTATTTTGGTGAAGGTGGTTGTACACTGGAACAGTGTTCAACAGAGAAGCTGTGGAGTCTCCATCCTTTAAGATGTTGCAAAGCCATCTGGACACAGTCCTGGACAACCAGCTCTAGATGGCTTTGCTTGAGTTGTAGCATGAATCAGAAAGCTTGAGGTTAAGTTAGAAATGAAGCACCTATCTCCAGTCCATCACTTGATCTAAGCTGGGAGAAGTATTTCTTAGATCACTGCTGTGCCCCTACTATGGATCATGGGTTTTCTTAAGCAAATTCTGTTCAGACTCCAGATAATTATGTTTATTGCTGAAATTAGTTTTGGGTTTTTTTTGTCAAAATGAGGATTCAAACATTTTTTAACCCACATATGTGTTTTCCTGAAATTACCTCAGGTCCTTCAGTTTATACACCTCAGTCAAGTGTAAAATTAAACAAAACCAGGGAGAAAATTATGCTCAAAGAAAGAAAAACACATCTGGAAATATAAGTCACTGTATTTTCTTAATGCATTGTAGTCAAAGGCTGAGAAGTGGAAAATAGAAATCCCATTCCATTTTGTGAAAGCTTCTTCTGCTGGCAGAGGTGAAACTAATAAGGCTGGTAAATCTTTATGATAAATATTTAATAAAACTTCATAGGTGTATGATTTACTGCATTATCATTCCTCAAAGAAAGGAAATAAGTAAGACTCTATACTTGCAAAGACTGTGCATTTCCTTTAATAATTGCAAACTGCAAACCTGTCCACTGGTCATCACAATTGTGTGGGTGTGAAATGGATTTTTCCTGTATTTTGTAGTTGTCTGTAACCCATACCTGTCCAGTACTCCCTAACCTTAAGTGCTGAAAAATGATGAAAATTTCCCCATATTGGAAGGGAATGAGAGGCACTTTCTTGGTGGAGAGGACAGCTCGCTTGGAAGTCATAAATCATACTGTTCCTCTCAAAGCAGTCAGAGTTCATGGGCTCAGCATGGGTCCTCATTCCTATTTTAATAGATATTCTCCATGCATGAGAACATCATTTGTCTAGATAACATAATTTTATTCATTTGATGTGTGTATAAACCTGTACACTTTATCACAGTCAATTAAAGAAATCAGTAAATCAGTGAGGGTATTTATTAAAAAAACCTACAAGGTTCTATATCTCTAAGTAAAGATGTTAGAGGCTGCTGTTTTAAGCTTCATTAAGATTTTTATGAAACAGAAAAGTGCTTCTGGCATTGTATGGTTCTGTAGAAAATCTTTGATATGCATATTAGCATCAATTTATGGATAGGTTTAGGTGCCTGTTTAATGAAAGGGATATTTCATATGCTCTTTTGGAGGGGAGAGTCTATTTAAAAGACTAACAGGAAATTTTGAATGGAGTGAAAGATCATTTGGTACCTTTGCAAGAGAGTGTACCTAAAAAAGACAGCTCTCCAAAGTGATTAAGCACATGAAATTGCCAAAAGGGCAGTGATTCATGGCAATAGCTTGTATTACTTTTTTACCCTACCATGAATTTCCACGGATTGATTTATTGATGGTTTTATGCCTGTTAATTAAGATGTTTGAAAACTGATGCCTTCTGTGTACTCACATAGTATGCCTTAAGTAGGACTGAACTCCCACAAAAAAGCATCCTCTAGTTACTTCTCAGCAAGATAAGGTTTATCACATTCCTCAACAGTAAAAATGCTGTGGGGAAAGTAAAAAAAAAAAATAGAAAACAAACAAACAAATGAACAACAAAACCTAACCAACAGCCACTTACTGCTTCTTTGTATCACAGTGTTGGTGAGCAACAAGATTCTATTCTGCTTCAACCTCAAGATACAGTGAGAGAAAAATATAGGAACTGTGAAAATAATAATGCCAAGTGACATTTTCTCCCAGATTCCACAGCAAATATACTGGTTGTGCAGTAAATACACTGGTTGTGAAATAGCTGGATGGGACAAGGATATGTGCAGTAGTCATCTGCTGTTAAAGAAAAGTCTATTTTTTTCCTATGGAATGGAGAAATTCTTCAGGAATAGTTCATCTGTGTGAAAACATGACACAGGAATGCCTAAAAAACAAGGTCTGTACACGCTAAAATGATCCGTTAAAAAAATTCAGCCCTAGGGAGGGTATGGCACGGAATGGCACAGGGCATGAGTAAGCAGTAAGTCATTTCCCTGTGTTTAACTGGCAATGACACCACCCCTATCTTGTTCCAGACAGTTTTTGCACATCATATTGGCATGGAGAAGGAAACAGAAAAGGTGTAAAAGCAATCTTCCAAAAACTTTTCCTGGTTTAAGATATTGAAGGACCAGGCCTATGTTTTTAAGAGAATACCAGATTAATTGGACTCATGACTGCTCTTTTGCCCTTTTCCTGAAGTTTTTTAGGAAATGTGTTCCCTTTGCTAATGCATAGATTTTGTTTCACCTGTTAAAACTCATTCTAATCTTTAAATATCAGTCTGTGCTGGCATTTGCGACAAGGCAGCGGTTTTGGAACAATGATACACAGAGTTTCTTTTAGCATTGAAGCAAACCTTCCTGAAGAATTATGATGAAGTGGAGGGCTGCACTCAGCAGCAGGGAGTCACTAATGACCATTTCTGTCCTCACCAGTAAATAGCACAGCAGTTAATGGAAATTACTTTTTAGTATTTCTCAAGACAGTTGAATGAAGAAACCAGCCAAAGACACATTTAAATCTCCTCTTGCTTAATTAACATGCATCTGGCAAACACATCACACTGTAAATACCATATTATCTCAGATACTGTAAAAAAAGAACAGTGAGTGGATTGATACTGATACAGATAGGGAGATAAATCAGCTTGATAGATGGTCTCCGGGTGTTTGTCACTCCCAACCATGGTAATTACAACTACATTTAAATACTTGGCAGTATGCAAATCACAATTTAAAGTAAATAGTTTCAAATACATGTGTCTGAAAAATTGGTTCAAACTATATTTCAAGAGAGAGATAGCAAGGAAAAGGGAGATTTGATGCATTTTCCAAAAATCAATTTGTTTTAAAAATGGGGAAAATATTACTGTAGGGAAAGCAATCTGATAATGCCTCTTTTTTTGTTTTATTTTTAATGGTTTCTTCTTTTTGTAAGAGTTGATTTCTAAGGAAAATCCTGAGTACTTTCGGAGAAAATTAATTCTTTACAGACTTTTTGATTAAGCACTTGTAAAACTGAAATTTCCAGAATAACATTGCTTTTGGAAAAACAGGTCTATGATTGCTTAACATAAAAACCCTTCGGATGTGACCTTTAATGCAGTGTAAAACTGCACTGATTTTCCAGTCCAGCATTGCTGAAATGCCCTGGGCTTTAAGAGAATTAAGTATGGTACAGCAAAGCTGGGATGGTCCCTTTTTTGGTAGACTGTACTGTGAGTTTTAGTGCAGGCATGTTGTGAGGAACTGAGCTGAAAACTTACCTCTGGCATGGGGCTCAAAGTGGTGTGACAATTAACTTTGTGTGGTTGGAAGAAGTCCTGAGAAAAGGAAGGACTTGACTCAAAAAGGTGCTGAGCATTTCCAAATCACATGAAGCATTGCCTACAGATGGGTGTAGGTGCACTAAGGGACTTAAACTTTGAAATGGGACTAAGCAAAACCATAAGAACAACATCATTCAGGAGAAGGAACAGACAGCTTCCATAAAAGTCCTTTTAAAAAGCTGTGGACCAGAAAGAACATAAAAATACCTGGTTTCTGTTTGGTGATTTTCTTTGTGTCTACCAAATTGCTTTGGATGGAGAAGTCCTTATACCATTCATTTATGTGTAGCATCCATCAAAATGGAAAGATATCGAGATCTTCTTATTGTGGGATACAGGGTATGTCTGAAGAGCATGTTGGTAGGTCCAGTGTGATGACTGTGATGACTGTGATGGCTTTTGAGACCTGCTCCCAAGTCCCTGTCCAGAAATTCCAGGCAGTGCCTTCCTCTGGCTACAGATCCGGCAGAGACCCCTCTGACCTCCCCTTTCTCCTGTTATTCCCACACAAACAATGCTGCCATACTGATTGATGATCCAATGGGTGACCCCTGAGCTCCAGTCTGACTGAATAATTGTTTGGGGCATAGTGACATTGGGTGAGTGCATTAACATTGATAGGTGCCCGTGTCTGTGGGACTAGGAATGCCACTCCCACTCTATTTTTCCATCTGTAATAACACACTTCTGATATGCTGTTTTCTTCCACCTCACACTACCTAAAACTCCTTTGTGTCCCGTGCTGGAATGTTTTTTCCCCTCCTCTTCCCCAACATAGAAGCTAGAGCTTAAGTCATCTTCATCAATAAAAAAGTCTCCAAGCCTTCCTCTTCCTGCAGCTGATATCGGGACCAGTGTAGACAGATTTTTTTGCACAGGATTTACAATACATTCACTTTTAGAGTATGCAGTCAAAGCCCTGACAGATGAAGAAGTCCTTTTGGAAAAGAAAAGGCCAAGAATCCTGACTCTGGGGCAATTCATGTTACTCTCTGACTCTTAACTGGTGACCTTGTGGCCCTTGCTTCTCCTAGCTCTTTAGTAGACTTCCAGATTCCCATGAGAGTTTGCATTGCGAAAGAGCCAGGTGCTGACAAGTTTGCAGGCCAGTAATCTTTGAGCTTCCAGGATTCTGGCCCTCCATCATTTTTTTGGAAGGTGATCATGGCTCTTTGACAGCTGCCTGACCAGCATGCTATAGGTGAGGAGGGAATGCAAGGTCTTACAGAGGTCATCTTCACACAGCCTTCCAGGGAGTCTTCAGAGCTAACAAACAAATTAACAAATGGTAAATACTTAGCTCCCAGCAGGAAGATCAAGACAATTGTACAGAGTTGACCCTGGCTGGATTCCAGGCACCAAAGCCTCTCTCTCACTCCCCTCCACAGCTGAACAGGGGAGAGAAAATACAACAAAGATTTCATGAGTTAAGGAGTGTGAGAAATCACTCACCAAATACCATCATCACAGGCAAAACAAGCTCAAATTAAGAGATAATAATTGAATTTATTACTAACGAAATCAGAGCAGGATAATGAGAAGTAAAATGAAACCTCAAAAACACCTACTCCCCACTCCTCTCTCCCTCCTTCCCAGCTATACCTCCTCCCCCAGAGATGCAAGGCAACAGGGAGTGGGGATTATGGTCAGCTCATTGCACATTGTTTGTCCCTTTGCTCAGAGGGAGGAGTCCTTCTCCTGCTCCAACATGGGGTCCTTCCCATGGGAGACAGTTCACCATGCCCTTCTCCAACGTGAGTCCATCCCATAGGCAACAGCTCTCTGCAAACTGCTGAACCCTGGATCACTCTTTCATTGGCTGTGGATGGTTCTCTGCACCCCTGTGGATCTCCTTGGCCTGCAGGGGCACAGCTTCACCTTGCTCTTCACCATAGGCTGCAGAGGAATCCCAGCTCGGGTGCCTGGAATACCTCCTCCTTCCCCTTCTCCACTGACCTTGGTGCCTGCAGGGTTGTTCTCACATGTTCTCACTCTGCTGTTCTCTTGCCAAAATTACAGTTGTGCAGTATCTTTCTTTTTCCTTCTTCCTAAATATGTTATCATAGAGGAGTTACCACCAGTTCTGATTGGCCCAGAATTTACAGCAGCATGTCCAGCCTTGGGACTGTCAGGAATTGGTTCTGTTGGACATGGAGGAAGCTTCTGGCAGCTTCTCATAAAGCCATTCCTCTAAGTGCCCCCCTACCAAATCTTGGCCATGCAAACCCAATTCAACAACAAAAATCAGCTCCTGTCTAAAATACAGTTACACGGATGTGCTCCTTTAGAACCCCTCACTTAAGGAAGCAGTGAAGCAGTAGTGACCAGAGTATTGGAAGCATGGGAACTATCCCAGTGCCCTCATCACCACTGGGCTTAGCTGCATCATCCCATTGCTGGAAAAGCACATTTTTGCCTTTCCTCAATTAAGTGGAATAAATCTTACCACCTCCTCCTGCACTGAGACTGCATTATTGTTGCAGTGGAATTCTGAGTTCGGCCAAGTAAGAGACCAGAATTTCTATCTATAAACAATGGACTGGCACTGTTTTCAGGCTTTCTTTTGTTCCTAGTTTACTTAAAAGTCTAATCTGCATTGTTTTTAACTCTGCTGACTAGAGGTTTTTCATCAAGTTTCTGTTTCTTCATTTTATGTATTTCCAATAACTCTTACTTTTTAACTTATTTATATTCATTTCATTCTGGTCACAGAGAAATGTGCCTCACTTAAAGGCTTACTTTCACTGAGTAAATGCTTATTTCATAAATATTAAACAAGGAATGAAGAGAATTTTCATCAAAAGCTTATTATGAGCACTATGTTGAGAGTTTACCCCATGTTTATACACATTTTAAAATAATGAACCACAGTCAGAACACTTTGAACATTTATGGATGAACTCCCCATTTCATTTTTAAAATACGTATACATACATATATAAATTAAATATAATTTTGCTCCTGCTTTTTTCTCTTATTAAGTTACTTTTTAAGCAGTGGGGGTATTTTTCCACTTTTTTAGACTGTAGATTTTGAATACAATGTGAAATAGTTCCAGTCATCTCTCAGATGCTTCAGTTTATTTTTTTTTCTCAACTAATTTTACTCATAGTTATTTTCAGCATTTCTAAGTTGGTCTTATTAAAGCACCAAATCTAGAACACACTGGTTACACAGTTATCTAGTCTGTTTCCACATAAGAAATTTAAATCAGACTTCATCACTCCCCCTGATTTAGGCATCACTAGCCTGATAATCAAGGAATTTCTGTAGTATACAATGTCCCCAGAGTCAAACACTGAGTTACAGGTCAGGAAATATTCACTTATAGCTTCACAAGTTCCAGGGGCAGAAGTGTAGTTTTTGCTGCAACATCTGTTAGATGGAGAGAAAGAACCCACAGGAATTAACTTTCCTCCCTGCATGTTATTAAAGAATACTTTTGGAGCTCACTTTGCACTCAGGTTTGATGGAAGGAAGAACATAATTGCTTTATTCATATTGTGATTTTTCTTTGGAATGGTGACACATAATGATTGAAAACCTTTTGGTTTCAGGCATTCAATGACTTGGGAGTGCTGGATGAGCAAGAGCACCCTTCCTCTGTTGCTTTTGCTGTTTCATTCCTTAGAAGAAATATATTAGAACATATTAAGTTTTGAAAAATTTGATTAATATGCCCCCGCCTGCTTCAGTAAATAAATGAAATATGTGCTTATAAGGAATTAGTCTGAATATCTCTCACATGTTGCCCATACATCAGCATATAAAGAATCTTTATGTCTTCTGGTCTTTTGATTTATTTTTTCTTCAGCATTTAAATTTTGAACTAAATAGAAGCTGATTTTATTTCTGTCTCCTTCTGCTGGCCATGTACCACCAGCGGCTGTAGCTAGGCTATTCTCCTGAAGATAGTTTCCTGTGCCAAGTAGAGCATCCTGACTGCTTGGTTGCCTGTGCATATAAAAGGGAAAACAATGTTCCACAAACCCCAAACCTTCTCCCTTCTCATATATTAAGATATGTTGAAGTATAAGACAGTGCTGGTTTGCCCAAAAGCAATAAATATAAAGAATGTTGGCATATATGCCTGTTATTTCTACTAATCTGCATAAATATGTGACTTTAGATCTGTACTTCGTGTGCTTCCCAAATACGTATTATAGAACCATCCAATTATAGAATTGTAGAATGGCCTGGGTTGGAAAGAACCTTAAAGGTCATCCAGTTCCACCTGGACCTTGGCTGCTCTTCACTAGACCAGGCTGCTCCAAGTCCCATCCAACCTGGCCTTGAACACTTCCAGGGATGATGAACTTCCAGCTTCCCTGGGCAACCTGTTCCAGTGCCTCAGCACATTCACAGTAAAGAATTTTTCTTTAATATCAGATCTAAAGCTACTCTATTTCACTTTGAAGGCATTCCCCCATGTCCTGTTACTACATGTCCTTGTAAAAAGTCCCTCTCCATCTTTCTTGTAGGCTCCCTTCAGGTACTGGAGTCTCTCCTTATAATTTGTGTACCCAAGAAACAGAGGGATACTTGTATGCAAAAAGTGCAAATTGAGCTTCTGGAACTCAGTGAACTGAGCAAAAGGGGCACACATTTAAGACAGTAAACACTGCATGGAGAACACATTTAAGATACCAAGCTCATGTATTTCTTAGAAACCAGAATGTTTTATACTTGAGATTTTTAATTAAAATATCCTTCAAACAGTATACAAGATGTCTTCCTAAAAGCAATGAAGTCAGTGAGAATGGATAATGAAGATCAGAGACACACAGAGCATTCCTCTATGTTGACAAAATTTTAAGCTGAAACTAATTTAATTCAAAATAGCATACTGTCTCTGTTCATGAAAACACCTTAGTCATTTGGCATTTTTTGTATTTCTTTATAAAATAAAGATCTTTGCAAAATTCCAATTACTTACACTTGAAAGATTTTCATAGCTCAGCTCAGATAGATTAACATTGTTGATTTATAAAATATTAGGCATTTGCAGTGAAATTATGTAACATCTTGCAGTCTGGGGGCTTTCTTGTGGGGCATTATTTTAAAATGTTTATAAGCACAGTAAACTCTTAACAGTACTTAAAATGAGGTTTTGGTGACAATTTTACAATAGATATCAATCTTAATATTTATGAAATATGCATTTACTCCACAAAAATAAGCCTCTAGGAAAAGCAGTGTGGTGCAGTGGACAGGATGCAGACCTATGAGTCAGAAGTTTGCACTCTATTTCTGGACGTGCCAGAAGGCTTTTCCTATAATTATCAGCATCTATATTTGTCTCTTTTTTTCTCGCTCTCTTTTGTCATATATTTGGAAACTCACAAGAAAGACAAGAAATTATTTCAGGGAGAGGGTGTCACCGTGCATTTTGGGTTGTATGCTGACGCTTGGAGAAAGAAGCACAAGTTGCCTCAGCGCTTTCAAAGCTTGAAATATTATTCATTTTTGAATCCTGTTCATTCAACTATATCCATACAGAATAACAACATCAGTGAAGACACGCAACAAACTGGTTCTGGATAAATATTTATAAAGATATTTATCCAAAATATAAAGAATTCTCAGTTTTACTCAGTTATGCAGTTCTACTGCATCACCATTTTGGACAAAATGAATCAATTAACAAAACAACCAGATTTCACATGAAATATTTCTTAAACCTGAGAGACAAATACTGGGATTTTGGGTTTTTGCAGGCTTCTTTACCTTTAGCAACTACTGCATGCCGTAAAAATTTTTATGCCAAGAAGATTCCAGGAACCGATGGTGCAGTATTTCAGGTGGGAATCTAAGAAAATATTTTATTCCTGAGTCTCAGGTTTTAAAAGAATGTTTTCACCACTAGTTTAGAGAGGGAGAAATTTGGGTCTGTTCTTGTTCAGGATGAAATGAGCTGCTGAAAACTCCAATGAATTCAATTAAATTCTGTTAGGGATTTTTACAAGGTAGAACTCATTCACCGTAAAGGATGTCATATGACTATGATTTTTAAATGGAATATCTGGTAGCAGGGAATAAAAATCAAAACGTCAGCTAAGAGCAATAAACTGCATGGTGCTAAATTCAATAAACAATAAAAATCTCTATGACATTACAACAATGAAATATCTTTCCAATGATGCTAACACAACAAGAACAACATTATAACCTCAGTTGCATCAAATAACACAATTTGTTGAGGCAATTTGTCTTCAATCTGTGTTGTATGAATAATATATCCGTAAAAAGATGGGCATTGGCAGCAGAGCTTTAGCTATATTTTGGAAATTTGTAACATCTATATTAGGACAGAAGACAGAAAATAAAAATTTACAGTGAAGCATTTGAATAGCCTGGCTTACCTTTGGTGCCTTAACCAACATAAGCAGCCCAATTTTGAAGATATTAGTACTAAAATCAAATTTAGTAACGTAGATTGGAGCATGGAAAGGAAGACAAGAGACAATTTACATAATCTGTCAGGATTTTATTTCACTCAATTACCAGTTCTCAAGTATTCACACTGGAAGTAGGCTTTCCAATGTAAAATGTTAGATTTACCACCTATGTTCCACATGACTAGGTTTTCTTTTCAGTTTTTAATTGTAATATTGATGTGCAACTGGACTTGATGTCTGCCATCCAGTTTGAAATTAACACGTTCCATTTACATTCAAGGTACTATTCAAGTTCTTGGACCTAATTTTTCCACTGGAAATCCTTGATGTTATTATAATGATCTTGATTCTTCCTGAATACTTTTCTTCCTTGAAAATACATACACAGCTGTTCTTATCAGCCCATTTTATTCTTGTTTATTCTGTTTTTGAAAATGATTTTGTTTCTCACTAATATAGCAACTCTGCTTGAAAGCAGATTTCTGTTTTGGTCTGTGTTTTCTTCCACATTCTGAGTCTACTCTATTTTCATTTTGCATATTAAAACAAGTTATCATTCTTTGCTGTGGCTCTAGCCACCTCCACAAAGGATCCCAAATTCTTGTTTGGACCTTTCCTTCTTATTTCCTGCAGTTGTAAGTGCTCTAAGCACACTGTATTCCTTATTTGCTCCACTGTTTTAGTATCTTTTATTCTGATTTTCTGTTTCCAGTAATGGAGTGTAGTTCTCCAGTGGTTAATACTGGGCATTTTCTTTGGAAGAGCATGGAAAGAGCAAGAGTCAGACTTCCAATAGGATTCTCCATAGATGCCAAGCCACAGTTCTAAATGGGGCTTTTTCAAGTGTGTCCATCTTCCTGACTAAAGATACGCAGGCCTTACAACACAAGGGTCAGAGCCAGTCTCTTCAGTCTTGTATTCCTTCACAGTAGGTCCCAGGTTTTAATTTCTGGACTTATTTACACAGTTCACTCCATTATGGAATCTGATCCACTGCATCCTTCTTGGCCCATTCGGACTTACTCTATGTAGGCTTGGAGTGCAGCTTCTTTTTTTCCTTCCTTTGGAGATGTCTGAGGAGGCCTCCTGTTTCTCCTGCTGATCTACTTCTACTTAACAATTTCTGCAGTGAACAGGTAACACCTTCCAGAGAGACACTTGCCTTCTGCACCCATGTTTTGTTGTTCTTTTTATATTTAGGGTTTTATGGATGAAAGAAACTTCCTTTACCTTTCATAACATAATCTGCTTCATTTTCTCATAGCTAATAAGAAATATCTGTACTCTTATTAGCAGTATAACCTAAGAGAACTGTATGAAAACATTTCTATGCAATTATTACAACCATTCCCCAAAACTCTGTCACCAAGCAAGGATCTGAATTTCTTTCTAAGGTTTTCGAAGTTCTGTTTTAAAAAATATTCAGCAGAGCTCTTATAAGGGCAATTTACTGTGGGTATGCCAGACACTGGAGCGTTTAAAACCATATTCTTTAGCAGAACATCAGAAGAACTCCTAACAAATCATATTGTGGTCCATTATTTGTCACTACCTCACTTGGTATGCCATATTTAGCAGATATTGATTTTACATGTGAGAAGCTATTGCAAAAGCACAGCAGTAACACTCAGAGTGCTATTTCTGGATTAAAAAAAAATAATTTCAAAACAATATATAATATTTTTTCCCGTGTGAGCAAATAAATTAATGCCAGCCCTTTACACAGATCTGGTTTTCTTTAATATGCTTGAATTACAAGCAGAATTTCTATCTTCAATGTCCTCCTCTCTTGATTCATTTATTGTTACATGCTGTCAAGTTTTTCAACTGTTCCACAGCACTTCAACTTGTTTACTTTGTTGCATTTTTATTGTTTTCTGGGGAATTTAGTTTTTCTTGTGAATGTCTCATATTTCCTCCCTTCTGTCTTTTTTTTCTCTTTAACTTTTGGATGCCACTTTTCTCAGCCTCTTACAGTATAAATTCTTTCACTCACACATAGTATGTGTGAGTGAAAATTGTTATCATACGATGGGGTTCAGTGTAGACATGCTCATTCTCTGAAAATAACCTTTGCTTGGCAGTGAAAGAGTTAAATCCATTTCTGCTTACAGCAGCATTTAAAATTTGTATATAAAATAAAAAATATTTGCAACAAGGGATGAATTAACATTTAAAGGTAATTACTTAGTTGTATTTTAGGGTAACCTTGATAATTAATAGATGCCACAATAAATTATATTTATTTTTAAAGAGTCAAACTACTCTTCATAGAGCGATAATGGATGCCTTTAATGATAAGTCATATAACATGTGCATTCACAAATGAATATTCATGCTGCAAGTGTTCACAGATACTGCTAATATTTCACTTATTCTATGAGGGAGCAAAGTAATAATGTACCACATCTAGTGAATAATCATAAAGCAAGTAGATCAGAGACAACTCAGGGGATGAAACTTTTTCAGATAAATCATTTGTTAAACAATTACAGCTAATGAGCCTATTCATAAAAATCAGTCTATTCATTGATAATACATCAAGTGACTAAAAGTCTCTGTTTGAAGGCTACATTATTTGCTATGAATAGTTCATCCATCTTCAACTGTAAAGCTTTAATTTTTCTTTTAAAGTGTGAACAAATATGGCTGAAATTATCTCTGAAATTCAGAAAAACTGAGGTTTTTTTCTTCTTTGTGCCAACAGGTTTCCTACTTGACTTTGATCAAATCATTTATAGTCAGAGCCTGCTGTATTGCTTCACGATGACCGAGATATCAGCACTATTTTGACACTATTTGTGGTTTCAAAGGAGTCCAGGGATGTGAGATGTCCCTCTGTTGGCTGTGCAGGAAGGTGGGCTTGAGCTTCTTTCAGAAGAAACCTCTTTTTGAGCATGGCCAGTGCCAGCTGCTTGCCAGTGCAGCTATCAGACTTGCAGCGTATCCCAGCCCTGCACCCTTCTTGGAGAGCCAGCTGACATGGGCTAGATTACAAATCAGTTAGTGTGGGTGCTCAGCAGGTTGTGGCTCCGGTGTGTGTCCTGGCCCCAAATTAAGACGGTAGCCTTGGTGTGTCCTTAAATCCCAGCATCAGCTGAAAGATGCATTCTGCTGCCTTGAACTCACTTTTCAAAATCATGTTCTGGTCCTCAGTTTCATCTGTTTTCTCTTAAGTGCCAGATGGAGAGCCATCCTAAGGTACAGAGATGAAAGCCACATCCTTCCCAGCTGCAGTGCTGCTAGCCTGTCTGCCACTTGCACTGAAACATCCCTGCAAGCCATTCCTTTGCACAGAGAATTAGTGCTGGAGTGGGTGTACCTAACTGCTTTGGAGCCCTGGAGCCAGTGTGCATGAGGGAATAACAACAGGCAAGACGAGCAGGAGAGCAGGGCCATGTGGGGACACCCACACTGAGACTCTTGGGTTGAGAAGAAATTAGATAATTAAATTATCTGCTCTTTGGGACTGGGATTCTCTCTCCTCCTGTGTGGAAATGATTGCCAACTGGGGGTCACTCCCTTCTTCCGATTCTATTGTAGCCTTGGTTGCAGATGTGATGAATGTTTGGTACTGCAGTTGTATTGGTGGTAGTTGATTTTGAGCATCTGCAGAGCTAGCTAATAGATATCAACCTCTGTAAGAATGATGGGATGTTTAGTACAGAGTTGAAGCCAGGAAGTGTAAAAGAGGTGAGAGTTTAGAACTCCAAATAAGCTCATCTGACGTGGAAGCAGCATACAAGGAACACAGGGCACTTGAGCTACTGTGGTTGGATACACCACGGGTCGCAGAATACAGCAAGACCTGACACATGGGTTTGAAAGGTTCACAGCAAGGAGTTTGAACAGAATCATTGTGGGTTTGAACCATATGACAAAATGGCAACAGGCACAGTAAAAATATTTGAGAGGTTTGTGGTGGGGGGATGGCAATTATAACGGGGTCCATGTATTTGGTCTCCTGGGCGTGGTATGTCTTTGCAGAAATGGTTGTGGGGAAAATAACAAAATGAATGAAGTAAGTGAAAATACGATAAAATATGACTTGATTCTGCTGAAAATGTCTCACACTGTGCTGGCTTCACACCCTTCTTTGTTAGGGAATTGATTTTATAGATAAGAGATACTGCATTTTCTTAGTCCTTTCTTCACTCTGATGTCTGTAGGAAGCTTTAGTTTAACTGCCGAAGATGCAATTTTTATAGAAGAGTTATGCAATTAGTAAGAGAAAAATACAGAGAGGGAGCTCTAGAATGTGCTGAAAGAGCATCTATCTGGCTATAGAGTGATTACTCCTCAAAGATCAGTCTTGAGACAGAACTCATTAAATATTTTTATTAATAACCTTGACACCAAAAATGGCACTGTGCTAAATGTGATAACAAGCAGTTGTAAGGCACTGACAGTATTCAGGAAGAGTTAGAATATAATTCAGGGTACACTTCAGAATATCACTGACAACTGGAGTGGCACAAGTAGAGTTCAGTGCTGTAGCTGGAAGTGGGTTTAGCAATGAATAACACAAATTTTATTGATGAATTTGGAACTTGTCGACTCTTAAAAATTGATGAGGCTAAAGCAACAGGAAGACTAAGTCCATTATTGGAATATATGAGACATCAGTTTGACATGCATAGCCTTAAAAATGTATGTAAAAGCTTAAGATGTAGCATCTCTAGTACAGAAAGGAAAGAATTAGTGCTAACGTATAAGGCCAAGTCTGCAATATTTTCCTCCATTCTGGGTGATTCTGTTTAATGAAGATGAATCCAGACTCAAACAGGTGCAAAGCAGGAGAATTAAAATGAGTGGGTAATGGAAAACTTTACCTGGAGGAAGGGGATTAGAAGAGCAGAAATTATTTAGTTTAGAGCATATCTTATTTAGTTTAGTAAAAACAAAAAAGAGGACATGCTTGCAGTTTGTAAGTATATCAGCTAACATGGGATGTGGAATACTGGCACAAAGGACAACGGTATAAACTTATAAACTGTATCTGCTTAAATTTGGTCTGGAAGTTAAAGAAGGTCTAGAGAAGACAATGTTTGATTTTTTTGTCCGAAGTTTTGCCTGGGTTAGGAAGCAGTTTCCTACACTAAAAAAAGAATGTCTTCTGGGCTGAAAAATCCTATTCCTTTGTTCTGGTGGGAAGACACTAGATATTAAATTCTGCAGGACACCTAGTTTGGAACTGCAGAATATCAAGATTTAGTCTGGGAAGACGAGGACTTCTCACAAGGCTTTAGGAGGAATATTTCTGTGAGTTGCTGGCAAAGCAAGAAATTCCTGTATAGACCTAACAACACACAGAAAGTCAGATCCTGGAAGTATGGAGAAAAACTGAGTCAAGGTTGAAGAACCTGGTTGTGTGGAATGAGGATGTCAATGAGCAACCTGAAGAAAGAAAAGAGACAAAGAGCAAGAGGGGAGAAAGCAACAGGGACCAAGAGAGAATAGACTGTGACCAATGTAGGTCAGTTCTCCTCAGAGCCCAGAAAAGAACCAGTGATTCCTGAATCCTGCCATTCTTCTATTGATGCAAAATATCTATGAAACCTCGTGTTGCTTTATGCTGGATTGCAGGTTTCTATCTAATACTCCCTTAAACCCAGAGATCTGGGCAGCAGTCCTCATTATCCTGTCCCAAGTGGTGACCACAGTTGTCACTACAATGCTTATGATTAAAAAGATTTATCTGGGAGATACAAAATCCCAGCAAAAGCTAACAGGAGGCTCACATCAGAAGTTGATTCTTGAAAACCTCTAGTGACACAGTGAATAGTTATTTCAGTTGCTCTGAATTCAGGAACCTCTGAAAAAAATCCTAAATGTTCGGGAAAATCAGAAATAAGAAAAATAACTCTCAGTTAATTTTGGTTTAAATAATGAACTGTGGAAAATATCGGTTAACTTAATTGTAATTATATTAGTTTAGGATATTTCCTACAAGAGTAAGAGAGCTGGACATTCTTATGTTTTCAAAGCAAAAACTCTACTAAAAGCATCTAGGTTTTTAGTTACATTATTTAATGTTTAGATTTCTTGAGCCCTACATTGTGTCCATAGTTTGGGGCTCTAAAAGCAATTTTAATTAAAACCCACACAATTTTCATGGGGCAGTTAAGTTTCATAGGTAACCCAAAATGAATGAAGTCTGGCAAAGAATAAGGTAACCTGCACCTTAGTTCAGAATTGTGTACAAACCTGCTGCAACATAAAATGTCCAAGATTAAATATGAAAGCCAGATAATTGGAGAGACAAAAATATGCTGTAAAAATTCTGAACATTCAGTTTTTCCTGCATTTTTATTCACTGCTTTAGGAAAATTTTGAGATGTGTAAGGAAGTTGAGCTTTTTCCCCACAGGGAAGGCAGTACCAGCAGGCTGGTAAATCTTCCTAAATTTCAGCATGACTATGAATAGCCAGAGGAGAATTACTGAATATCTCCAGTAAAATGATGACAGTTTATCATATGTCATCATCTACCTTCCTTATATTTTCTGTCTGGTAAAGAAACACAGAGGCTTTAGCCAGGTAAAACTGACAAATTACTTGATGGCCCTTTGTCCATGGGCACGTCACCCAGCAAGGCAATTTGTGCTGTTAGAGGGCAGAAAGAAATTAACATTTTTGAGATCTAAAGGAATTCTAACATTTGTACTCAGGCAGACCAGGTTCTGATATTAAGAATCAACTTTATGTATTAATTTTCCTTTGAAGTTATTTAATCCCTTTTATAATCTGACTAGGACTTGACATCTTGCATAGAGGGTGTATTTTAAAATAATTTTATTTTACTTCTGTTTCTATCTTTGCACTGTTGCCTTCCATTTTAGTAATCTTCACATACTTATGTGAGATGGTTTTCATTTTTCTAAATGATTACCTGGGGTGGAATGAGAATATCTAGTTGCCATAGGTATCCACAGTATCCATACGTATCCATATGTATGCCATAGGTATCCACCTTTCTGTGATTAGAGACATTATGGATGTCCCCATTTTACATAAAAAAGGGCCTATCTGTTATCCTTTTTTTCTTCAAACTTATCTTCATGGAGAGAGAGACTATTTTGCTACTGCTGAATGCAGACACCATATCCTAGACTTGTGTTTCTCCTGGACACCTACTCTCATGCAGGCTTGCTAGAATGGTTTTTTTCAGCCTTTAATTAAAGCAAAGTAAAACTCAAAGGATCAAAGGGCGAATCAAAACCACTGCAGCTTTTATGCACACTAAATGGAGAGACACCAGACATCTGTCATTGACATTAGCACAGAAAGGAATAAAGTGTGCTTGTAAGTGTGGTGCTAAAGGGTGACAGAATACCATAGGGTGCTCAGGGTAGAGTTATTCCTGAAGATTGTTACCAAAGGTGGGATATCAGGGGTATCCTGTAAGTGGCACAAACATAACTTGAAGCAAAATCCTGCAGATATGTCAATGAATTTATTAAATAAGGTCCTAAATATTAAGAGGAGGGAAGAGACAGGGCTAGGAAACCAAATACCAGTATGATCTGTTTTTCTTTTGGAATTAAATTTTCTTGCTTCATGTTGAAAATTAGTGTAGGAAATAGAGGTGCAATGGCATGGCAAGTATACATGCACATGTTGAGCTCATGTTCAGGGGATGCAGGTAATAGTAACAATATACTTTAAGAGGTTGCTCTGGGGCTTGGCGAGCCAAATAAAAACTTCTTGCAAAGCTTAGACTTGCGCTTTGCTTGCTGGCCTGCATCTTCTTTAGCATGGCCTGTGCCAGAAAGATAGGATCTGTTTAGTTGCCTTCAACCCAAATGCTGAATGACAAATTGAAGAAGCTTTTATTGAAGTAGCTTTCCCTGCTCTGCTTGGTCTTGCTCTGAGTATTTATGCCTGCGTAGTAAATCCATATAGCTTGGAAACACTGTATAATACAGAATTGCTTGAGTTCCTCTCTCTCCTTATTTTCTTTCCTTATGGCTACAATATTCAGTGGTTTAAGATCAGAACATTAATTGTGTCATTGACATCACCAAGAGGCAAGACCAGTTCCTAAAATTTCTCATTCCTGGCACTGGATTGTGCTGTTTTAAACCACATCTTCCTTCTACAGTTAGATGATTAAAAAGAAAAGATACCCCTTCCGCATTTAGGTCATGAGATTCAGCATAAGTACTTACAGACAGTGCCAAAGGCACAGAAAATTGGATGGGAAGGGCATCTGGGGAATTGTCTTCTGCTCACTGTCTGTGGCTCTGGTGCTTAGTGATTTGCTACAGCCATGATTCCTATTTTCCCTGTTTCTGGTTGTGCATTGTAATTCAGGGCAAAGAACCACCATGCCAGTACTATTCCCAAGGAAGGCCTAGGACATCTGATCACCTCTGAAAGAGATGGTGTGACCTCTTCCCTGGTACATTCCGTTGCTTGTTGCACAAAATTCTAGTTATGCAATGTTACAAAATCAACAGAAAAATCATATAAAAATTGCTGTGCATATGATAACTGATTAGTATAAAAATTTATATCCTAACAAGTTCATTATTGGCAAAAGCTTCAATTCTAGCAATATTTATTCCTCAGTTTAAAAAAAAAAACCTGATGTTCAGCTCAACAGGTGCCAATTTCTGTGTAGTATTTCGACACATCAGTTGGTGAAATCCAGTACTTCAGAAGAGAAAGCATTATAGAGACAACAGGAACAATCATGTTTTGTGTTATCATTCTCACTGCCTAATTTTTCAACAGTGAAGGCTTTAACAAAGCCTTTTGAAAAATTAATCACTACTTCTATTCTGCACATAGATAGAATGAGTTTGGGAAAATTAAACCCTGTGAGTGTCCAACTGTTTAAAGCATGATTATTGAAAAGAATGGGATGGAATAGGTAGTCATGTCAAGGGAATACCCTTATCAGTACTACTCTCTTTGTTATCACGTGGTTGTATGGAAATGCAATTAGCCATTGTGAAGTTCTTCTTTTTTTTTAATCAAAATTATTCTTGTTTTCCAAGAAAGTAGTACACATGAACCCCATTCTTGAATTCAAAATATAAATTTCAGTGCAGTGGAGGACATTTGAGGGTAGTGGTATTGAATGAGTACTTTTACTTCCATTTCTTTTTTACGGTCTCATTTTCTTGCTTTTAATATTGGTCTGCATTTTTATGTTATTTAACTTAAAGCTAATTTCCTAATATTACATCAGAAAAAAGTTTTAACTTTAATAACTTTCAAAATGTTGGGGCCTGTATTATGTTGGAGATTAGACTGCAGATTTAGAAGAGATGACTTGGCTTTTTTATGAGAATAAACAGTGATGTGTTAAATAAACAGAGCATCACATGCATCTGGCTGTTTCACACAGTGATGTTGTAAAAAGACAAAAACTTTCAATAACTCAGTTGCTTCCAATGCTTCTTAGTCATATGAGCAAACTCTTTAGTGCATACCATGAACCATAAAAACCTGGAGACAGTAAGATTAATATACCTAGAGAAAGTAAGCATTAACAAAATGTTTTAGATATAAATTGCAGATTCACATGTATTTATTCTGCAGTACACATCGCCAGACACCCACTGGAGTAGGACAGACTCTCACTGTGGTTATCAGTAAAACGCTATCAGGGATTGTTTTTTAGCAGTCAAGGATCTGTTCCATTGTTCATCCAACACACATGGCCAGGTCTGACTGGAGAAAGCAGTAGTTATTCAGGAAGTTAGTGACAGAGATGGAAGGACTCTCTCCATCCTCCTTCAGTATTTAGAGAATATCCTCTTGAAAATTCCTCAAGAGAAACAGAGCAAGGAGCGTCAGGCATGCTCACAGACATACATTTTATAGAATCCAACTTCAGCTGCAAGGGCTGGATCCTAAGCATCTGCCTCAAGACATGTCTCAAGCATTTGAAAGCCTTAACAGCATTTACGTTTTACCTTGACCCTTGGCTGGCTAGAAGACATACTTGAGGGAAAAAAAAAAAAATAATCTCATTTCCATCTACACCCTCTAAGAAAGGAATTCACAAAACTAATTTCTGCTGTTTCAGACTTGAAAATAGTTTTTCAGTCCTAAAAGAGTCCCCAAAACAGACAGCAGATATTTTAAAACATGAGGCTCCCTACGAGATTGCACCTTTTTTTTTTCAGTGTAGCTGGTAAACTTTGTTTGATGCTATGTTTATAAACTAAATTACTGAGGTTCACTCAAGTAGCTTAGTAACTTAAAGAGCTGATTGAATGCATGTATGAAAGAATGAATATAAATACTGTGGTAGCATTGCTTGGTAAATTCACCTCAATACTTCAACTCTATTTATTTCTTGTTCGGCTAAATGCTTTTGCGAAAACAATGTGACAAGCCCATGTTGAAATAGGCATCTTCAGCTGAAGAATCCTGCACCTTGGGAAGGCCATGATTCTCTGAGGTAAAAGGAGAAAGAAAATAACTTTCTATAAGAAAAAAGAAATACTGATCCAGAGCGAGTCAGCACTACCAGAGTAGTTGCAGCACCATGAAGTACTTCCCAATTTCACCTATCCACACTAAATAGCAGTGCCCTGTGTTCATGCTGTACAGCTGCCATGCTCAACTCATTCTCTGATAAACTGTGTTGTCACATCTCCATGGAAAGCCATAGGGAGCATGTCATGGTCTGAGCAGAGTCTGAAGATTTTCTTCCAGCTCTCACTTCCAAGAAGGTATTGATTCATACCCAATTAATTCAAAATGAGTGATAACTCATTTATTTTTTAATAATAAAATTTGCCACAATTTTAATTTAAGTTGTGCTCCAGGCTAGATCTTACAGAGTTCTACCTTGGTTTGATGGGAGTTTATCAGAGAGTTTTTTAAGACTTCTGGAGCAATGCTTGGTTTTGAATCAGAGTCTAATTTGTTGCTGAGTCACAGGTGACTAAGGATGTCCAATTCTGTCTCACATATTTAGATTTTACCCACTTGCTTTAATTTATTCAAAAATTGAAAAAACAGCAGACAGACAGCCCAGGCATGCTGGCCTACTTGGGTAGTGTCTCACCACAAAATCTGGAATGATGCTTTTAAACACATGAAGCTATTTTTCTGATTATCTATCATTCTACAAAAGGACATAGCACACAGTTCAGGAGGACAATGTGCTACAGTTTATTACTGAAGTGGAAATAAAACTGAAGTTTAGCAACTAATTTAGCTTGCTGCTAGTTAGGAGTAATACAAAGTTCTTGACCCCCATTTTTTTAGTAATTGATGTAGGATCAACAAGGTGTTTGGGCAAAATGATGGCCATCCCTACTGGAGAAAACACATAAATGACAGATGTTACTCAGATATATCATCTTTTATCTGGACAAGATGAGCTGTTAGATGAAAGACATGCCATGCTGAGGCTTTGCACTGTGCTGGGCATGAGGGGCAGCTCTGAGCTCCACATAGCAATGCAATATGAACAGCAGCAGTAATACACTTCCTTTTGGCATTAGAATTTCAGGTCTAGAGTGTGAAAAAATCCAGTTATCTTCCAAGTCTGATCCTAAAGCAGAGCATCAAGCAGGGCTTTCAAAAGGCTCAGTAAACTTATGCTAATAGGGAGCATAGCTAAAAAATTTCATTCCTTATTTATATATTTATAGCTTCATATGTCTTATGAATAAAGTAAAAGTCACTTAAAGTATAAACAATCTCATTCAGTATTAGTGAAATACAGTATCAACACTCTGGTAACATACCTTCAAAGTAAACTCTAATAAGTACAGAAGTTTCAGGATAAACATCTGAGCAGGGCTGAGCTTTGCTTCACTCTGAAAAGTCATCCTTCTAGTGACTGTGTCTCTGAATCAGATATTTTAATCCTCTTAGAAGATTTAAAATGATCCACTCAGAGAGTTACTCTGCCATTTCTATATTTAACTAATAGCAAAACTTTGACAGGAAATTCATTTTGTTCGCAAAATTCTGATCATGAAATCTCTTAATGAGAGAAATTTGTCCATTTTACCAGCGACCAAGGAAAGAAGACTTCCAAAGTTTAGGTTAAGATGTTTGAAGATGGGTGATGGATTTCCCTACCTTTGAAAAATCCAACTGATTTGATATGTATGTAGGACAACAAAATATAAACCTGCATGGACTGCTCATTCAGATATGCTTGACAGAGCAGGCTCCTACTTTTATAAGCTTTTCAATTTCACTGATATTAATGTGGAAGTCACAAATGAAGTAATAAATATAGAATAATTACTCTGGCAGCCAATTCCATGATCATCTCGCTTTGGCCCCAGAGTCAAGTGATAATTACTGGACACAAGTAGTGCCATCTTGCTCCAGCTGATGGATTTTCCTCAAGTACCTGTGCACCTCTTGTCATGTCCACTTTGCTTGTGAACATTTACATGGGCTTTTTTTTTTTTTTTTGCCAGAATAAATACATGGCAAGCAGGACAGATTCAACCTGCAACGCACAGGCAGCCTTGCAACTGAAATTTTTCTTCAGTCACTGGTGTCATAGACCAACATTTTTTAGAAACATTTTCCTGATTATACTGTCACCATGCAGACTTCACTACCACTTAAAATAGCAGTGTATGCCAGACTTCTGACCTACAAACCAGGACAGCGGTCCTTTGATTTTCCACCATTGATACAGTAATGTCACACTGTTATTTTTAAACACTTGGAACCTACCATGCCACCCAATCTGGTATTAGCAAATCTTGCCTAGTAGGTTTTTCTTCTGCTGCTCCAGTGGAGGAGTTCATGTTGCTTTTTCCTGTTTTTAGCTCAGCACTAGCATTTGAGAGACAATCAGGAAAAATGATGTTTTGTTTAAAAATGTGCTTGGTTTCTAAATATTTTTTAAGAGTCATCATGAATGATTATTAGAAATAGCAGATATCTTTACATATATAAAAGAAATAAGGTCAACTAAGCTGAAATCAAGCCAATTTTCCACTATTTAAGATAGTACCATGTTATGAATGAAAACAGTATTGCATTCAAGGAAAAGCCAGTAGCTTTTTTATGTCTCTCACTGAAGCCTGAAGATGCTGCAGAGATTTTTACATATCAGTCTTTCAAAATAAAGTGCACGATCATTCAGATACAGTCCCATGATGCATTCACGTAATTGGACTTAAATACTTACAGAGCTTCTGACTACTGATTCTTAACTACAGATCTAGTTAAGCTAATTTGTAGTGACTTTACCCACAGAACTGTAATACACAGCCCCACTTACCCTTCAGTAAAGAAGTCAAGTAACCCCAACACCTGAAACTAATGTATGACTGCTAGGGCTAATGCTGCGCCTGTTTAGTAAGCCTGACATCATCGTGCCCTGTCTCTGGCACGAGCAGCACACTCAGCTTGGTTTCCTAAAGTGGCATCCTCAGACGCACTGAGTCATCTCTGAACCTGTGGGTGAAGATGATAGTGATGACAGTGCTCCTGGAAACATTTCTAACTTCCCACTCAGCGAACAAAGCTCCCTGTTTTGTTTGGCGTGCACTGAGTGAGGTTACACTGAACCTCAGGGGAAGAAGGCTCTGAAAGACTGACATCTTCAGCAAAGATGTGAGTTTTTCTTGCCATCTCAGAGGGGTTTCAGAGCAACTCTGTCTTCTGGCCTTAAGTGACAGAATGACTTTCCTGCTTGTTCAGTGAGAAGTTAGTGCTACTGCTGAAAGAACTGCTGCTGTTTGCAGTGATATGATATTCCTCTTGGGGTCTGTGAAGGACATTTATCAGGCAAAAAGTCCAACAACCTGTTTTCATTCTTGGCCTATATCCACCAGCACTCCACCACCCCCATCTGCAGCTCTGGGAAGGCCTGTCGTAGCATACAGCAGCTGTTCAGGGGGCCACCTTGCAGGAGGTGAACATGGGATATCTGCATGGAATGGGACAGAGGCATCTTGGGAGAGGGAGACGTGAACTGCAGAGAGAGACCTTGTTACCCTTCTACAGTCCTCTCAAACTCATCTCTTCTAATGAACTAGATAGAAGATTTTATTAGAAGGATCCTTAAACCAACATAGTTATTGATCTTTCTTCTGCTCTCTTGGTGAGTATAGTAAGTCCTGTGCAGTGGCTTTTTCTACAGCAGCAGTAGTTCCCATCCTCCTGTCTTGAATTTCTTCTGGTGCTTCTGCCTGCTGGGCTTGAGGATGGGTCCCTAATGCAGCAGTCCCAGCAGCAGCAGTTCCAGTTCTATGCTTTAAGGCATTCTTGCTAGAAGTATCTAGCAAGATACTACTAGAGGGATCTACTTGACTCTCTACGACAAAAAAGACTAGAGTTTACAAATCACCATTGTAGGTTTTAATACTGAACTCATGCCACTTGCAATCGTGGGATTTCTAAATGAATCACTGGAATGTGGGAAAACCTCCAGGGACTGGAGAAATCTAGGTAGGAACTGCAGCAATAAAAAAAAAAAAATCACATACTCTGTCATTTTACAGTCTGTACAGTTTTTGTGACATGGCATAATACTTTAAAAATGTTTCCCTATTTTTGTAAAGACAGACAAGCTACAGCTCTCAGAGGTTTTTCTCACAACAGATCTTCCCAATGAGAATTTTGAAATGATTCTCCCACATCAGCTTCACCTCAGCTATGTGTGACTCACTTGTGAATCTTAAAGGATCAGATCTCTTTTTAGACATCTTTCCAATAAAACAATTGAAGTGTATGAAAAACACTGTGGAGTTGAGGTTTAGGTCATGCATGGCTCTACTATGTCAGTAGTTTCAGTACCCATCAGTACACTGACAATGGTTATCCAAATAAATTGATATAGAGATGTGCACTCCTTGCTGAGACACTGAACAAAATATTTGAGCCTGTGGCTCCTCTCTCTAAAGCAGGGAGCTTCTCACACTTGGTCCTATATTTAGTGCTGATGGAGGATTACACAGAACACTTAGAGTAAGCAGACTTATATGGCAGCAATAATTAGGGTTCCCAAAGAAAGTGTTGATGCTTAATGTTCCATGTGAACTGCAGAAATGTAGGTTACTCCAGATAGAGTACTCTCTGATGTTATCCACTATTTGCAGAAAGCCAGTGGATGACAGAACTCCCACTTCACAAAGCAAAGGTGATGGAGGACATTGTACTTAGACTCCCTGGAGAAAATATGACATGGGTATAAAATCTCTCACTGCTTGTGCTTTACCCACAGGGCTTAATTAGGTCTGATGAAGGTTAATAACTATGAATAGGTAAATTTCAAACTTTACAACATCTAGATTTTATCTGAACAAGCACCTTTTACTTCAGAGGCCAATTACTCTGCTCTCCTCAGTAGGGATTAATTGGGTGACCTGCTCCCAGGGCAAACAGCCTAGTGACCCTTCTGCTCAGCTTTGAAAGGGCTGTCTTCCAGGAGGCATCAGGAAATCCCTAAGTGCAATCTGCTGCTTTTTAGTTCTCAGGAGAAGGATTGCACTGCATTGCTGTGTCTGGTGAGTGAGTTCTCTCACACACCAAGAAGATTTTAAGTGTGTTTTTTAGATGGCAAGGGCTACTGTGTCCTTCTGCACCAGAATGATGAAATAGACTGTCCTTATTTTTTGTGCAAGAAGCTTTGCCTTTGACCATTTTCTGGAATGTTTTCTTTTTCCAATCAAATGGCTTCTAGAAAATCTGTTTAAAATTCATTGCTTTTCCTTGCATATATACTGCAGAATGCCAGAAAGCAACTGGTGGGAGTAGCCTCCATTCTGGACGCTTAGCACTTTCATCAATAAAACACCTCACACAGAACAGCTATTCCTCACAATGTTCTTGTAGGTAAAGCATTAGAGCTAGGTAAAATACTCACTACCAACAGTTTAAAGAATTAAACCCCATTTTGCCTCTAAACTATTGCCAGCTCAGTGTGATGTTTGTTTTTTCCTTCCAGTCCCCATCTCTCTGCTGCACTGTTTGCATAACCTGTGGAACTGGAATTTCTGGTGCTCTTCCTTAGCAGATGTGCAACTATATGATCCCTTGACCACATATGGAAATTTCATACATCAAAAATGGATACTGCTAGTGGTTCTTGTTCAAGTTCTTCAGGAAAAACTGCATCATCTTGAGTGTGCAGCTTTGTGGATAAGTTGATGAATTCCACGATGCTCAGAGAGGGACTTCCCACTTCCCCCTCCCAGAATGGCCACAAATTCCCAGCTCTTCTCTTGGGCTGGCTCTGGTGATTGCCAGGCCTGTCTGTGAACTGCCATGGCCCTCCCTGAGAGCAGAAAGCAAAAACAGTGAACAACTCTGGCTAGCTAACAGCTGCGTTAGCAGGTTGAACTGACTCAGGGAAAAGAATGAAGAGTGCCAGAGCTGGCACAAGGGAGAATGGTTGATATGGGCAGTCAGGAGAGAGACTAGGGAGTAAAGAAAGCAGGGCCAGTAGTGGACAAGAAGACAATACCCCTTCTGAATGTGTCTCCCAGTCAGTTCTTCTTTATGGTGATGGGATAAAATGACACTTTTCCGTTGCTTCCTTTTCACTATTGGGAGTTAGCATGTCTTAGTGTTGAAAAGAACCATGGATAAATAGGGAAATATAGTAAAAATATAAAAAAGAAAAATTAATTTTTATAATATTTGACCAACAGATCTCTTACCTCCTTTGTTAGAAGCAGGAAATTGTGTGTTGTACTTTTTCATTTATTTAAGGAATCTTTGTCATCTGCTATTTTTCCAAGACCAGTCAATGCCCTCAAGGCTTTGCATTGCACCAACTCTCATAGTCTTCAGATAGAAAATTCATGAATGCAAGACAGATGGGACAGTCCAGATCTGAAGAAAGAATCTGAAGAAGAAAGTAGTGAAGTGGATAATTTCCCCACAACTCCTCATCATGTTGTGGATATAATTGAAAATCCAAAATGTGGTTATGCATAATTGGAGGCCACATAGCTATCATCTATTGCTCTCTTTAGGGTTTTGCATAAAATTTTATTTACTTTTCTAGCTTATCAGCATAAATGCATGCAGAAAATAATTTTGTAAATCCTAGAGCAATTGCATGACAGAAAAAGTACTCAGTTAATTATATATTACTGGAAATATGTGACTCTGGATTGATTGCCTTGTTTTGGAAAAGCACTTGTACATGAAATATTTGATGAAGAGTAACAATAGGAAGCAGGAAATCCAAAACCCAAGAGAAGAAATAAATCTGAAGGAAACAGAGTGAGGCAAATAAAGCACAGAAAAAATAAAAGAGCTTTTTTCTCCATAAAAAGTGATGAATAGTGTTAGTCAGTTGACTCATAGTCAGATCAGGTTGTTGAGGGTTTTGATTCAGGAGGCTGCTTAAACATGTCCCTCTGCATATGAGTAATTCCACTGGGACTACTTGCATATGTAATTTAAACATGTGTTTAAAACACTTGCCTCCTGAAAGATATAGTACATAAAGACTGAGTAACACTTCTTGGTGTGATGCTAAAGCAGGCACATGTTCTGTGCCAGATGCAATTCTTAGAATTGCCGCATCTGGTCACATGTATATGTTCTGGTTTTTGTCTGCATTAGCAACATCTGCAAGTTTTGCTCCTTTTAGCTGGGAGTGAATCCAGTGCTCTATTTTGGGAATTACTCTGCTGCCAGAACACCCCTAGCAAACTACCTCCATTCATAACAGGAGAGTTCATAATCTGTTCTTCTAAACTTTTTCTTAATTATAAAGAGCTTAAAACTGTGAATGGTACTATTAAGTCATTGAATCTCACTGTTTTTTAGCTAATTACTAACATTATTTCTATTTTGGGGGGGTATATTTTCATCTTTGGAATTCAATCAGATTTTCTCCTATAAAGCCAAGTTTCATCATTATTCTGAGCTAAAAGCTGAATTTTAAAGCGTGCCAATACAGCTGGCATGACATTGGCCTTTCTAATTCAAGGACACAAAGGATTACCCTAAATGATAAGCAGAAAAAATCACACTTGTTGTATTAATCAAAGTTTTGGTGTTTTTTTTTTGTCAAATATGATTCATACTTGCCGCACAGCAAGGTCTCTGAGCAACTCAGTGTTTTCTGGAAGCCTTTTGGTTAGTAAGAGCTGAGCATTGAACCATGCAGTTTGTCACCTGCCACACTATTTACAGAGCCAATGGATGGGAACAAAATAGTGCAGAGCAGAAACTGTCAATAATTCACACTTGGTGACTGCAGACATATAAGGTATCAGCAGGAAAACTTCAGCAAGTCCCATCATTTCAGTTCATAAACAGTAACAGATTCTCTTTCTTTCAGTTCTTCATTCCTCCACAGATTTTTCTCCAAGTATACATGAAAAAAATTGTAAAAAGAAATAAAAAGAAATAACAAGAAATTTTTGGAAACCAGAAAGTACTGTGTTCCTTATAAAACTTGGAATTGTAACAACTGGTGTGGCAAGAGTGATGGAGCTCCTGCCTTCAGGAATAGAAGGAAGCAATGGAACAAGCTGTTCTTTGGGTAGAGGAAACAAAAAGCTTGGCTTTCAACTTATCTTTCTTCCAGTCTTTCACTCTCTTTGCTCTTTGAGTCTCTGATTGCCTGAGAAAAATAAGATTGTCATTTTATTTGTCTTCTTTCCCAGTGGAAACTAACAGCCCTTTATCTTCTCACTTTGTTTTCACCAAACTCAGAGAATCTTTGTCAAATCTGATTGAAATTCAGCAATGGATTAGAAATCAGAAGACTAGCTTGTACCTACATGTGCAGAATGAGTGATGAAACAAGCCTCATTTCAGTGGGAGATCAAGCTAACATCCTCCCACTCAGTGAGATATTTCTGAGATTTTACTCTGGAAACCAAAGCAGTTCTGTCTGCCACAGAGAAAATGTCCACAATCAAAAGCAAACAGAAAACGTTAGCTAAGGCAACTCTTTATTTCATTAACTCAGTATAATGGATATGAAAATTAGGGGTGAGAAGACACCCTGCCACCTCACAGTACACAGAGTTTGTGCCATGAGCGAGTAAGCACGACTGAGCACAGTGGAGGGCAGCAGGCTCTGTCCTCTAGGGTTGCCCACAGGGAATGTCTGAGTGGAGTATGAGTGCTGGAATTGCTTGAGGCTCTGTGAAAGACCACAGCCTCATACATTCACACAAGTCTTGACCAACATCATCCTCGTTTTTTGACAGTCTTAGTTTAATAATGAATTTTAGGCAGAGCTTGAATGAAAGATGCTTTATAATATCCTGCAAAGTCCTGAGTGACTCCACTGAAGGTTTCCTCATGTCTTTGATGAAAGATCCCTGGCTATGTAAAAATCTTTCTTGATTAGTGAAGTCAGCTGCTGTTGGGATGATTTGGCTGGATTTATTTCCTCTTTTAAATTCAAATTACCTCCAAATAAGTTTTCAAGGCACTGCCTATAGATTAAAGGATAGGAGAAATGTGACACAGAATATTTCAGTAGAAGATTTTCCTCAGAAAACTAATCACTTGGGATTCTAGTTCTGCTAAATGAGTTATCCAAACAGGCTCAGAAGTTTTAGCTGCAGTGTATCTCTGACCCAAAAAGTTACTGAACACAGTCAACATTCCATAGAGGGCATCTCAACAAGGGCATCCTGTGCCTTGTAAGGAGGATTTGAGACGTTGGAAATCACATCTTTTTTGCTCTCATGCCTTATCCATAGTTCAGTCTTCCTCCTGCCCCATCCAAAAAGCCTTATCTCCTTAAGACTCGGGGAGCAGGATAGGTTCAGCAGGATTTGGGAGGTCTCATAGCAGGATAGTGTGGCTGACTGCCCATCAGCAGCCCTGAGTCCCTCATTCCCAGGCATCTGCTGGAGTGGGCAACTAAGTGGGAAGGCTGAGAGGATGGCTAAAACCAAGGAAGACCCTTGGCAGATGTAAGGAAAGTGTGGTGGCAGAGGAGTGGGGAAGATACACAATGCCACAATGGCAAAGAAATTAAAGGAGAGAGGCTGGAGATCTGAGAGCAAGAAGGTCTGGCAGAGGAACAGCAGAAGATCTCTGCAAGCACATGAAAAAGAGAAAGCAGGTTAAAAATTCACTTTTTCAAGGACTTGTATATGCAAGTCACTGGCTCATTTTGATTTTACATCTTTTGGAAATTCAGAGCTGTGAATTCAGAGCTTCTAGCCTCTTGATTTATTTTGTTTAAAGGACCAGTTTAAAAAAGAGGCATCTCTTTTGGCAGTTTGAGAATAAATGAGGGCTGCATTTAAAATATATATTAACAGGAAGGAGGCAGTAAATAACAAACATATCCATAGGTTTGTGCTCCCTTACATAATAGAAATATTGAGTACGTTTTTTGTATGGGTTAAGAAACAGTGAAATTTCTTCTATCGTAAAATTCTCTCACGCCACTTTGAACATGTTTTATGAACTAACTTTAGGGCTCTATGTAAATCTGCTCAGTATTCTGAGAAAGGAAAGGTTTATTAGTCTGGAAAAAGTGCCTTTGCTTAGAGCCAACTTTAGAATCTGTTTAAAATAGGAATTTTTAACAAGTGAATAGTATTCCCTCGCTTGCCCTTAGATTAGCTGTCTTTCATAGGTTCTGGGCAGAGCCAGTACATTTTCACTCCTGGAAGAAAGTTTTTACATCCCTGAACAGATATTAAACATGATCAGCATAACATCAGTGAATCTAACAAGATTCAGCCCACACAGTTTGCTTCTCCGGAGCTGACAGAGCTCTCACTAGCCCTTATATCCCAAACTAATCGAAAAGAAAGGCTGAATGAGCTCCCACGACTGAAGCAAATGAAATCAAATACTAGACGATTTTAACAAAAATAATAAGGTTTCAGTCATCACTGAACATACCAATTCAGCTGAAATGAAATTTCTCAGTGAGCCAAGTGCAAGGCATGTTTTATTCAATATTATTGCCAAATCTTGACTGGCTATGGAGAGCCCTATCTTCAGTCCTTGCATTGTCTTGGACCTTTAAAGGGTGCTGCCATTGTCAGGTTTCCATGAATGAGTTGTCATGAATCTGAATACATGTCATACTGATTTGGTGATTTAAAATTTGAGCCTAGGGATATGCCTATTTCTTTTACACTGTGGCATGATTTGTTAAATGTTTGATTATTTAATTTACTTAGTGCAATTGAAGTAAAGTAGCTTGATACTATTTAAGTTGGAACATAATTTTAATGATGTAATTCATAGAAGACAGAAAAATTAATGGCCTTTAGCTGTTCCTTTGGGTCTTTGCCTTTTGAGCCCACTGGTTTTCCAGTCTTTACAATCATGCTGGTAGGTCATACAGTATTGGCTGTTGTGTAATGTTGTATTTTCCTTTCAGTGTCCTCCAAGCTAAAGCTAAAGGATATGCAAGAGGCAGAACCTTACCAAGTCATAGCTCATCTGCCTGCTTTTGTCAGGCCAGAGCCACCCTGATCACAAAAGTCATCCTGTAGTGGGAAGGCACACAGCCTTCCTTTTAGCATCATATCTGCAAAGTCCTGTGCAGTCTGACAGGTTTGTGCTACAGACTTTCAGCACTGGCCTTAAACTTAAGCCAAATAACTCCTGTGCATAAGGCATGTGTAAGATGCTGGGGCTGATTCTGTAGGAGCCCAGGTCCTTTTGTCCTTCTTCTTTATCTCTCATGGCCATGTGTGCTGGTTTTGCCTGGGATTTTGGTTAATTTTCTTCACATTGGATGGTATGGGGCTATGTTTTGAATTCGTGCTGGACACAGGGTTGATAAAACAGAGATGTTTTTGTTATTGCTGATCAGGACTTACACAGAGCCAAGGCCTTTTTGGTTTTCATACTGCTGATGAGGAAGCTGTGGCTGTATGGGATGTCAGGAGGAGACGCATCCAGGACAGGTGACTCAAACTGACCAAAGGGGTATTCCAGATCATATGACATCTTGCCTAGTATATAAACATGGGGGGAAGAAAGAGGAAGCCCAAGGATATGTTTGGAGTGATGGTGTTTGTCGTCCCCAGTAACTGTACCATGTAATACAGCCCCGTTTTCCTGAGGATGGCTGGACACCTGCCTGCCCATGGGAAGCAGCAAACTCCTTGTTTTGCTTTGTTTGCGTGCGTGGCTTTTGCTTTCCATATTACGCTTTCTTTATCTTAACCCACAGGTTTTTTAGCTTTAACCCTTCCTATTGTGTCCCCGGTCCTGCTGGTGGGGGAGTGAACAAGCGGCTGCTCAGTGCTTGGTGGCAGGCTGGGGTTAAACTATGACACTGTGATTTTCTATGCCTTTGTAGAGCTCTCATCCTTCATGTTGAACCAGAGGAACCACCGTGTTTAGCCTGTGTACAGCCATCAACCTCACTTTCACATAACCATCTTATACCGATATTCAGAACTTTGCAATGCTTACTTCTCCCAATGTTTCTATGTCTTCTGCTATTCTAAGATGTTTCATTCAGGTATCACTTTCTGTTCCAGTACCACAGTGGTGATATCTGAGACATTTATGTATTTACTCTGTTTTAGCATTTGAAGAACAGATCTTATTTTGTATTGTGTCAACTTCAGAAAATGTAAAATCTAATTGCTTCTGCTCTATGGCTCCTCTTCCTTTATCAGATCTTTAGAAAGGCTACGGCTAACATATTCCTCCTTGCTGTCAAATATATCTGGATATGGCTAGTAACAGTGTTGTTTTGTCTGTGTTCTACTTCAGAAAAACTAATTTTAGACTTGTGCTGCATCTATTAGTGTTAACATTTCCCTTTCTACTAAAAACCATGAACAGGTTGTCACCAAATTGCTGAAGATTTGCATACTGGACATTAATTTCTTTTTTTCTCCTTTGTTCACAGTTGTAGTATGTCCCTTTATGAAGGCTAGGTCGGGTGCAGCCCCTTGGAGGGTAAAACAGATGGTTCTTGTCTATCCAGCAGCTGGGCATACGTGGGTGGAAAAACTTTGCAAGATAGCTGAGTGTAGAAGAGTTACAGCAGAGAACTGGGATCCTGGAGCTCAGGAGGAGCAGACAGACAGACTTCAGAGGCTGGTGGAAAAGACAATCTAGGATGAGAGAGGATTAGTTAAGTTGGCGATAAACTAAGAAAATCACTAAGTTGACTGAAAGCAAACCTGTAACCAAGGAAGACATATTTTAGGAAATCTGTGTTATTTTTCATCTGCTTGAATTGGTAATTTTATGGTTTTTCTTTTAAATCTTTTGGTTTTAGTTCAAAGTTTAATAAAAAATTGCTTTATGAGTTTCAAAGTCTTTCAATCTTCTTTGGGGATCTCATTATAAAGAAAAGGTCTAGGCAGTTCCCGTGCAAAACCTTGGCTGACTCTGGTTTCTGTCACAGTTAGGTAGTTAAGAGACATTAACTATCTCCCCTGCTCATAAGCTTCAAACTGCTGATCATAATGAGTAAATTCAGTGCAACAAAAAACAGATTTCCGTGAAATTTAGTATTTGTACCAGTTACACAACTTAATGACACCATCGTACAAGGCCCATGTGAACTGAGCTGTATTCAAAAACCTTGAGTACCATGCTCTAGAGGACCCTGCTTGAGCAGGAAGGTTGGACTAGATGACCTCCAGTCATCCTTTCCAGTCCTACCTGTGATTCTGTGAACAAGCAGTAAGTGCAGCAGTACTACTTTTGGACTATTTGGTCTCTTTGGGGTTTGGAAGTCTCTGCAGTTGATACCTCAAGAGGAATCTTGCTCAATATATGTTCCTGTCTAGATCACTGGCTCTTTGGGACTGATGATAGCAAGCCTTGGCTGTCTTCTCCCTAATAACTAACGGCAGGTAAACCTGGTCCAGGTAGGCGTTGCCTAGATGTTGCTTGTTGTGCCTTCAGACTGAAAATTTGTGCCTGACTTGGTGTTTGCTGCTTGTCCTGAATCCTGCAGTGTTGAGTTAATCTGGTATTTGTATGTTGGCCACTTCTTTGCCTTTATATTTTGTTTCATGAAGTTCCTAATATTAGTACTCTCAGCTGACTGTCCAGCCAACATCAACTCCTTCTTATTGTCACAGAAACCGGAGTCTCTGCAAGGGTGTCAGGATTGTGGCGTGTCACTCTGAGCTTCACACTTTCCAAAGGTAGTGGGTGATTTAAATAAAAATAAATAAATAATAAAAATAAATAAATAATGAAAATAAATATCACATAGTAGAAGCCTATGCTTTGTTGCACATTACAGTGAAATTTCCTTATCTGGTCCATCATGATATTTATGAAACATATAAAGAATATTATCAAAAATAACACTGATTTCATTATGTACAAGGTTTCATCCCCTCTTTGGGGCCCAAACCTAATGTGGAATTGCTGACTCACTGGGAGAAAAATCTCGTACTGAGAAATTTTCAAATTGACATGCCATCCCTTGTGGGTTGAATATCTTCTAAAGTGCTAGAGAAAAAAAAGAAGTGACCAGCCCTGAAATAATTAAATAAGTTTTGTGCTCAGTATGCTAGCAAATGATAAGAAAGGTGGTCCACAGAGACTTTGTAAACATTTGGTAAAGAAAGAAATACAATGATACAAAAATGGGAAATGATAACAGCAATGAAAATATCCAGGTGGCTCATCTAAAAATGATATGTTTGCAGTCTGCTTTTATGTGAAGCAAACCTTAACTGAAGGAAAATAATCCAAGCTAAGTATTCTGAGGAATAAAAGCAGCAAATGGGCCATGACTGGAAAGAAAACAAAACTAAACAAGTAAGCTCACCTGCAGAATAAAGAGCCTAATTGGTGTTTAAAGCATTCTGCACTCTGAGATTGATGATGGTTGTGATAAAGAGAGGAAGAAATATATTTTTCAGAAAACAAAAGGATGGGCTAAAAATGGGTAGATAGAGAGAGGGAGAGATAGGCACATACATACAGGCATAGGTATTTTCTTGTATGCAGGCATACATAAATACATGCAGACACGTGTACATGCAGATACATCTAGCTAGATTTCTTAATGAGACCCTGCTGCGGTGATGTGTCAGGGATCTGTACTGTGTCAATAAGGTCATTCTGAGATATATATGTGTGCTGAGAAGCTTGAGACTCCCCATGTGCTTAGATTGTAAGCATCCATATCTTTATATGATGCAATACTTTATAAGGTTTTCTTTGTTGTGCAAAAGTTTACGAAGAGCTGTGCTGATTCAGACCAGACAGCTTGCCCAGTATTCTGTCCCAGCAGCGGACATAGATTGATTCCTAGGGCAAAGAAGAGGGCAAGCACATGATATTTACCCTCATACTTTCCCAGCAGTCAACTACTTGCAGCTTTGAAGATTTCATAAGCTTAGTAACCTTCAGTGGAGTTTTATTCCAAATACTCATTTAGCTTCTGCTTGTATCCATCTAAATTTTTTGGCATCCATTTTGGATTGGTCTTTTAGAAAGAGTTTGAGTGCTCTGATGCATTTTGTGCGAAGAGCTATCTCCTTTGATTTGTTTGCATCAAGCTCGTATCAGCCTTATTTCATGACATCAGATACACCACTCACACACAATAATAATATTTTTAATCTGTCTATATGTATATATATACACATATATTACATAAATATGTAAGAATATATATTAAATATATAAATATAAGTGTATCTATTTATTTACTTATTTATTTATTTGCAACAGCTTTATATTCCCATAAAAAGCCTGAACTGAGTGAAATTCCCAGGAGGAAGAAGAGTTTGATTCAGTGTTGTGGAGAACTGAACCTTTCTCTGGGGCTGAAGTATTTGGGCCCCTGTGTGTGGCAGAAAAGAGGATGCAAGTACAGAGCTGGGAGCCAAGTTCTCCTGAAAAATATCCCAGAGACCAGGAGTTGCTAAGTGGATTTTGCTGCAATTCAGAGAGCCTTTGAGTTGTCACTGAACGTAGGTTTTAGGAAATGACTCACCTGCAAGGACACAGTGGGAAGGACAAGTTATTTATGAACCTTTTAATTTAATTGTTGCTATTTAGACTCCATCTGGCAGAGTCACTTCAGATTTTCTCTCTTCAGACAAGTTAGGGATCTTCGTTAATACTACAGTAAAACCTGACTTGTCTGACTTTAAAGGCTTTTGTCTTGGAGGAATAGTTCATTGTAGAAGAAAGCCTGGATAGATCGACCTCAAAGCTGTGGTCAATACTTATTTCCTCAATTATGCTTATTAGTTTTATGTTGCTTTATCAAAAGTTGCCTTGTGTTCCCTACAAAGAGATCCCTAATATCTGTTGCTTATAGCTTTTTCTTATGCTGTCTCTGTGAAAATCTCCTCATAATAAACAGATTGTGAGCATTTATAAAGAGCCAATGATCCTTTCTCTGTGACTACTACGATTTTTCAAAAGGCTTTTTTTTTTGCAGAGTAGGCTCCCTCGTGATACTAAGCATAAATTCCCTGCACTTGCATTTCTCCATCAGTGAATCTGAGTGGCTGATTAAACATTTAGAAGGTTGTTTTGGTTTGGTTTTTTTCTGGCTTTTTTGTCTTCCCCTTTTCTTTCATAAAATAATGCAACATTTTCATTATTTGTAGGGGCTACTAGGCCTTTTGTGTCTAGCAGCAAAATGATGTTTCTCATCCGTGACTTACCCATTATTATAAATGTCACTATTGACAGTTTAAGGTGGCACAAATATTTTAAGTGAAAAGTAACAATTAGGTGGTGCCAGCCCAACAGAAACTTTAACTGTTCAGAACCAGGCTGTTTCCAGAATTGTCGCTTGTCTAATAAATGCAGTTCCCACATTTAATCTAGAGGAAGGTGAAAAGGCCAGACAAAACATATGAGAATTTAAAAATGGAAACTTCACAAAAGATGAAAAATTCCATAAAAATTCCTGAAAATGTCTGCAACAAAAATACCCTAATATGATTCTTGGTTGTATAGACGGGAAAATACAAGGGGTCTCAATGCTATTGCTGTGTAATGGGAATATGAATTAAGAAGTGGCTTACAAATGATCCAGCACTAAGAGATCCAAACCAGTCTGATACCAACCAATACACTTTTGTTTTATTTAGATGAGTTGTATCAAAGTGATACATTTTTATATAATTTTTTTTAATACATTTCCAAATTTTTTCTGAAAGTTGAGAAAGCTGTTTTCCTTTACATGGCTAGTTGCAGAATCCATGGCTATTCTTTCCCTTTTTTCAATTTGAATATCCATGTTTGCCACCTTATTGACTTCCTTCTCTTCTATGAAATAAAGTGTAATTGGCACTCAGTGTAATATATGTGTTCAGCCCAAGAATTTTTGAAACAATTCCAACCTTTTTGTTTTGAAGAATATGTCTTTCCTATATGCCCCATCCACATCCACCCACTCTCAGAATAATTTCTGCAATGCATCATTGTTATATCTTTCCTTATGTCTACATTTTCTCTCTAAATCTTTCTCTCTGACTTCAGATACCACACTCACTTGTGAGGTCTCTGGAGTGTCAAAGCTTCTAGACAGTATTCCAGACAATGGATGTGACTCTGTTTTGAGCAAGTTCTACAACTAACTAATGTATTTCCTTAGACATGTGCCTTTTTACCCTTTGGTGCTGTCAGTGAGGCTGTGTGGTAATGGCTTTATTTCTTTACAAGAGAGCAACTCTGCCAAATGCTGCTGAGTGCTCAATTCTGTGGTTATCACTGTCCTCTTGACAGTCTCTCTTCCAACATCTTGCAGGTTCACTTTTATTTTCCTTCTGAATATTCCTGAGTTTTGTTTTATTTTGCTTTTAAACCTAGTCCGATATGGCACCGAGGAGCCGAAAAAAGAGAAATCAAAACTTGTAATCTGATCTGAGTACATTCTGCAGGCTGGCAAATTTCCGTTTCTTATTCTGTTATGTTTAAGACTATTTTGAGAAGTATTTTTTATCTCTGTTCCATGTCTCTGAGGCCCACTTCAATCTGATCTTACATTAGAGATTGTACAAACCCAAAAAACAGCATGTCAGACTTGCCAAACTGAAGTCTGCTATAAATGCTTCATTTTTTTTTTTTTTTAAATTTCACATATGAAGCCAATTATCTTGCAAAAAGTTCCTTCTGGGAATGGTGTATTTTCTATATCCGTATCATGGTTTGTTCTCTTTCACTAACTTTTAAGCTGGCAATTGACACCCATGCCCTGGATCCTGCAAATATAATTTGTCTGACCACCATATATTACAATAGATATAGACCTTTGTCTCCCTATGCCTTTCCATAGTGTCATCTCTTTTTAGAAGAAAACAAATCCTTGCCTAAATTAGTCTTGCTTTCCAAGAGTCTGATGTATCTGTGCAAAGTTCTAGATGTACAGAATGTACAGATGTTCTAATTAGTACAATAAGATGCTGTTGCATTTTGTCATTGGACAGCTTTTGTCTTGTTTCATGATGCTTTCCCTCCTCCATTAGAGCATACTAGCTGATAAATACTGGTGACAATTTATAAACATCCAATATCAGACTTTACTGATATCCCAAAACACACCATAATGATCTCAAGGGCACAGGCACTGATGACTGCATTAGTCCATAGGCAAATACTGCACTAAGAGCTGTCCTAGATCTGTAATTAGCTCAATGTGAAGAGTGGGCATTGAGAGCCCCATCCTATGCAAGAAACCCCAATATATCCCTGTTTCAGCCAAATTTTAAAAAGAACGTCTTTTATTCTTTCTTCTTTAAAAATAAAAAAGACAAAAAGGAATAAAAACATTTGTTTTTTGTTTTTTTTTTTTCCGAACAGCTGTTAACCATTGTCTGCATAACCATGATCAGCACAATGGCTTTGATGAGACTAAGCCCACACAGTTTGTTCCTCCAGAGTACACCAAGTTTCCTGCCAGCCGTTTTGTATTCGCTACAGCCCAACCTAATAAAAAAGCCTGAATGAACTCTCATGATTGATGCAAATAAAGCCAAATGCTGCCTCAAAAGAAATAAGATTTTTGTCATTATCAGGCACTTTTATTATGCTGAAAGGGAATATTCTTGGCAAACCTGAAGCAAACTATACCTAAGCCATACCCTTTCCCTCTTTTTAGTTTTTTTATTTTTTTTGAATAATTGCTGAGGAGATAGACAGTGTTGGCACTTTTTAAAGCATCTTTCATGAACTCTGTCCAGATGCCATGTGACACAAACAATTTTACAGGGTGTCCTGCTCACTGGCAGTGTCAATATAGCCAGTTCCTTCATCTCCATGGGTGACGTTTTATCTGGATTTTCTTTATAAATTGTAACATCAATACCTAGGCATTTTAGCTGGCTCTGTAGGGGTCAGCTCAGGTTCAAACAGGGCTCATATTACCACTGGAAACTTGATCATACACTTGTGTGATTTGAGCAAAAAAAGGGCAAGGTAACTTTAGAAGCTAGAATCCTCTAATTCAATCCCAAAGCATGCTGTCAACTTTTTTTGTACTACCTTGTAGGTTTAATGTTGCGCCAGAAGGATTTGACTAGAGGGAGACTAATATCTGCTAACACTGTTGCTGATGTACTGCTTTACTCATGGGTTATTTCACTTTGTATTTTATTATCAGGGGGACAGATAGCACTGCCTACTATTAAAATTGTTGAATGTTGCCCTTGAAACTCCCCTCAGTTTCTTATAACTTTGTCTAGATTTTAAACTACTGATGTTTAAAATTTCATGCTGAAAAGGTCTCTGCCTCTGTCTGCTTTTGTTGGGTTTATTCAGGTATATATTTTCAATACATTCCAGTTGCTTTAGAGAATAATGCCTGAGAAGCTTTGGGTGTTTCACACGAAATGATACCTGATAGTCTTTTTTCTTTAAGTTCCAATAATTTTGATTTTCTATTCCTCATTTCCTGAAGTAAGGTCAAGAAGTTTGGTTAGGAGAGACTTCTAGGACAGGGAGGTAAAACTCGTATTTGTACGACTAAGCTGTTTAAAAAATACTCTTAAAATATGGTTATTGCTTACAGATAAAATTCCCCAAACCTCCTATCTCTGTTGAGCACAATCCAGTGTGATGCTGTACAATATCTGGCAAATGCTGCTGTAAGCAGCAACATTTTCATCTTCATTTGGCCAACTGGACTATGAGTAACAAGGTTGTTCCAAAGCTCTCCATTACGATGGAGCCCAGAAAAAAAAAAAGTCTGCTTCCTCTGAGAGAAAGAGAAGAAGAAAACAAGCCTGTGGAAAAAAGGAAAGTTTGTCAAGGAGCTCCTTAGGAAAGAGAAATAGGAGTGGAGGTTGGTAAGCAATGGGAGAAAAAGATGCAAAGAGTGGGGAGGCAAAAAAACCTGAGAATAAGGACAACAGGTGGATAAAGAAAGTGAAGGGGGCTGGAAAATAAATACAGTAAGGAAAATGGAAATTTATGAGCAAAGAAGCAGGAAAAGCCCAAACTACCCAGCTTGAAAAACAGACTATATATATGTGTTAAAGTGCCTTGTGACATTTGCAAGATCTAATTTTTCCAGTTTGTATGAAATTGTAGAATTTCATGATTGGGACTGGAGGGTATGTTCTGAAAAGGCAAAGCAAACCAAAGATTTAAAAAAACCAAATAAACCCAAACATTTTTCAGGCTAAATTGTGAAAAAAGAAAAACAGTCAGGTGACATGTTTCTCATTCATAATGTTCAAAAAGTTAAACATAAGTTTTGACATTTATCCTTTTAAGCATTGTTACCCCATAAACAAAAATACATCTAAAAAAGTGAATTTGAATTACAGGTATAACTGTATTATTCTGAGCCTGTAATAAGCTAACATTTTGTAGTTAAGAAAAAATAAATTCAAAGCATTCAGGCCAGCACATTCCTCAAAATTATTTTCTTTTTATTACATCACTGATTCACAAGAATAAAAGGTCATATAGGAAACCATCCAACTAATTTTATATTCAATTTTCAATTTGCTAGTGGTGTGCAATTTTTAAGGAATGAGGCTTCCTTTTCTGTGTGATAGCACTCAGAATTTGGGAGACATGCAGGATTTGGAAGAGGTGCAGCTAATGAAAAAAGGCATCACAGAAAGCAAATGCAGAAAAAGGCACTGAAAATCCTATAAAGCAGGTATTTCACTGGTGGTCTTTTTACTGTGTTTTCTTCATTTTCTGGATATCTGATTTGATACCTCAGGGTTTCATTTGCAGAAAGAGTGATAACTTTCAAATGCTGTTGAAATCCATGGAAACTGTCTTTTGATACAGCTGCTGTATACAGTAAATCCTTTGAAAAAGTAGGTTCAAGGTATTTCAAATGGAGCAACCAGAATTAGTGGGTATTTTTTACCTTAATCTCTCTGTGTTAGGATTTCCCATCTGTAAAACAGTGATACTGATATAGTGACGCTAATGTATGGCAAATGTGGTGTCTACCTCCTTTTGCTGGAGCGCTGAACCATATATCTTCAGCAGTTTTCTTTCCAAGCAAGTTTTCTTTTCTGGACTGAGTATGAAAGAGTAATTGCTTTCTTTTCATGATCATAATTCAGCAGGAAAAAGTCATGTGAACAATCTCGAACCTCTCACAGAGGAGAATTGGAAAATATTTTTAAACTACTGAACTCAAGTCATTTAATCTTTCCTGCTTACTGCAGTGTATTGAATTTTTGAGACCAAACATTGTAGACTTCAGCTAGCTTTATAGCCTTGGCTGTTTATAGAGCATTTATATTAAAAAAAAAAAAAAAAAGGCAACATGATGTAGGTGCCTCTTAAATTTACCATTAAATGAATAAATTTACAGGAATATTAAGAGTAGATATGTGAATCTATTGCATAATGGTTAATCATTCTCCATGAGTGACTAACACTTATGACCTTTATTCTGCAATTAGGTTTATAGATGCAGAAAGACAAAATTGCAAGAGATATTGCAAATAAAATATTTAATTTAAATATGAAATAAAAACCTTCCAGATGCCTAACAAAGGAAAGTTCAAATGTACTCTTTGAGAAAATGTAAACCCGAAACATGAAAAAGCATTTCAGCATTGTATTTCTACCCAAATAAAAGCTTCTGTGGGTTGATAAAAATAAATGATACCAAATACCATTGACATAATTTTTCTTCTTATTCTACCTGAGCATTCTACCTGAGCATTCTACCTGCATTAAAACTATCAATTATGGCTCTAAAATGGTAAGAAGCAAGCTAATTTTGTGTTCTCAGCGGCACAAATTGCTGAGATACAGCTTTAAGCTTTTCCAATGACAGCCCATATTTTCTACAGGAAGCAATGAAGCTGGAGGCCTGATTGCTTCTGACTTAGCTCCCAGCCCTTATCTTTTTCATCTGCCATATCTTTCTGGTTACCTTTTAAAAATCTCTTTTGGATTTGTGTCAGCACTCCTGGTACCATGTAAAAGTTAGTAACAATGCAGAGCAGCTGTGTTACTGGAGCAACAGTAAGGGCCAGCTCTTCAGCTCCCATCAGCCAGGAGGGAACCATGTGGGGGCTGCACTCGAACTTAGAAGTGTTTTCCTCTCCCAGGAAATTGATGCTCAGTACTATTAAACAATCTCCCTGCCATCTCCAGGGCTGACTAATGTTGCAGTGCAGTCACAGAGTTGCAAAGCTTGCTCATCTTTTCTCAGGTGATGGAGCCATCCTGATTCACTGATGAGGAGGTCAAGATCTGTCTTACCTTGTATATACTACTCCCCTGGAAAAAGTGCACAGGAGAGCCTGCATTTATCCAATCCACTCCTGAGTTGCTAAGACACTTTCCAGGATATACCATTTATTACTATTGTTTGTTTATTTATCATGTAGTTTTAGCAAGAACCCAGAGATGCAGACTCATTGGGAAAGAAGAACATCCAAAGAACATCAAAGAAAAGGCAGTGTTTGCAGGCAGAAAATGCACAAAGTAATAAAATGACTTGCATACAATCCCAAAATAAGCCAAGGTCAGGGACAGAATCAAGGCTGTACAAGAGCCACCACTTTTATTTGTCCTCACTCTACCAACTTCCTAGTTTCAGAAAATTTGAACTTCTCAGTAGTTTCTTATGTAAAACGATGGCAGAGCAGAACAAAGACAGCTGAATAAGTGTCTCTGGGCACAGAATGTTAGGGCTGGCTGCTACAGTGGTACAATACCTACTGCAATTGCTGCCTGGGGAGAGTGTGTTTGCAGAGTGTGGCAGCAACAGCTTCTGCAAGACAAAGTACTGCACATTTGACTGCTATGGTTGGCAGTTTTTCTGTCAAGTAAGCACTGGCAGAGGATGGAGGGTGCATTTCTGAGACCCAGACTCGAGACATTTTGTTCCAGTTTCAGCGAGGGTCTGTGTTCCTCCGTGTGCTGCTCAGTGCAGCCGTATTGAAATTTGCTTCCATTAGGCCACTGCCTGTGCCCAGTAAAAGCAAAACACAGTGCAAGTCCCAGCTGAGAGGCAGATGGACTGTTTCAACTGACACAAGGACCCCTGTAGCATCCCAGCAGTGCTAGGGAGATATGAACACATTTTTTTCAGGTGCACTCTGATGTCCATCACACAGAATAGATATTCGTAGCAGAATAGAAATCAACCTCAGGGCAAATAAGAATGAAGGCCATTCCCTCCGTCTCTGACAGTCCCTTTGTGAATCTCACTTCTTTGTGGGAAGTCTTCATGTACGTCAATGATTCTGGAAAAAAAAGGGTGAATGTCGTGCCAAGAAGAGAAGGCTCTGTAGTCATCTCACTGTGCACAAGGAGAACTGGTTAATACCACGTGATTCTTTTTCTCCCACATATTTTGGTATGGCTGAAGTAATTTTTTTGCAAAGGTGACTGGCAACTGAAGGGTTCTCTGTTGTTGGAACTGGGCTGGAGCAATCACTAAGGTGAATCCTTATTGCAATTATGGAGAAAACTAAAAAGTGAGTGAAGCAGAGATAGGTGAGGGAGAAGCAGAGGATCCAAAACTTGTCCTCTCCTTTGGCAATTTCCACCAGCTGGCACAAACAGTAGCTGCTTCAGACCCCGTTTCTTTGTCTCTCACATGGGAGCTGTGGAGGCAGAGAGCATAAAAAGGAGGGCACCCCACAGCAGCACTGGAAACAAGGTCAATCACTTCTAAGCATGGGTACAGTACTGTTCTGTGAGCTGAGCTTGCCCTGGCTCAGGTACATGGTCCCAGCACACCAGGCTCTCATTTACCCGTCCAGGCACTCATTCTTTCTGTCACTGGGCTAGGCTATGTTTGGGGTTCCTTTCTGCAGAGCTGTTTGTTTACAATTCTTGATGGAGCTTACTACTTGTAAGAAGAAAAGTATTGCTCATTTTTGAGCAGCCTCCCACTGTAGTTTGAGTTCTTTGGTCTATGGAACATGAGCTAAAGTTTCAGTCTCTGTAAGGACTAGAAAAAAATATTGAGCTTATCTCTTTTCTTACAACACGACTGTTGTTCAGGGCTGTTCTTAACAGAATTTCAGGGGCTGATGAGACTTCAATGGATATATCCCAACTAGGACAGTGTTTCTAAACTGCCTATATATATGCAAAGATCACTGGAGGTTTTTTAGCCTCTTCCAATTTTTCTGTTCTGTTACTTAGCCCATCAAATTTCTATTTCTGCCACTGTTCTTCTGCCTCTTTCCATCATTTTGACATGTCTAGCTACAGGAAAGAATTGAGTAGGATGCTTATCTCTGAACTAACAGCATTGCAGAGTTCTTCTAGTCAATTCTACTCTTTTACAAATTTACTTTATGGAAAACAATACAGGAAAAAGAAATATGCAAGTGTGTGTTTTCTACTTCCATATGATGAAAAAAAGAATTACATTTGCATGGTATATGATTGCTGATGAATGCTTTCAGAGGAGAATACACCTGAACACAAATATTAATGATAGAGGGAAAGCATCAGTATAATTCCTTTCAGATTCTTATGGACCCCCCTACTTTAGGTCATGCCATCTTTCTCTGTCCGCTTCTCTACATTAATACAGTTAATAATCCTGATCTCTCGTTTATCTTTTGTGGAAGGGAGATCTCAAGGCCAGCTGATTCATTAGCAGGGTTTAGCCAGAGTACCTCCCCCTGAAAATGTTTCCTGCAATGGTATAAAAGGAATGGCTCTGTCACCTGACAGTAGTTATTTCCTCAGAGTTTTTCTCATTTGAGCTTCTACGCCTGGCACGGAAAAATTAAATATTTAGCTTACTAAGGAGTTCAGACCTGGTCCTGTTTTTTTAGCAATATAAATCATGGAAACCTGAGTGCCATTACCCACCCCAGTAAAGGCTTTATTTAGTTTAATAGCTTTTAAAGAGCACTCATTGCGGCCTAGGTATTTTCGTTATGTCACATGCCAGGGAGCTGTCCTGCCAGGGAACATGACTAATGTCTCCGTGGTTATCTGCTTTATGGTATAATGGCTTGCAGGTTCCTAGAGGTGGACTCAGGTCCCTTCAGAAAGAGGATTGAATTTAACTTGTAGGAGGTCTCCTACATTAAAATTTTTGATCTGTAGATCTGTTTCCCACAAACACAGGGCTGCCTCACATCCTCTGTCATTTGTACGGAGCCCAGCCAATGAGGCAGCATCAGCAGGGCAGCTCCAGGTTTGCAGACTAGAGTTGCTCAGGGCATGGTTGGGGGTTCGTGGGACTTTTGCCAATGAGAAGCTGAGCACCTCTGGGCTTCAGGTGTCTTCAGGGTGAGTTGGCAACTTAAGCAGGCTGTGTGGAGCTGCAGTTAGAGCTGTAGGTGCTTGGCAGACCCTTTTGTAGATTAAACAGCACCTAAACCTTGAGGGGTTCTCCCATTGGTGACACCAGTGGGATTTAGGACATGTTCTCATATTCAGGCTGTACTCCCAGGGAGGGCTGTGTCCTGCTGAGGTTGTGGGCAGTCATCACATCAGGGCAGTTTGCCCCTGTGTGAGTTGCACCTCATACTCCCTGCCCAGCTGCCCTTAGGGCTGCAGCATGGTGCCTCTCTGTGCAGGCAGGCTTGAAACTAGGAAGCAAATTCTGAAACCACGCGGTGCTATCGCTTAAGTTTCAGTCCTTCAAAGCTATGGTCATTGTAGTTCAGTATATTTGAGTGCCTGTATCCATGCTGCCATGTATAAATCAGCCAATATCAGCCAACATGGTAGATGCTGCTAGTGGATAGCATAACTCCAGACACAGTGGGAATTTTAATCTCCTATTGATCCTGAAGATCAAGGCCTCCAGCTTGACTGTACCATGAGCAACATGGAACAACAACAATGGCTTTCCTCTCCAGGTAATGAATGTGCAACGCTTTGAAATATTTAAATCAATAATTTTATTTTCTGCTTTGTCAGATGCATCCTATCCTTCAAAGACATATCTTTGCATTTTGTGTTTTCCAGGAAGGTTGATCATCAGGCAAGCTGGGGCCAGCACAGGCAACCTATGATAGAGAGACACCCATTGAGCTAACCAGAACTGCAAAAAAGAAATTGAAGACAAATCCTTAGGCTCATTATGGGTGGTAAGAGAGAGCAGCTAGGCAGGAGCCCCCTTTTTGCCCATCCCAATGCTGCAGGTGCTCTGTGGCAAACAGGAAGGAACAGCTGAGTTGGGCAGCTCTGCGCTATCCAACTATGTCCAAACAGATTTCAAACAAATCCCCCACTTGTAAAAGTTGGCTCGACTTTCACTAATCTTAATAACAGCTACACAAGGACATCAAAAGAGCAGAATTTGGCCCCATGAAAAGCAAGAAATAACCCATTTATGGGTCTTATTGTAAGGTATTAGCAGTTTAAAATTACAGTCATTGTGTGGCACAAAGAACATTCTGAACAATTCATTCCCTTATGGATGTGATTTAAAATGAATTCATTCTTCCGCCTCACTCCATTATTGCCAGCAAACCACTGATGTGGAATTACTTACTTCTAAGCCATATGGTCTTCTGAGGACAGATACCTCCTTAGCCTACTCTAATTAAAACATTTCATATATAAGAAGTTCACTCTGATTTTTAGTTTTTTGTTAAATAACTGAACAAAAGGAAAAGTGAATTTTGCAATTAGAGGTTAGGGATGCTTTCTGTTTTTCTCATTAACCATTTTTATTAAAATCAAAGGGGATGGCATCTCAGCATGTCAGTGCTCTCTGGCAAAGTATTAGAGTATTTTGGAGGAGAGATCAAATGGCTTTAAAAGCCTATATATAATTTTCACGCTTCTACCTAAAAATGTAATTCTTTAACAGGATTTCTTGTCACAGAGTCATTTCTGCACATGATTGTGTGAAGAGCAAGGATCTAGACCTTGCTGACTCATTTAGCAAATATTTCTTGGTTTTCTTAGCAGCTCAGGTTTTGATTTTGTTTTGTTGTTTGTTTGGTTGTTTTTTTTCTCTCTGTTGTTTTGTTACCTGCTGTCAAGAATGGAAGAAAAAATCTAGTCGAATATGCTTAGCCAGATGAAGAATATAGAGAAAGGAGTGGTAAGAAGGTCAAAATATCACATTAGCAAGTTCATTTTTAACATTTGCAACATTTGCAAAGAGCAGATTCAGCATCTTGAATTTAGGAACATTTTCAAACTATATCCCGCAATGTATTTTTACGTGAAAAATAATAAATCTACATGGTGCTTGGATGGAATTTTGTATTATAGAAATCATTTAGAAGTACATCCTGTTAAAATAACAGTGGATGTGTAAACTATATCAAATAGTCCCCACAAGAATTCACATATTCCCTTCCAAATGTATTTTTGCTAGTTTTCCACTATTTTATATGTTACTGATTGAATATTGTTTCCATCTTCCTTCTTCTGTGTAATTTCCCTCTATGGCAGTGTATTGTTTCACAGAACACCTTTCCCTGCCACTGGGTAGAGATCTCATTTTGCAGGTTATGCCTACAATTAGGGGGGGAAAATGAGAGGTCCTGTTGGAACTGCACACAGACCTCAGTCAGGATTCCCTCCACTCTTTTCTTGCCTTTAAAATAAAATCAGTTCAACGTTTGTGTGTATTTACAACAAAATAGAAACTGCAAAAAAACCCTTCCATGCAATATCTGTTGACCTTCACTACCAGTGAAAAATAGAGGTCCTCTCAGGGCAGAAGAAATAAGCAGAGGTTTGAATGTGCAGACAGGCGTCTCGGATCTCTCCACAGTCTCACGGCAATATTTATTTATTTACTGACTTACTTATTTACTTATTTTAAGGCAATCACTAATTCTGCACACACAGAGAAAACCTTGAATTTATGACCCACGTGAAAGCAGGAGATGTTTCTTACTGGTCACTTCCTCTAACCTTGGCAATTGCACCGAAGAGGATAAAGAGCATCTATTCAGTCTGTTAATGCAAGCCCTCCTTGCAGCTCACACCATCCTTCTCAGAAGCAGTGGCTGCTAATATCACTCCTCTTCAATCCCCAGCAGCTCTTCTGGTTAATCTCAAGCCAAAAAATTCTCTCCTACTTCTGAATAGGAATGCCTGCAGAGAGAGTTAAAGGAACAGAAATAATGCAAGTCAAATTTCCATTGTGCCTGATAAAGGCATGACCTCCTGACATAGACATGGCCCTGTAACACATCCTCTTCTTTTCCTGCCAGCCCTGTGCAAAGATTTTACATGCCGTGCCTTTTGGCTATCATGCCTGCCTCTAATAATTCATTCTCCCACGAGGTCTAAGAGAATATGGATGAACTCAGTACTAAGGAAAAAACCTGTGATAAAAAGCAGAGAAAGAAATCGTAGAGTTTAATGCGTGTTTGAATGCCCCAAATGATAGTAACTTGGTCAGTCTGTTATGCTGCACACATGTGCATGTTCATATTTGTTAACATAATTCCCTTAGCTGTTTAAAGGTTATAGTTAGTGTTCTATATTTCTTTACAGAATGATTTATTTCTAGGCACAAGGCAGGCTCAAGAAAGAGCTGATAGCTTTCTGTGTATCTGCAGCACATGTAGATCATAATCCCAATTTTAGGAAGCATCTTTTCCAATCTCAGTATGTTCGTAATGATGAAATAATTATGTCAGTATTAAAATTCATCCTTTGCCAGTAACAAGCTGCAGAACTCTTGAATGCTCCCTAGGCTAAGGTTCACAATCTGTTTAAATTGGCCTTTCATTGCACAAGTAAACAGCTTTAATTATCTGGGAAAATAATCAAAGTATTCTTAGATCTGAAGGCAAGGTTATATTAATCATATCCTACCTCTAGAGAAGGTCCAATCCTATCAAGCACTTCATGAAAACACAGAAGTGCTTACTCCATAATAACACTTATTAGCCTTCACAGTTTATGAAAATATTATGTGTGTCATAATGTCAGTTCTGTGAAGCTGGAGCTTCTTAATAACGAGTTACTGAGGGTCAGTTTCTACCATCCAGCAAAAAGAACTGAATATGTATGTGTGTACCACTTGCATTTTTCACAAATAAGAGCTGCCACTGAACAAGGTACCTATAATATATGTCTATATGCACATCACATGCCAGAGGAAGGCAGAGCCTCACTTTAACTGGTTAAGTAGCTTTGGACTTACCCTGAGTCATCTGGAAAAGAGAGAGGGCATTGCAGCTCTGAGATTAATGGCTGGGACTAAAACCCTTTTCTCAATTCTCTCCCTTTCCCAGTAAATCTGCCCCAGAACTCATTTGCACAATACTTAAGCAGAGGAAATGACTTTGGTCAACAGGTGCTATACCAAACCTGAGATTTATTGAGGACTACATTTATGGGTTTGCCTTGTCAAAAGGTTCCAAATACCTTATGCAGTGCTGTATTTATTACACTACAAGTCCGATATAGCTTCCCAGTTACTTCTATTATGTGAACTCAGAGGAGAAATAAGGTAGAAGTAAATATACTGTCACTTTTCCAGATGAATTGTTCAAAATGCTAAACTTGCCACCTGAAATTTATGGCACTGAAAACTAAATTGCATGATGATATACATTTGGCAAAATGGGGTTTTTAACTTTGTGTATTGTGATATATTGCCTTGACAACATCCCTGTGGAGTTAGAACAATGACCATGTTGTTATATTACTTGTGACAACTTTGAAAGGAAATTTAGTGAAATGTAAATTCAATGTGTTTGAATTAACTTGATTTATTAGAAGATACCTTTGTGATTGATGAAAAATGGCTGGGTGAAACCTCTGTTCCCCATCACAGTTTTTCTTGACTTCTCCCAGGGAGACACTGTGGGACAGCAATCCTTATTTCCTTTATGTTATATTTTTCAAAGGACTTGTACTTTTTGTTAGAGGCAGATTTTTCGAGTATTTCAGAACACCTAAGAGAGAGTGGCTCTTTCACAGGTGCTTTAATCTCATTGCTTTCAACTGTGGTGACAGACAACATTTGGAGATGGGAACAAGCATGGAGTTAGGAGAATGTTGCCCAGTGCCAAGGATGCACATCTTTGCTGTGCTGAGCTCTGTAGTCCACTGCTTTTTCCTAGATTTTCAAATACTCTGTCCGTTGTATGTAATAGGAGCATGCACAGCCTGTGTTTCAAGTCATACCAAATGGATCAGGTGTGTTTCTGGTCCATGTGGCTGTCCATGAGCTACTCTCAGTTTGATGGACAGTCACATTTAACAAAGACCACCCAAACACCTTTGGGCATCTGCTTTAGCCACAGAGCAGAGAAGTGGGAAGCAAAACCACCCAAAATGGATTTGGGAGATTCATTCCCTGCCAGTGGGACCATCATGTGCCTGGAACCTGGTGGGATAACAGCTGCTTTCGGGAAGGCTGGGCTGCATAAGTAGAAAGAATTGTGTGTAGTCAGTCCCACTGCTTCTGTTTCCTCGTGCACCCCTGCTTAGGTCGACAGCAACTTATGGACACAGAATGATATTGGTCCCCTTCATACCACTGGGACACTGGCTGGGAATGACCTGACTCAGGTTGTCAGGGATGCCTTGTCCTCTCCTCCACTTCCATTGGCTATGTCCCCGTGACAGTGCCACAGTGCTTTCAGTCCAGAAATAAAAGTTAGTGAAATGCTGGAATGTCAAATAGTCTGTCCTGCCTTCTTGAGGTTTTCTCTGATTTTTTTTCCTGGTAAATACCTTTTTTTGATAAACATGTGAACATATCTTAAATATGAACCAGAAGACCTATTAGTTTTGGACAAAAAAATCTTAAGATCTAGCTCAAAGCCCCCAAACAGGCAGAGTGCACTTATTTAGATAGGGATTCTCTCACAATAGGCCTTGTCTTACTAACTTAAGTTATGTGCAACACTTTGCTTCGTGATGTTGCCTGGATTCATGACATTGCTGGTGTTTCATAAAGCACCAGTAGTCACACAAGTGCATACAAATGTCCACTTAAATCTATTTTAACCCCGCCAGTCTTAGTTGATTTACATTCTCGTGATTTCAAAATGCATCTCATGACTAATTTGAATCCCTTGGCACTTGAATGTATAGAACTGGCATTTACTTGAGTCCTAAGCAAGGTGTCACACAAATCAATAGAAGAAGATACCTGGGAGTTATAAATAATTTTATTTCAGAATGATGAGAACATAGATATTACATTAGTACAAAGTGACACTTATGTCAGACCTGGAAAACAATGACATAAAATAGACTGTTTATTATTCATCTTCTGTTTTGTTCTAATGACTTTGCTCAGTATCAATCCAACATGAACCCTGCTGTTCCTTCTTAGTCTTAGACAGTGAACTGTCTTGAAGCAGAGAGAATAAAGAAATTGAGGTAATCTATAACATATTTCAATAAAGTATGAAGGTGGTATTGGTTCTGTCACCTGCAGATTAAAGTAGCTGGTTTCATTTTAATTTGATAGAATTTTGTTCTTGTTCTATTATTTCACTGTATTTTATTTAAAAGATAATGAATGGAAGATATTTAAAAATGCATTGCCATTGTAGAAAAATGCAATTACATTAGCCTTCTGCTGATGTACTTCTGTCTCAATGACAGAATTTGTCAGTTTTAAAGTAGGTTTTACTCTCCACTTAAGAAGAGTGGGTATAGACTTTCCTTAAATCACCTGTGGATCCTCCTCCTCTTGTTCCTGTGTTTATATATCACCACCATAGGATATTAGTCTCAGAACCAATGGTGAAATGCCCATTCATTTCAGTGGGAAAAGTATGTCCTATCTGGGTTTAATGTTTGCTGCCTGACATCCCACAGGTGTCTGAGTTTTGCGAAAGGACAAAGTGGAGACTAAGCTGATGATTTGGTTTGGGTACTTGAGAAATTGGGTACTTAAAGCCTCTTGAGAAATGTCACAAAGGGCCTCACTGAAAAGCCTGGGTAAATAAATGGCAAGACTCTGTCTCACATCAACAGATTTGAGCCTACCCCTCACATCTCTTAGTAGCTTCAGAAGCAATAATAGACCCAAATTTTCAAAATCTGGCATTTCAGAACTCACTGCAGTGTATCTCCAGTTACCTTCGTTGATTTGTTTCCTGTGGGGCATATGAGAAGCTGAATCAAGCTATTGTCATTATCTATTCCTGTAAATTATTGATATCTGAAATGATGATGTTTTAGGCTGTGGTTACAGTAAGCATTAAAGCTTCCTGGAGTATTATTTTTCTTATTGGCTCTTGTCCCATATTCTGGCCTTGTTCACTTCCAGAAAAAGTAGTGGTGAGCTGTGATTGACAGATCATTCTTGCTTGTGTATATATGATTATTTTCATTCATTTCAGAACAGGAATGTCAGGGAAAATGCAATGTTAAATATTGATTTCAAGCAGGAAAAGGCAATGCTTTCTTTCAACCACAAACATGTCTGTAGCTACAGCAAAATTTTAAAGTAAAATTTGAAAGTGTGTGTGTGTTTACCCACCTGCACAAAGCCAGAAATGCTTTTCCTAGGGTTCAGCTGCAGCCTTCCCACTCTTTGCTTTTCTGTTGGCCATAGAAAAGCAGCAGCGATGGCATTCAGAGAGCAGCAGGTTTGAGCTGGCTGTCCTTGCCCAGAAAGAAGGAGCTGGATTTTGTTTTGCTAGGAAGAGAATGGCTGCTGCAGATCAGAGAGGATCCACCCTCTCACCAAAAATTAACAAAGCAGAACAATGTTTTCAGAGCCTTTCTGAGACGTGTTGTTGACCCCATATGCCAACACCAGAGCTCTGATAGAGTGCATCAGTACTCTTCTGTAGTGTGGAATACTGCATGTCCCAGAGGAACCTGCAAGCTCAGTAGTAAATTATTATGTGTAAAGCTTCTGGGACAGATTACTCAATCCTATTTTCCCAAGGAATTTTATTATCTCCTGTCAAGGAAAACATATTATAGAAATCAAGGGCTCCTCTTCCATAGATGTAAATATTGAAACTTTTGGGATGGTATAGGATACTAAGCAACCCATTTCACTGTTCATATCAAAGCTTTAGCTGATTTATTTGAGGTCATACTGAAGCCTGTAGGTGAATTGATCCATGACGTTCTTATGAGGCTAAAGCTGGTGTTAGGTTAGGCTGTGCTTTTCCTGGTAACCCATGCTCAGGCAGCAGGGAGCACTGGCCCCCTCCCAGCAAAGCATTTAAACAGTGTGGAATATGAGCATAAAATCCATAAAGACAGTGCTTGACTTAATTCCGTGGGGATTCAGGTTACATGTGAGCTTTGCTGGAACGGGCATGTGATGGGATCTCTCTGCTTCCTGGTAACAAATGCAAGGACAGACATTTGCCCTCCTAGGAGAAGGCATGAAATTGGCCCCAGCATGCTGATAATCTCCCTGGAGGTTTTGAATGTTTTGGGGGTAGCACATTGCCCATGCAAACTCCTGAAGCACCAGCAATATCCTTGCGAATATGGCATTACTGACTGTCTGAGGCTCTCCATATTTTCCTTGTTTGAAGCACACTGCTGCCAGGACAGTTTGGATCCTTCCCTTGGCATCGCCCTGCCTCCTGCTCTCCTGTATCTCCGTGCCATCTATCCTGATCCAGAAACCCAGTGAGCTCTATCTGTGGGCTGCGGGGGAAGGGGAACATTGCTTTGGAAGTAACAACTCTTGACATTCAACTCAAGGAGTGGGAAATCTGTCACCACACCTTCTGCTAACACGGAGAAAGCTCTGAGGCTTGAATTACATCCTCCATCCTGAAAGCCAGGCTTAAGCGTCCCGCAGGAAGCTGACCTGGACTACCCCATGGGCTCTGTACAGGAGGATATCTCGCAAGGCAACCATATGCTGAAGCTGATGTAGTGGCTTGTGAGACAGGCCTCTCACCAAGGAGACTGGCAGATATCTTGAATGGTGTCTAACAGTAGCTGGATTTTAACTTATTAACCTTGCAGAACACTCATGAAGTCACGTTTTGCTTAATTTGATGTGGTGGAGTTAGCTTTTAACTAACACTGATGATGCCAACTCTCTGTATATGCCAGTCTACTTTTTGACCACTATTTAAAATATTCCACGCTGTTCTTTTCCTATCCTAACTTGCTCATCCTTGCTCCTGTATACGATTATAAAAATAATTTTCTTCATCTTCCATTCATCTTTTAACTTACAAGAGCCAAATATACTTACAAGGATCTGAGTCTTTCAGCACTTAAAAGGGGGAAAAAGTGATTATTATTTACTGCTCTTCTGATATCAGAATTAAACTGTGCCTTGCCAGGCTTGCTTAGCTGGCACTAGGAAGATTAATACACCCACATTTGGCTTACTCAAGTTACAGACTGTTTACGCTAACAATTTGGAGAAAATGACACCAGTGGTCTCCAAGAAGTGAAGTGCCAACACAACAGATTTTAAAATCTGCAAGAAATAAAAAAATGGGCCTCAGTAAGAAATGAAAGCCTTGCATGCTGGATTAATAAAGAGGAAACTGTTCACGGTATATAAAATACAATATGTGTCCAGGACCTGCTTACTAATCCAAAGCTATATTGGAACTAAAAAGTTTGGCTTTTTCCATTTCTAAGCATCTGGAAAAGCCAGGCACACCAGTGTATTAAAATGTTCCCTTAAAATGGCATTTCCTTGTATATATAAAGCTCTTTTTCCAATCAAATCTACATTTAAATACACATACTACAAATGCTTCTGCACATATTTAATTCACCTTGTATAAATAAATTCTTGCAAGATGATGGCCTGAAAGTTTATTTTTCACCCTTTAAGTCCTGACCTTGCATGAGGGAAGAATGGGATTTTCAAGTATGCTTAAGAAAGTGAGTTCTCCTTGTTTTTCAAACTGGGGCCCCAATTCTTAAAGATATCTTAAAAATTCTGACCAGACTACATCAAGAAGGAAAAGAGTGTCTATGGCTGCAAGCCTGACAGCACACACAGTTTTTAGAGAAAGGTAAATGTACTGAAGAAACCACCAAGAGAAAAATGGCTTAACAGTTGCAACTGCAAGACAGAGTGTACTTGAGCAAACAGCATAATTGTTTGTGCCAAGTACTCCAGTGCAGAACATTTATTTCTATATCCATGCAGGTAGTAAATGACTCGCCCTCAGTACCTTACAGTCCTTACACCTTGTTTTCTTCTAAATTATTCTGATTGTTCCAAGAGTCTATAAAGAATATATTTATTATTTGTAGATGAGAATATGACTTAAATAGGAGAATGTAAAGGACAATTACAGAATTAAAGACCTGCAGTAAGTTTTCCTCAGAGCTCCAATGACCCCTTTATCAATAGCGCCCATATCACCCATATTTCAACACAATTTTTTATTTCTGGCAAAATCTTTAGCCCGCTGGAGCAGAGAAAAGATTTTCACTGAGAACAGCATGGGCATGCTCAACTCCTGACCTTCCCAATCAGATGCTGACTTGTTTCCTAAAAGAATTTCTAGGTGGGGTTCTTGGAATAACTTTCCTGCTTTATAACTCCTAAATTCTCTCCTCAAGACCATGAAAATTATAGGAACATGCAATAACATGCTGTAACCCTGTTTCCAAAATTTCTAAAAAAGTCATGGAAATCCATGCCTCTTCCAAAAGCCACTGAAAATTTTTCAACTGATCCAACCTGCACTGTCAGCAATTACAGCCTGAAAGTTCTCAGGCAGAAACTTTCTCACAAAACCCTTAGACTTCCAGCTCTATTATGGTCTCAGTCCTTTCTGAAAACTGCCTTCAGTGCCCCACCACTGTGCTGACCTCAGAGCAGCAGTGCAGCCCAAAGTGGGCATTAATCACCCTGGCAGAGTACCCCTCAGACAGAGCTACCTGGGGAAAGGAAGTCCTTAAAAAAAAAAGAAAGCAAACAAAACCAGTTGTCTCAATTATAATGGCACAAGCTGTGATGCTTTATGATTACTAATAAGGTGGTATGGGATGCTAAGTATGGTCCCTGAAAATCCATCTCTAATCTCAGCATGTCTAGTAAATATCAGTAAAACATTGGCATTATATACAAAAGCTGTCAGAGAAGCTCAACAGGGATATGTTGTTTAGAGTGAAGTCCTTAGCCACAGTAAAGCACCATAGGAGACAATATTTCCCTGTAGTGCATTATCTATGACATAGTAATAGGTCATGACAAATGATCCTTAACAACAAGCAGATATAAAAGCACAGGTGTCAACCTGTCCCTCGTGTGTTGAGGCTTTCAGGAATTTTATGGAAAGATTATTTCCAATAAACTTTAATTTAAACTTTAAAAAGAGCTGCTCTTACTAATTCTTTTCTTGCTGACCCAGATAACTCACGCTATACTGAGTTGGTGGCACTTCAGGCACTGACAGTCTGTTACTGTGACTTTACCTGCAGGAAAAACTATCAGGAAACTCTGTTATCTAAACATATGTGGTGGATAGCCAAAAGATCTGAGGTGTGACTCTTCATGTTGGCACACCTGAGCAGTGAGCAGAGTGCCCAGGTGCTCTGACATCCACTGTGCAGCATAGAGAGTACAAAGATGACAGAAAATGGACTCTGGTTTTATTCAGCATCATCAAAAATAAGACACCATGTGTCTTGAAACAGCAGCAGGCATACATTCCTCTCTGTTTAAACAACACCAAAGTGGAAGAGAAAACGCTGAGAGAAAAACCCACAGCCCCTCAATTTCAGCAGCATCTTACTGAAATACCAAGCCAGAGAACAGAATGAGGGCCAAATACAGAAAGAATACACATCAAGGTGAAGTTTAACATGTTTTGAGAATTAATTAAATACAACCCATAAGATAAAGTAAAATGAAATTAAATCTTTAAGTGTATTTTTATTTGGAAAAATAGGAGCCTAAAGTACTTGCTCTTCCACTGATCTGAGTGCAGATCTTTGCACTGCAGTCTCTATCAGCTCCCTTCACAAGCAAAAATAAAAATTGCTTTAGTCCCATAATAGTCTGCTTGGGCCAGGCTACATTGCACGACACTGTCTTGTTGCATTGAGTCAGTAAGACTCATTGGCTGAGTTGCAGCTATAAATTTTGCTCAGTGTCACTGAGAACATAAATTGAAGACAATGGAAACTCTGTGGATATAACAAACATCCCAATTTATTCCACACAAGTTTAATTTCCTTGGTTGGTAACCGCAGAAGCTAGTTGAGTTCACAGGACTGGGATTTAAAACCAATAATATGAGAGCCCAAAATATAGAAATTGAGAGAAAATAAACACAGATGTCTCCCATGCCATGTTTGAGGTTTATTTTTAACAAGTACATGAACTTTGAACTCCAGAGGAACAATCTTATTTATATATTTAAATATAACATGAGTGAGAAGGGATGCTGACATATTTGAATGCAAGTTCTGGGGAAGATCCCATATAATTTGAATCTTATGTCTCAAATCGAATTTGCATTTTTTACATGGCTTATATTTATTTAAACTTTATTATTTCTATTGTGTTTTACCCTTCCTTCTTCAGCTCTTTTTCCTACTTCCTTCCTAAGCAATCTCTTAGCTAGCAGGCCTCCCACACCTTCATGGTTCTTGAAGAGCTGCCTTATTTTTTCTACCACTCTTTCAGTTCACTTTTAAGACAGAGATCATGTGCTCTCTCTAGAATCAAATCCTGACTACCAGTTGCTCTGACAGCTCTACCTGCATTGCACATTTGATATCTTTTGACTTTCAATCAGCCATAAGATATTGTGACAAAACATTTGAGCAGTGAGGATTATAATGGATCAAAACAACACATGAATTCTTTGTCAGCATAATAGGAAAGCACAAATGATATTACCCTGCACTGTCACTTTTATGAGTAAGAACTTGCTCCCACAGACTTCCTCACTTGATTATGGATGCCACATTTTTTGAAAGACAAACAAATGGAAAATAATTTAGAGATAGCAAAGTATTAGTAAAGAGTAAAATAAGATTGTACAAGGAAAAAAATCAGAGTTGAGCATGTCTAGTCAGGAAATTAGTTGATCAAAATATAATTTCTACATTAAGCATGTTACAGTCATGGTTGATTAATTTAGAGAGGAAGATAAGAAACCAAAGCTTCAAGCAGAGAGGCAAAATATAACTTTGATATTAGGGAAGATTTCCCAGTACAAAGCAAAATTGACAAAGAATAAACTTTCAGGAAAGACTGCGTAATAGCTATCATTGAAGAAACTCAAGGCCAGATGAGACACCCTCACCTATTTACTATCAGTTAAAGAAAACTGAATCATATCTCCACCTTAGGAAGATGACCCAAACCCTAGTCTTCTAGAAGGTTATCAGTAATTCTCATAAGTAACCTATTTTAAGCTTTTGCCTTAATATAAGCCAAAAGCTCTACTTAGCATAGGATCTATAAGCCTTAAGAAATTAGAATATTCTCTCTATAGTTGTTCAAGAACCAGAGACATTCTGATAAACAGAAAACTCCTAAACACTTAAAAAGAATGTGCAGCAGTTAATTAGCAGGACCAATAGCAATTTCAAAAGTTGCTTAATGGGGTTTAAATACAGACAGCCTTGTTGATAGATCACACCTGACCATCCTCTGAGCTTTTATAAAATGCAGGTGCCTGAAAAAGCTCTATAAATGCTGGTAGCGGTCTCCTTTACCCTTCTAGCTCTGTGCATCTGGCATTAAGTTTTGATAGCTGTGTTCTTTGGATGAAGTTGCTGCTCTGTATTTCCTCAGCACACCACTTGCCTACCTGGATAATATTTGGTTTATTGCTGGGATTCTGTTCTCTTTCAGAAGGTAAAAATTCTCCTCCCAAATATTTTTTCCTTGTTAATTGTTGTCTGTCTTCAATGGACTGACAGGAGAAGGATAATAGGGTCTTTATACATAACTTCAAGTTTTCTGATTCTACTTGAGCTATGTCATCTATGCTGTATGTTGGTGTCACACTTCTGAGTTTCAGATAAACTTCCTAAAAGAGAGAGAGAAATGTGCTCTCTTTGAACCAATAGATAAAAATGTGATGCTACCATTTAAATACATGTAATAACTTAGAAGCACACCAACAGAGGAATTGTTTAATAGCTTCTGCATAAATTATTCACAGGATTTCAGATATCTTTTAAAATGATACCTCTGTGCATTGCAAGTGTGTGTGTGAAAAAAAAAAAGGAAAAAAGGTAATGTAAACCAGCTGGGCTATGCTTTCATTTAAACTGATGTGAACTTTTAGCTCATTAGTACAAAGTCTTCCTCACCCTGAGGTTTATTTCTGTCTGTCTTTCTGAAAAAGCAGAAGTCTGGCCTGTGTCAAGTTAAAGCAAAAGGCCATATGTATCCTGAATGCTGTATAACGCTGTCCTAGTGTTCTTTCTTGCCATTATGGAAAACAAGTTTCTGTCTAGCTCTTTGCTTTATACAGGCTTGAAACTCTGAGTCATACAACACATAGTGCTTCAGGTCTCTGTAGTAAAAGCCAGCTACAGCAGAGTGGAAAATACATCCTGTAAGGGCAGAAGAAAATAGCAAAATGTCAGTGCCCCAAAGATCTATAGGCCCCTTTCCACTGAATCTTCTTGACCTTTTGAATGAAGATAGGAAGACCAGGAGCAAGATGGGTGATGCTGAGATTTGTGATGAAGGGGAAGGAATGTGGATTTGCCTAATCAGGTGGCTGTGTATTTCAGCTGCAGAGATTTTTAAGAATAAGCTGTTAAAGGTTGTGCAAAGACTTAACCATTTTGCAAGTTTACCTGAAGGGGAAATATTTTGTGCTGAAGGGAGCATTTTTAGACTGCAAATGAATGGTTTGAATCTTAGTGGTGGTGTTGTACATCATGTGCTCAGCCTTGTTGCTCCTCCAGCACTCTTCCCACCCTTTTGGTGTCCTACCGTCTTGTACCCAATGCTGTGTCAGAGCTCTGTACTGCAGTATACAGGACATCTAGTTGTTTGCTGGTAAAATGTACTGCACACTAGATGTACATCTGTAAGTAAGGCAAAATCTTAGCATGGTAGCAATTGTGTGCAAACACAAGACTTAGACCATCTATTCTCTTTCCTCTCCAGAGAGAAAAAAAGGCATTTTCTCTTCAAAGCTCTCAGAAATTTTCTGTTGGGTTTATAGGCCAAGATCTTTTCTTTTCCAATGTACTTTTATGAACTCCAAGGTCAAATCATGCAGGCTGAATTAGATAAGAGTGTCTAGAGAAAGGATGACTCAGTTTATTTGGGTGGCAAAATATGAGCTACTCATAGTTCCAAGAGTTTCTCTCAGCATGTCAGGGATTTGCAGGTGATATTTCTCCTTGTCTGTTTCCTCTTGTAGATTTTCATACTCTTAAAAAAAAAAAAAAATCAGAATCTTCTTCACGTGGTTTATTAAGGAATAAGTTGTGAGATTCAAGTAGTTGCTTATAACAAAGGGGAGAGGCTTCTGTGTTCTGGAGATGAAGGATTTATTTTATTTATTGTTGAATATTTAATGTGCATGTCTGACACATAACCCCATATTTCAACAGTCTCAGGCCATCTTTTGAGTAGTGTGAGTGTGTGATGGAGACCTTGGAATGGTATCAGAGGTGGTGCCAGGCTGCAGGGGTGGATTGTACCTTATATTGAGGCGCCCTTGGCCTCAGCCTTTCCAGGCAGGGGATGCAGCCACAGAGTGCCTGTCCCACACCCCCAGCTCATGCTCCAGACTTGCCAGGCTGGTGGCACCTGCTGTGCTGGTGCAGGCTGCCTAGCTGCCAGAGAGCTTGAAAGGACTGGTGGCACAAGCAGGCTGGCATGCCTTCTTTGGGAGAGGTGGCACTGCCCTTCAGAAGAGACTCAGCAGGAGCCACCTTAGATAATAAGCATGTTAGCTGTGTTTGCTGTAAGTTATGTCTCCTTAAAAAAGGCTGTAATCTTCATTAAGTGTAGATAAAGTATTTATTCCCTTTTAGGAGACAGACATGAGAATTTTTTTTTTGATGGCTCGTTGCCAAACGTAGAGCAGAATTCATCTGCCTTCTCACTCAGGACAACCTACTTCTTTTCAGCTGAACCTAATGCAATTGCAGAAGCTCCTAACATTTTTGTTAGGAGACAAGCATCCCAATAAATCATCTGGAGAGTTGCTCTGTGATAGACTTGAGTCACTGTTTTCTGAAATAGGCCAAAGATCATCTACTTTATATCCCTGATCTTACATCTGGATGTCTTTAACACCCTTTAAAACTTGAACTGTAAAAGAAAATATGCCTGATCTTGTCTCAGTTCTGAGCAAAGAATTTTGATTCCTGGAATTGGTTGTTCCATTAAAAAGAGCATGTAAGATTTTTTTTATGATGGGATCAGAGCAGGTGAAAGGGGGTGGAAAATAGGGCATAAGCTTATTGTCCCCCTTTTTTTTTTAATCAAGCAATGCACATTTGTTGATTTGTATTCACAAGTTATCTAGCCATGAAAAGAGAGCCTAGTAACTGAATAGTTTATTTTCAACAGCCTATCAATGAGTCTTCAAATACTTTTTCTACTTTTTCCAAATTACCTGTACACTACTGACAGTATTTGTTTTGTACCTGCAGTATGGTTTCCCTTGTGAGTTAGCGTCTCAGCTTGGCTTAAAATTTTTCTGAGTCATCAGTCACACATCCTCTGTATCATATATTTATTGTGGCCCTGTGACTACCTTTGTCAAAAAAGGGTTTTAGAACTAGATTTTTGTCAAATGAATAATTCATTAAAATTTCTCTGGACCCTTTCCTCAGAAACTTTTTTAGCCTGTCCTGTATTTCCTGCAGGAACTTCTGTGATCTTGATAGGTTTATCATGAAGGGCTACTGGTTTGGTTGGTTTTCTTTAAAAAAACCACAACAACCCACAAGTTTCACAGGCTTGCAAAGTTTTGTGTTTGAAAAAGGCATAAATAGTCTGCCATTGTTGTAATATTCAAGGCTCTTTCCACAATGGCTGGTTCACGTTGTTCATATCTGGCTCCCATAGGTGTTTTCTAAATTTAGGTGTGTTTTCTTCTTTTAGAGTTGAAACCTACAAAATAAGAAGAGTGTCTTTTTTCCCATATTAGTCAACTCTATTGTGCTTTTTCTTCCTCTTGAAGAATTTACTTGTCCCTTTTATTTCCCTGCTGCATGTTTGTTTATTTTGGAATGCTAATTTAAAACTTTTCATACACTTCGAAAAAAAAATGTTTTACTTATAAAATTGTGAAAATCAAACTGAAAGGACCATTACCATGAAATCAGATTGTGCTGCATTAATAAAGGATGTGACACACTAACAGGAATTTATGCAGTGATATTTTTATTGCTTCCTAGATCTCCCATGGGAGACTTTAGTCCTTTTCAGGCAAGCAATTTTCACAGTTTTAGATCATCTTCAGGGTAGTGTTCAAGTTAAAGAAAAACCTACCCTTTTCTGAACTCCTTAGAAGGCAATAAGAGAACTGAGTTTTCAGTTCCAGAAAAAGTCAAAATATCTGATAGACAAGAGCTTTGAATGATGATGGCTGTCCTAGCAGTTTGACTTTATAGCTTTCTGATCTGTGCAGTATGGTCAGCGTCTCTCTACAGGAAACATGGAGGCATGAAAGTTCTATAATTTTGTGCACTTTAACTCCCGATTAAATGAACATAAAAATATCAAACACCTGAGAAAGCCAGCTGAGGAAAAGATATTATAAAATGTGCACAAAATATAATAAAACCCAGGAATTTAATGCCTAAGATTACCTTTATCGAATAAGAACTCGTGTTCTTGTTTTTCTTTCAATTTTCTTACTATAGAAATTACCCAAAATGGGTTTACTGGAACATGTGTCTGATATATTTGCAACCAAAACCTACAAACTCATGTCTTTTAAAATAAAAAGGGGGGGTGGTGGGGAGAAATCTCTGCTTAACTGCTGTTTTAGCCGGTTACCTGTCAGCTCTGTGGCTCTTCTGTACTTCATTCCTTGACTTACTGAAGAAGTGGATGCTCCATGATAGTTTATTCCTTGTGCTGGCAACACAAACTTTTTCATGTAACTTAAACAAGTACTCTTTCTGTGTTTTAAGAGGGGTAAGGTTTGCCTCAAGGCTTATAAACCAAATTGAAATCTCTCTCCCTTGCAAAATGAGTTGCAATTTTAAAATTGGATTTGTTTTACTCATGTGGTTAAAAATGTCATTCTCAAAACTTAGAGATATAAACTGTTTGTTAAATAAATTGCAAATACAGAAAACATAAACTAAATTAAATGTACTGTCCACTTTACCTGTGAATATAATGCTCTTCTGGAAACCAGCTACTTTAAAATCTAGGTTAGGATTATATTAGATTTTCTTCACTGCAATTGTCCAAGTAATGCTTCTGAATAGAAGTGGTATCTAATTATGAAGCAGCCTATGGCAAATTGCATCCTGGAACTCAAAACATTTATGATCTGGAAGGAGAAATGGGAAAAATATGAAGGAGTTTCTTCTTAAATGCTGAATTTTGAAGTATGTATCATTAGCACTTTTCAAAACTGCAAAGTAGAATAAAAACAGGTTTTAAACAAACTGATTTATTATGCCAACAATATATCTGACCTAGTTGTAGAACTTTTTTTTTTAATAGTTCTGCACTGTCAGAACACCAGCACAAGCCAGTACAATGATTAAATCATTCTCTCTAAATTTCAGAGGATGATGGAGGTATACCACAGCTATGATGGACAGGAATGATTTGTACCAGCTGTGATAAGTTTGATGTGAAACTGGCAGGCCACACTTTCACTGGTTGAAATAAACCAAAAAAAGATCTTTGATAATACTAGTGTTGTCCTGAATGAGAGAAAAGGATGTTTCTTCACATCTTTGTGAAAAAGGAGAATATTTGATATGCAAACTAGTGAAGAAATGTAGTATCTAAAAAAAAAAAATACTTTGGCATTGAGTCTTTAAAAATTAAGATTACTTTCCTTCATGCCAGGCAGACATTTTATACACTGAGGAAATCTTCTCTTTCCTGTTATTGGCAGAGCTGCTGCACTGTGTAACACCATCTTTTCCTTTTGGTTCTCCTGGTAAGCTTAGAACTCTTTTATGAAGGATTCACAATGCAGTGCAAACAAAAGTGTACACCAGAATCTTATGAGAAAATGAAACTGAGAATGAACTAAAACAGATTATTGGTGTTTGTACTGCTTTGCATGTTTAGTGTAACCTTAAGCACTTAATACTAGAATACTCCTCCTGAATTGCAATGACAGTTTGCATCTGTGTTCCATTGTTTTAAAAATTGATTTGGTCAGTTGCATAAGCAGTCAAATGGACTAGCATGGACCAGCAAAGTAAATAACCAGTGATATGTTCCATAGACTTTTTTTTCCCCTTGAAGTGAGTTAATTGAAAACAGTATATAGGTATTGACTGGGACACCTGGCCACTATATGTCTTAACAGAACCCATAAAACCAATCATGATTAAGTTTAATAGATCAATATGAAATTTACTAAAGCTCTGTTAAACTTTAAGCAGTTAAAATCAATAGATAACTTACTGCAAACAGATACAGAGAGGCCCTTGACTGCCAACAGAGTGGAACATCTCCTTGTAAAGAGGTGGGGGATGGTGGTGGAATAGAAAGCTTTTGTATGTCAGCAGAATTGTCAGTGTCATTGCTGTTCCAGGAGCTCTTCTTAAGAAGAAATGCTTTTGGGAGCTGCTACGATGACCTGGTTTTACAACAAAACCATATACAAAGCTGTGGGCATCATCTTCATTTCTAGATTCAACCCCAAATGTTTCACCCTACCCACTACTTGGTGTTCACAGGTGTACAGTTCTTCTCACACTGTGGCTGCAGGTCTCTGCTCAGCTCCACCAGTCCTCATTTCTGGGTCTTTATGCTGAACCATATCCCAAAGTGAAACACCACCAGAATTTGAGATGGTTTGAACTTGAATTAATTTGAACATAGTAACTAAAGCACAGATGTATGATTTGTGCTATTTGGTTGGGGGTTTTTTGCTACATATTTTGTTTTACTTAAGTGTTTTCCTTTTTTCCGTTGTTTTTTTTTTTTTGTTGTTGTTGTTTTGTTTTGGGATTTTTGTTTGCCTTTTTTAGTTTTGTTTGGTTTTTTAAATTATTATTTCCAGATTTTTTCTATGCTTAAAGCCCTAAACACTTGGAAATGCTCACAGAATAAATAAAGCACTCTTAGGCTTGCACTTTTTTGTATATTGCCAGCTGCTGTACCTGGGCAGTTGTGAAAAGTGCTGTGTGCCCATACCTAGGTTTAAACTAGGAGGCATGCCTGTAACACTGCATGTCCCATCCCAGGATTTGTTGTGATCTGTAAAGAATATTCTGAACTCTGTGCTGCTGCCACTGTTACACCAGTGTTGGGGCCTGATCTGCTTAGTTTTTGGTTGGGTTGGTATAAAAGGCTTGCAAGATTTTGTTCCATAGGTTGCAAACTGAATATGTCCATACTAGCAATTTAGGTTTTCACTGATTACACCCATAAATCACAACTTGTTATTATTATGATTCCGTAGTCACAAATGTTGTCTTGGTTGCATTTTTTTCCCCTGCATTATTATTTTTAATGTTTCCAAACATATATTGGTTAACAAACTGCCAAGCAACTGGTTCTGTAATTCTAAAAGGTAGGCTTGGCCTAAAGCAATAAATATTGGAGTCTCTGGTTCTAAAATTTACTCAGTGTTGATGGATGCTCTGATCTTCATGGAGACCTGGATGTTTCCCTGTGGAAACTGATCTGTGTGCACAGTAAAGGGATTAAAATAGGCTTTGGCTGGATCTATACAACACTGAAGGAGAATGAGAAGGCAAGAGATGCAGTGCCTGAAGTAGATACAGTGATGATTCTGTTCATCACTGAGGAACATCTAACCCCAGTTGGATGAAATAATGTGTTCAGAGAATTGGCCCCTTAAAGCCAGAAGGGCAGTTCAGGTTGGCCCAACCAAGGGTGCAGTGCTCCTGCTTGGTGTAATCTGCCATGCTGAATGGCAGCTTCACAATTCAAGGAAATACTGTATGTAAGAATAAAGGTAATTTCACTTTGGGTTTCACTCAGGGCCAGCAATGTTTTCTGAGTTTTTTCTTTAAATGTTAGGTGACTAAAACTGAGGATACATGTTGTCTTATACCCTGCTGGAAAAGATGAATTTGCACAGTTTTAGTCATCTTTCCAGAGCTTCTTCCCCAGCATGACCCTACAGATGTACATTTTGATAACACAGATACTGTTCTTTTATGTTGTATCACTGAATTTTCTATCACTGTAGCACAGACTTTTCAACAATGAAGAAACCGTGGGTTGTAAGAAAGCAACAGCACTGTCCTTTCTCCCTCAGTGCTGGGTGTCTTACAGTAACTGGGAGAGAAATTCTTATTCCCAGATGTATATTAAATCTTTATTATACAAACATTTTTTCTGGTTCGTTACAATTTAGCTCTAAAACAAAGCCCTGACACTAATCACTTTTACAAATCCTTTTTTCTAGGGCTTCAACTCCCTTTGAAGTCAGTGGAAGTCTTTGAATTTACTGAGAGTTAGTAGAGGTCCCTACATTATAAGCAGCACTTGGTTGATTGGTTTAAAAAAAAAAAAAAAAAAAAAACCACTTATAGTAACTGCACTTACAGCACTAAAACTTTCAAATAACAGCCTTCTAATAAAATCTTAATTTCTAAAACATGTGAGCCTAATTATTATTCATCTGTGCGTGCATGCTGTGCCACCTCTTGCAAAGCTTTCTGCCTCATATATCATGTTGTAATTAGTAAAGTGGGAAAACACATTCATCTCTTCTTCAAAGAAAAAAAAATCACACTTTAATCTTAAGTATATAGTAATTGGCAAGAGAAAAAAAAGAGTAGGGGAAGTATCTGAGGAGTATCTCAAGGATTTTGCATGGCCTTTCTTTTTTATTAGGTAATCATTGCAGTACAGCTTTTATTTCTCTATTATTACTGGCTCGGAAAAATAAGTGAGAGAGGCACAAAGAAAGGAGCAAAAGGACCAATATATGAGGAAGCATCAAACCAAGATAAAACATCCTGCATTGGGAAAACCTTCTCTCCTTCTCTTTTTGGAACAAAACCCTGAAAGTTGTTCAAAAATAGCAATGCTACTTATCTTACTCATAGGACTGTCTCTCTAACAGAGCCATCAGGCTGAGGTAGCAGCTTATGGCTTTTGGAACCATGCAGAATGGAAAAAATTCTTTTTCTAAATTATAGCTCAGATGATGAGGCTGCCTAGTGGTCAGTGGTTATTCTGAGATTATGCAGAAGTCCAGTGGCCTAATATTTGGGAATTCCTGGTTCAAATTCCTTGCTTCTTTGTGTAAACAGCCAGTAAGACAAAAATGAAATATATATTTTTACAGCAATGAAACAGGGGGCTAAACAAATTGGTCTCTGTAGTAAGCTTGAATATGGTCAGTTATTCAAATAGATAAATCATTTGGGTCTACAATTTGATGTTAATTTCTCCTTCAGTACTGTAAAATGATCAATGATCTGTCTAAGAAATATTCAGCTGGGCTAAATATTTAACAATAAGAGCACTGGGGAATATATATTTTTAAATAGTGTAAAATGAATGCAAGGTTAAAAATTACCAAGCTGGGAGTAAAGAATGGTAGGGTATGCTTCTCTGGAGTCAGTTTATTGAGGATCCCAGAATACTTTAAGCAAATTGTGTCTGAAGCTCACAAACTCTTTAAGCATTATAATGTGCTACTTAAAAAACAGGCCTGGGAGCCTAGCTTAGGCACAATGTTTTTGTTTCAAGTGTCTTGCCCAAACTTAAACACAAAGTAGTCTCAGATGAAAGCAATATTTAAGATATTTTTGTCTTTCCCATCCATCAAATAAAATCCTGGAACACAAAGGTTACGAGGTAATGCAAAATAGAACCTGTTCATGGTTACTGAGGTTTATTCTGGGCTTTTGCAAAGCTCAAACTGCAGGAGAGACAGCTGAATTGTATCCTTAGCACAGTAAATGAACTGCCTTTTTCACATCGTAGTGAATAGGATAAGCCCCCAATTTAGACTTCTATTTCTCTGTATTATATAGCAAACTTCCATCCCTTATGGGTCTGGCACCGTGTGCTCAAACTTTTAATCTTCCATCATCTTTAAATAAAAAATAAAAAAAAAAAATTACATTTGCAGTCAGGTTCTGGAAGTAAGCCAGTTTCCACTTAGTCTATGGAGTAGAAAGAATTGGGCAGAAACTTACGCAGAGGAAAAGCCTCAGCAGATGAGTCCCAAGGAATTGGTTTGCTGATCCTCTCTGCATGTTCAGTGTTTCTGTATCATAATCACAACATTGCTCTTTTAGGGTCGGCTTCTCTGCACTGGGATTAGAATACATTCTTGGGAATACTTTGTTTATGCATTATGACTTTGGGTGAGCTACTCAAGTGTTTTGTGTGGAAGAGGTGGGTGACACATTTGTCTGTACCAGAGGGCACACCGATGTGAAGGAGCTAGGATATAGCAGCTACTGGCTGTGCACTGAGTCTGACAGGAAACCCACGTGCCTGACCTCTGAATATCAGTGTTCTATTTTGTTAAGTTTCCTTTAGCTGTACTGAGCTGAGTAACTTGTGTTTGATGAAAGATACGTACGTGCTTTGTTGAGCAGCAGGCTGGAGCTTGTTCTAGCCATGCTATGGAATTGTTGTAGGTGGGCCTGCCTCACAGGAGCAGGAGCTGAGGCGTGCTTTAGAGCAGCAGCAGATAGTGTGGGGGTGGCCTGTGTGCTCTCCAGAGGCGGGTGGGCACTGCAGGGTCTCCAGGCATGTCCCCTGAGCAGCCATCACTGCCTGACAGTGATAAAAAGATGGGGGGGCGAAACTCACATCTCCTTGAAACGTATTCCAATAGTGTCCTGGTTTCAGCAAATCTGGGAGACAACCTCTAAGGGGCTTCCTCCAGAAAGCAAACTCAAGGAGCCCCTCCCACGTCCCATGGTCTGCGAAAACATTTCCTCAGAGAGAAGTGGAAAAAACTGTTTCTTCAACAGTCAAAGCACTCCCCAGCACAAAAATGAACAATACTGAACAACACAATGTCTTGTTGCACTGAGGAGATGACAAATTCAGAAAAGTCCCTCTCGTGGGTTGCTCAGTCCCTCCAGCTCCGGAAAATGCTGCAGCCTGGGCCAGGCTGTGGTGGGGCACAGGTGGGAACTCCTGGTCCTCTTCTGGGTTTTCAGTCCAGAGCGGGTTCAAAACAGTTCCAAGAAAAGAACAAAACAGCAGTCCAGGGAACTTCTCTGCCTCAGCTAGCTAAAACTAACTAAAAAGCAAAGAAGAACTCTCTCTGGCCTACTACTGCAGACAACACAGCCCAGGAGAAGGATGTGGGGGAGTGAGTGCAGTTTCTGATAACAAACTCCATGCTTCTTCTCTCCCCACTTTGCTCTTGGAACCACTATTAAAGATGCAGAACTCAACACCCACCACAAACAGACAAATGAATGGGGATACAAGCATCATGAAGTTACTCCAGGACAAATAGTTGACCAATTTTCAAACATCTTAGTTCAAATACAAATTTGTTGAGTATCATCTTCCAGATATTGGCAGAACCAGCATGTAAACCTTTGTTTTTCACTGCAAAGGGGATAAGTTTGTTATGAAGCCATGTCTTCTGCCACTTTCTGATGGTATAAACTGATAGAGGTCTTTCACTGAATGACATGTTTTCTGGTCTTTCAGTATTTTTTTTCTTTCTTTGTCCTTCTAAGTTTTTCATTATGGTTTTTTAGAATTGGAAAGAGAATTTTAGATCAGGAAATTAAAGCTTTCTGGTTATAATTCAATATACACTCTGTGCTACAGTCAGCAATGCAGCTGCTAGATAAGAAATATAAGAAGGTATACATTAAAATCTGCAACGCTGCTTTTTCCTGCCTCACCACTCTTTGCTATCTTCAAGATAGGTAATTTGCTTTGATCATATATCCATTGACCAAGTGCTAAATTGCACTGCTGTACACACAGCCTTTAGTTCTTGGCTCAGTGAATCTTGGTTACCAGGCTTACCCTTTTAACCAAATGAGTCTTGTTGCATATGAATATCTTCATTCAATAAAATAAAATGAGTCAGTATGTTTTAGCTCATTAGGCAAAATGTTGCATAAATGACTAAAAGAACCCCTATTTGCTGCTATAAATATTTTACGGAGAGTAAATGTTAAATTTGATCTAGCATTTAATAACAGTGACATCATTTCTTTAAACTTTACAGTATAAACATATTGATAGGCAAAATGAGTAACTTGGATTTTAGTCCATCATGGGGTGTATGGAAATGTAAAGCAATGTCAACAATGTACAAAGGGTAGAGATACACATACCATATACCTTATGCTTCAAAAACACAAGGCACTTTCCAGCAACTTAGTGGATGTAACTTTGCCTGGATAATTAAAATATTTTGAAATATTTTGTGAGTAGTAATATGCTCAATGAACCCCAAGCTGAATTTGTCACTCAGCTGGCTTGACTCTATCTTTTCATATTGTTTCATGAGTTTACAACTTCTGTAAATCTACCAGTATTGATTAGGCTAAAACTGTGGTGGTTCCAGCTTCTTGGGGCTTCTAAGTGGGTTTCAAACAGTGTCAGAATTCACTGATCTTGGCATGCAAACCTGGAAAGCCTTGAAAATGGCATTTAAGATAAGATGGGCCAGTGGGTGTGGGTAGCCTTGATCTGACTGTGGTTGCAGAGGATAGACCTAAATTCAGGATAAAGTTTTCCTGGAGTACAGGCTTACTTAATGGAGTCTTTTCCTAGCAGTGAGTATGGATTTTGTTTTTGTAGAAGGGAAATATTTGGGAGTTGAAACAAATATTAACGTAAATTGTTATGGCATGCTAATTTCCTCCAGGGGACATAGACACTATAGATCTGTCATAGTGCAAGTCCTTTCTTAGAGCTGATGAGAAATGACAAAAATACTATCATTGTGGAAAGTAGCATATATATTGTTTAATGATTATATTTTTTAGGATAACTTTTTTGTAAGGTGATAACACAGAAATATAACTGAACTCATAATAAAGCTCAGTGATCTTCACTTAAATCTTGACTGAGCTGTCCCATCCTCTCTTTTGTAGATGGAGTTTTCACTTTGTCCTTGTACCACTACTAATTAGTTTACCTTCTAAAACAAAAAATTATTTTCCCCATCCTACTCAAGTCTGAACAAGGCTTTAAAGCCAGACAGGCTGGTAGTTACCACTAGTTACAACTCCAAGGCCTGGAATCAACCTAACTCCAGAAGTACCCATATTTCTCCATATTTGCTGCTGGACATAAACAGCAAACACCTCAGCAGTTAAATTCACATGAAGATCCCCAAACCAAACTGCTAAGCACCTGTGAGGTCTGAGTGGGAGCCCAGCTGCTGACATGAGCCTTGCACAAAGCTCAGCAAGGGCTCCTGGGTGAAGTGTTCACCCACAAGACAGAAGAGCAATCTCCTGTGCTGCCCTGCTTTTTAACCTCTGTTTGGGATGTGAATCTAAGACAAACATCTATTTACACCCCAATCATCTGGCTACAGCACTCCAAGAAGACTCTGGTGACTTGGTCTCTCCTACTGACTTGGTCTCTCTCATTTTGAGCAAAACTCAAATTTACTGGTCAGATGCCAGGAGACTGGATCTACCCCAACACCCAAAACAGAATTAGTCTCCTTTATTCTACTCAAGCTCATCAACATGGGCTGTGAATATTGTGAACTTCCACACCGGGGACTGAGAGTGCAAACTCTGTGCTCTCTCTGTTTCTTCATGGTTAAAGACCTCCTCTCTAAATTTCAATGCTTAGGGTGAAGACTGAGCTCCAAATGAAGTCTCCCACAGGCCAGCCATATGCTCTTGGAGGTGGGTCTTGGTGTGGGTGTTTAAGAACAGGTTGGGGTCAGCTCTGCCCCAAAAGTATGCAGAGGAAGCCCAGAAAAGATTATTCAGGGTACAATCTTACGTCCTTTACTGTGGAAATCCTAGGGATAGTTGACTATATAGTAGAAGCAATGACTTGGACCAGAAACATCAAAGGTAAAATTGTAACTTTAGATCATTCCCATAGGTCTGTCTAACATAATAGTCCCAAAGGAAGCAGTATGTAGTAAATCTGTCCCTTTTGATCCAAAAAGTCACATTACTCACAGAGAGCAAGATGAGATGCTACTTTTGAGATGCTTCACACATTACAGTTTTTGAAACCTAGAGTTTTAGTAACCTGTCCTTTGTTAGTCAATAACAGTGATTTCCTCTGTGCACCCTCCCACCAGCCCCAGCTGCTTGCTGGAGTTCAGATTTGTTCTAGTGAAACATAAATCGGTTGTGAGATTATTTTTTTTTTTTGTCTCTCAGTGAATTGCTGCCACTGAAAAGTATGATAAATGATTATTTCTGTTGACAATAGAAAATAACTAAAGTGCTAATCAGATCGCACATTCTGGGATCAATACTGAATTTCTTACTAGACTATCTTCTTACACACTATCTTTTACACTTTTTTAGTCAGCTCCCTTCTATCCCAGACATCACTTAAACATACAACAATCAGTATCCCAGTAAATTCACGATATATGGTTTCTGGCTACCTTGCTCAGTGAATGTTTCTGAAATGAACACTCTTCTCCCTAATACAAACCTTTATGGAATGGCGGAGCACACTTTTGCAGGCTTAATGTAGCTGGAAAGATATGATCCCCTTAGTGACTTTGGAATAACCAGGAGAGAAATACTCTCACTGCAGGTGGACTGCCAGCAGGTGAGTTTTCATTCACTCAGGGTCTTTGCTAATGTCGTGTTTCCCATGCTTCTGCTTACTTTAGTTTGTCCAGCTATTTTTGCTCATCTCTCTTGTTTGCTTTTGTCTCAAGATATTCCCCAAGTCATTAAAGTCCCCCAGATCTCTCACTAAAAGGGTTCTCCCATCCCCTCCTTCACACCTTCTGGATTCTGTTTGCCCACACTGATACTTTGGCCCTCAGCCAGCTCTGCCCCTTCCCTGCTGTTCATTCTCCCGATTGTAGCAACATAGAAAAGCGTGGGTATGCAACCACGAAAGTCCCTCCTAATGCCCATGTTGAGGGAGGTAATATGCAAGTTCCCTGTCTATGGAACTTGGCCCACTGATATCCCAGTTCTGGTGGGCCTCCCCTTTCAGGCTCTATGCACCTTGTAGTGCTTTTGCACTTGACCATTCATTCGCTCATAGATGGTTAAATTCCCAAGCACATCAAAATGACACTGTGTAAACCAAAATCAGAAGTTGGTGAAAAGTAATAAGAATACTGACCTGAAACCATGCCGAGCATAGGAAATGGCAGTTTTTCTGGTGAGAAATAATTAGTTAATGTAATTTTATCTGATGTTTTGTTCTTTATTAGTGGCTGTTTTATTAGATTCATGCTAAAAGCAGGTGGCTGCTGTCTGCCTTGTCTCCCATTGGAGCTGTCTGCTTTAAACTCTTTCAAGTTGCCCATTGGTTGAAGCTTTCAAGAGTCAAAGTGACTGGCTAAGTCCCTCTGTGCACAGGAGTCTGGAATGCAAATCCAAGTGGGACTTGCTGGAGGGAAGCTGACTGAAGAATGTGCAGGAAGACAATGCCAAATTGCTTATTTTAAATATAGGTACTTCTTATATTCCAGCAAAAAATTTTTGGTGCAGAGGAAACATACATAATCTGTGATAATATAGTTCTGCCGCATGACAGACTGCTGCTCATCAGACTGAGACATGCTCATTTTCCTTTCTTTTTAAAAGAAAAAAGATCTAACTTGCCAGCTGAATGTTTTTTTGAATTATGATGTTTTCTGTATGTAAAGCAGTAACACAGCAGCCAGGCAATAAGATAACATGTTCAGTGTGCCATAATCAGATGGGACCAAATGTATTCTTGGTACAACTCTATTAACTTTGATGGGCTTACAGGAGAGAGAAGTACAGCCCATTGACATTAAGGGGGAAATTTTTCCTGGATAGAGCTGCCTTATCGCTATAGGTAATACTGATGTGATTGTTCCGTGTCTTGGAGGCACAGTCATTACAATTAATGGAGTGAGTCTACATGATATACAGCATTTTGTTGCATGTCTTTTTTTTTTTTTCATTTAGCAGGCTTATACTACATTTTTACGTGCACTATTTCTGTTCAAGAGTAATAGCTGTGATTTCATGCTCCCACTGCTCAGTGTGCAGTCTCTGGGCTGAATAGTAGAAGTGTTTCTAAGGAAATAACATGACTAAGGACAGTAACTGCTAAGCAAATGGTACAGGTGGATGTGATTTACTGCTGACCAAGTCTCATTTGAACTGCTTGGCACACATCTAAATTAACTGAACAGATGGTTTTTTAATTAGTTCTGTCATTTCATTTTCTGCATTCTTAATACATGTCAGACTGTATGTCAGGGAGTATTAGCATCAATTTCAAGTGATACAAAAACATTCATAGCAAGAATAAGCTGATAATAACAAAACATAATTAGAGTACAAATTGGGAGGTCTGCAGCTTTATAAACATGGTAAACCTAGATTTATGAGACTTGTGAGATTTGCTCAAATGAGAAATGTCTTAAACTTGCTGCAAACCAATTAGTTCTATGCAGACCTAGAGCAGGGTTTTCTGGCTTCCTGAAGTGGGATAGGCCTTGATAATGTGAATTGCCTGAGAAGAGCTCATGAATTTATGCATTTGATTTATCTGATTCCACCCTCCTCAAAGGGCACAATCATATGCCTGGACACTAAAGTGCCTTTTAGCTTCAGAGATGGCAGTGAAAGATTTATGTATTCTTTCCTTCTGACCAAAGTGGTATTGGTCCAAGTGCAAAATCCTTTCTTTGCCATTTCCAGCCAGGCTAGTGGAACTGTTTCCAAGTGCAAGGTAGAAGCAGAATTTGGTTCAAGTATAGCAACATGGCAGCAACTGTTGCATTCCCATATGTAATGAAAATTATAGTGATTTCTCATGAAAAAGCAACACAATATGATATAGTTTTATTAGGAAAATCTTTCAGAATACTAATGATGTTGTTTACATGACGGTAGTTAATAAGATATAGTGTAATCTACATAAAAACAAATTCTACATGACTGTATAGAATTAGAAGACCGCACTGTTCCTATAGTTTAAGCTGCAAAGATTGCTTTTTATGCATTTGTAACTCTCCATGGCAAACTGGATAAAATACTCATTTCCTCCAAATTTATCTCTGCAGGAAGTACCTTAGAAAGATGTCAGGCCGTACATCACAAGTAGAATCAACATCTAAGTTAAAGCAAATAGCTTTAATCATAGACTTTCAAAATGTATTCCTCTTTGGATCTGCAGAAAATGGATAATATAAACAGGCCTAATCAGAGCAGCATTTCCAGCAGCAGGATCCTGGAGGAATTAAATAAGGGAGTCCTCATCACAGGAACATAATGATGCTTGGTAGGCTCTCCATCCCTTGACACCTTTTCTGCAACATTACACAATGTACACATAGTGGGAATTGCTTTATTTAATATACAACATAAAAGTCTGACACATGTTTATTTAGGAATATCTTCTTTTGATGTCTTACTGGTTAAAACACATGCAGAAAAGTGGTTGGGTTTTTGGTTGGTTGGTTGGTTTTTTTCCCCGAGAATAAGGAAAGTATTTAAGCCTGAGTGACTTTATGCAAGTGCAAGTTATTACCTTGTTTTCTTATTCAGTCTTAGCCCACTTGCTGTCTTTTGAGCAAAATCTTCTCAACATCTCATGAAAAGCAATTGTCAGCAACAGAGCTTCTGTTCACAGAGCAGGCAATATGCTGGCTGCAATGTAAATGCTGGTTAAATCCTCCCCAGTTCAGAATTGGGGCAAGTGCCAAAGCCTTTGCTGTAGTCTAATCATACGGTTACTGGCTCTCCTGTGGTAGAGGATTTGGCTTTGGACATTGACAGCATCCTGAATGTGCCACAGCCAGCTCTAGGTTTTTCGTGAGATTTTTAATTTCTAAAATTTTACTTTGCAGAGTTTGAAAAACTTACCCTTGAAAATTTTCAATTTCGGACCTGAAGTTGAATAACCTTAATTGATACTTTATATTGTCAGGGGATGTGACTGGGAGTCTTCAAACATGGTAAGGGGTATGCTGACTCAGACCTGAATATTTTGCATATATTCAAGCCCTAACATGAGAGCCCTGTGCTTAGCTTTCACTTCCTCAGTTGCACAGTCCTAGAAAAGTCTTTTCAGTATCTGGACTACTTCATAGTTGATGCTTTAACCTATAATGGCTGTGCAGGATCTGGTCTTCTTCAGATCTGTGCCCATGTGCAAGTGGGCTTGGGTGCCTCTGTCATGCTTCCTCTGAAAAGAGCACACCGAGCTTCTGTAAATATTTTCAGTTTAGTTTGCCAGGCATCCAGTGTCAGCTAGAAAGGACCTGAGATAGCCCAGCCCTCTCCTGAGCAGATAAACGAACAAGGTTTTTCAAACAAGGTTTGGAATTCTGTAGCTTTGAGGGGACAGGCAATGTTATGGAGACTGTCTTTGGCCATAGGCATGAGTGATGCCAGAAAGTGATGATTACAGTCCTCATGTTAGAGCAGCAGGCAGCATCTCTGCTGGAGCCCTGCTATCATCTCTGCCTAGCCTGTTTGCCTTTGGATACAGAGATGACAATGATCTCACTGACAAAGTAAATTTTGATCTGATGCTAGTTTTTCTTTTTTACGTATATACATATACACATTAAAATATATCTCTCTATATATATTTACAGGAATAAAAGGTTTGTGTACACAAGGACTACCGGGCATCAAATAAAATCAGCATGGACCAGGTTAATACCAAAGATTTGCCCCACGGCAAAGCCTGTGGCTGAGCTTGCCACAGAGTGCAATAGAAAGTAAAGTCCTCAAAGTTTGAAAAGGAATTGGGCATGTTGCTGGATGAAACACTAATTAGGGTTATTAAATATTTAAGGCACCATCTCCGCTCCAGGAAGCCCTTAAAGCAGTTAGCACCTGAGGTTAGGGGAGGATGCTGGGTCACTGTTGCTATGTGCCTCCCTCAATTCTTCCTCGGGCATGAGTAATTAGCATATGACTGGAGGCTGGTGCTAGGCTACCTAGACCTTTTATCTAACTCAGTATGGGTTTTCTTAGGGTTTTTTGTGTTCTTATGACCACTGATTTCCAAAGCAAAATTTCAGGGCAGAAAAATCTATGCTATCAAAAGAAGGAATATTTTGGAGAAAGCAAAAAGTGTCTCTATAAGAACATGTATTCTCTTATTAATGTCTATGAACTGTAAGAGCAAAAAAAGACCAGATGATGGGAAATGGAAGGTAAAGGTGAAGTAGGGAGGAGACAACACATGCTGAAGTTGCATACCTGTGCTTTTAAGTTCCCAACACAATCAAAAGTGTTTCCATCAGACTGCAAGCCACGGCCCTTGGTGTAAATAGCACATGATTTAAATCCTAACTAGCAGCATGCTGAGGTAGCTGCTGAACAGACTCAACACCTCAATAAAGATATTGGATGTTTCTGCGGAGCCCTATGATCACACTATTCACATCTAAAAGCAGATTCTGAATAATTGTGTTATGCTAGGCATAACATCATGTTTGTTTGTTTTTGTCTGGGGCCTGAATGAGATTAAAGAAGATACTCCAAAACTTTTTGTAGCAGTGGAGAGGAAGATCCTTATGGGACAATAAATACTGGATTGATGTGGGTTCATTAAGGCAATCTGAATAAATAGGCTTCATTCATTCTGCAGCTGATTTTATTTGTATTATTAGTTGTTTGTAAGAATTGCCAGATACTTTTGAAATTGTTCATGAGTTCTGGATGATTCATGATTCCTTAGTGTAGGTGATTTTCATCAAAAAGTTCTTACCAGAAATGTGATGTTCATTATTCATTAATTCAGTGTTTGCTATTTATTGTTTTGTCATCTTTTATTTAAATATATTTTAAATATAAATATATAAGTATATTTAATCAGAAAGTACAAATGCTGTCTCATAACTTAGGACTTGTTATGAACCATGAAGAGCAAGTGAACAAAATGGAAAAGCTTGACATCAGAAATGCCAAACTAGTTAGCAAGTGCTTTCCATTAAGGAATTTGCTAATATAAATGATTATTTGTTCATGGTCTGTTTGAAGCAAAAAATAATTTATTTTCTCATCAAACACTCAGTTTTAATCAAATACTTGTATGGAATGAGTCTCTTGTTAGCTGCTCTGGAAGTTGGTGCTCATGAAAGCAAACATCCCCAGGATGGGAAATGAAGAAGAGTTGTTAGAGACATGCACATGCCTGCAGGGCTATGATGTTAGCGGCATCATGGAGATGTGGTGGGATGGCCCTTAGGACTGGAGTGTTGGAATGGCTGGATGTAGGCTCTTTAGGAAGGACAGTCAAGGGGATGAGGAGGGAGTTTCACTCTCTGTGTCAATGTCGATGAGCATCTGGAGTGTATGGAGCTCCACCTGGGGATGGATGAGGAGCTGACTGAGAGCTTATGGGTCAGGACTGAAGGGAGGGCAGGTGACGTAGTGGGGTCTGCTTCAGGCCACCTGACCAGGAAGACAGAGCAGATGAAGCCCTTCATAGACAGGTAGGAGCAGCTTCAAATTCACAAGCCCAGGTCCTTATGGGGGACTTCAAACATCCTAATATGAGTTGGATGGACAACACAGAAGGGCATAAGCAATACAGTATGCCAAAATATATATGCAGTATATTTTACTGATCTATAATTTTTCCCTCCCTTCCCTGCTGGTCACCCAAGTCAGCATGTAGCAAGATCTCCTCAATTTCTTAAAATAGTCCAGTGGGAAGCATCATAACAGAGTACTTCTGAGGCTATCACTAGACATACACACAAGTGAAGTCACAGACAGAAATTGATGCACTATTAGACTTTGAGCAAACTACCAAATAACTTAGAAGAACAAAAGCAATCAAAGTTTCTACCTCTGGCAATGAGAGGCAAGTGACCTCAGAGTTCATTTTCTGATGCTGGCTTCCTTCTCTGCTGAACCATACCACACTGATGATGAAGTACCAAGGATATCCAAAACAGTTTATGATAACCTGATCTTTAAGCCCTGTGATTAATCACCTCTGGAGTCTCATGCATACACAGGTAGCAGCACTGTGGGAGGTGCTGGTAAGCATATTTTGTCGGTTTTTTTCCCCCTTTGGTGATGAATGCTACAGAATTCTTTGAGTGTATTTCTGCCATGTAAGAAAAATGGTGATGAGAAGTTAAATCTTTCTTCCAGTGAAGAATCAGTCTTTCTGGGCATACTTTGAAAATCTGTTTTCTCTATTACACCTTTCATTTAGAAGCTACCTTCATGCCCTAGTAGAAAATAAGGTTTCATGTCACCTTGGGAACCTGCTCTTCAGAATGGAAATGCTCTTTCAGACATATGCTTTAGCTTAGGTTTACTGTGATGAAGTGGTGAAGCAGTGGTGCTAGTCAACAGGCACTGAGACCACAAATCTAGCTGCAACACATTTGTTTGCAAATTTAGAGATTTATGGTTAGTAAAGAAGATGCAGCAACTATCACCGCCTCTTAACTTATGCTGATAGTTCTCTTACCTGATGGTAACGCAGCGGTGGTAGAAATGCAACTGCTGTCAGAAACCAGAATTCTGTGGGAAGAGAAGTAAATAAGTGTAGCTCTTAGCAGTGTGCTAAAATAGCAGAGGAAGAGAATACTTCTGGGAAGTTATCTATTCAAGTGGGATCTCTAAGGGTCTACAGTCTCACTCAGCAATGGTGCAGGGATGAAGAGAGAGGTGAAGATGTCACATTTCCCCATGACCTTCCAGACCCAATCAATAATTATTCAGCTAGGTTTAATCAAATACTGGATTTGCTGCTTGTGCAAGCTCCTTCTCTCATCTAGTAACAGAAATATGGCAGGAGCGGCCAAAATGGAAAACGTGGATCCAAGATTAACTAGTCACCAGAGTATCTGCCATTCTTTTTGTGTAGGGAACATGAGCACACTTGGAGATTAGAGTAGGAAGCTACATAGTGTACTAAGTATAACTCTTCAGAGGGAATGGTCTTCAGTATGCACTGCAGAATAACATTTCGGAGGGTTCAGTTTGAAGCATTATACAGGAAAATACAACTTGAAAAATATTGCAGTATCCACCCAAGAAAATTTGCACAATAATTTTAATATTACCTCTGTTTCTTACAGCTCTTGCAGCTGAGGTCAGTAACTGTATAAAGGAAAAAAACTTAGAGATATGATTTTGCCATACTAACTGGGGTGATCAGATATTATATGTACAGTGTACAAAGCCACATTCAGGATGAATTCAAATGGTGCACAGGAAACTAAAAAGCACATTAATCTTGTATATTTTAATCATTGTATTACTGGCTCACATTGGCAATAATGTCTTAATTCAATAAGTCTCAATTCAGTAGTTCAGTCTTAAATCTTGGACAGCTGGTAGAGATTTTAATAGAATTCAGCAATTTAGTCGATATATGAGAACTGAGATAAGCAAATTAAGATCTACCAGAGATCGGATATAAAATTAGAGACAGTATAATTTTTGATGGGCCATGACCTCAGCAGCTAGGAATTGTCATTTCTCTGTGAAATTAGATGAAGGGATAATGAAGCCATTACCTTGTGAACTTTGAAATAATAAACAAATAGTAATGCTGCAGGACAGGCAAAGTAAGTTATTTCCAGCTTCTGGAGTACCTGATGCAATTTATCCTTATATTCCACATAAACACTTTAAATCTGTGCATATTGGTATAAATAAGAGTAACTAAATTCAAGAGTGATTTCTCTCCCAAAGGCATGCACATTTCTTAATGATACAAATATGTATAAACAAATATAATACTTTTCTAATCACAAGTCAACCAAGATATCTTATGATTTATGTCTTAAATTCTGGTGGCCAGGTAAATAATTTAATCATATTTATCCGAGTGATATCTCAGACAAAATACACTTTGTATTTACCTTAGGCTTCAGTGAAACGACTGCTTTTCTTGAGCAGGAAATTAAGAGCAACAGAAAGATCTGAACACCTCTGGACAGTGACTTTGGGAATATGAACTCTGTCTGTTTTTCTTTACCTTGGGCATAAATGTTTGGTCAGCAGGTTCATTCTGAGCTTGTCTCGCTGAAATGTAAGGCACAAGCACGATGCTTTTGTAAAGCTCTGACTGACAGGACAAAGGCAAGTTCCATCCTGGAGGGCAATAGAAATATGTTTAGCAAGCAACAGATTAGTCAATTAACTGCATTTTATCATATGATGATTTGGGTAATACAGACTTGATGTGCTTTTGACTCTGTGTAGCAGGTGATTTTTGATTAACACACTGCTGCTGGTTTTAGGCACAATTTTATTGTGATGAAGATGATGATTTTGGATGGCTGTCTCTGTAGGCACTTCATCTGATGATTTTTAAGTTCCTTACTAAATGTGCATGTTTATATAATCTTCTTTAGTGCATTATACATGTACTTAATGAAGTGTGATTTTTCAGTGGGTGCTTATGGTAACTATTTCTCCAAACAGGCAGTAATATATTTGGGTGATCACAATTCTATTTGTTGCATGATTCACTCAACTCTGGAGTTACTGAGAAGGTGGAAAGACTTGCATTACCAAAGATGTAAAAAGTAGTGTTATATAAAACCAGACTATAAACTATAACCCAATTTTAAAATACAAGCTGATCAGTGATAGCAGGTTATTTCTTTGACTGGGAAATACTAATAGGGTAGAAAGGATATGGACAACATTGTAAATAGTGGAAGAAATCTCTATTTGCCTGTTCAGAAACTTACTTTCACATATTATGAGGAAAAGAAAACTGAAACTCAAAATATGGGCAAAACCAGGATCTTCTCTTCTAAACACCTTCAGACTTTAAGGAGCTGGATGATCTCAAGCTTCATCAGTCTTTTTTTCTCTAAGAAAACCACAAATGAGGGGGGAAAGCAAAGTCAACATCCCAGAGCTTAATTACTGTATTTGGTCATAGTGCTCACCTTAGTCTCTTGATGTAGGTAGATATATATGTCAAAATAGAGTAACACAGGGATGAAGTGGGTCCACAGTTTGTATACCTGGTTTGGAATGTGCTTTAAGACTGGTCACAGGTGTAAACCAGGAGTAATTCCTAACAAACACAGCTGTATGAATACATGGATTCTAGTATTAGAGATCAAAATCACTGTCGCCTGTGTGCTTTGACTTCATCAGAGTTATTGCCACGCTGCTTGATTTGCCTTCCCTAGACAGGAAAGCATTTAAGACCAAATTTACCTTTAGGCACATCTCTACATTTGGAATGACTTTGAACAGAAGCTCTGTTCACTGGAAGCACATTAGGAAAAGACAAAGGCCTGTGGAATTCCAGAGCAGAATCCGAAACCTCTGGTTTGAGTAAGGCCATAGTGGGAATGTCAGGGATATCTTTTGTCAGGGTTCCATCAAACACTTTTTAGGCTGTTTGAGTTACAGGAATACATCCATTTCCTATTTGCCCGTAAACAATCAGGAAAAGAAGGAAAACCTGCTTACAGAGATTACAGACACAGGATGCTCAGAAGGGCATGCCAGAGGCTCTGCCTGCATTAGTTGTTCCCAGCAGGGCCAGATGCAACATTCAGAGTACTTGCTAGAAGCTTCACTGGAGAAACACCAAATGGGATGGGGTGGGGGAACAATTTGGTGCCTCTGAGAAACAAGGCCTAGACTTTTGTCAACAGTTATCTTTTAGGCATTTCTCTCATCACCTCCAGAACAGTTAGAAACCTTACTCTCTTTTTGAAAGGTTTTTACGTGCTTACAGACAATGCCTAGAGAAGGTGAATATAAAATGGAGAAGTTCTTACCAGCATTACTGAAACTTTCTCAAAATACGGTATCAATTAATTTTAATAATGCCTTGTACCATTGCTATTGATTACCTTTTCTACTTGCTAACTATTTTTAATGGTTAGATGCCTCACACACTGAAGAGAATAGGAAAAAAAAAATCCACTTATTTTTGTTTTACTTAGCTCTTTAGTTATTTTACCTGTCATTATTATTCTGTCATGCTGCTGTCCTCCCTTGATTGCAAACATTGCAAGGAATAATTTTGATACAAATGAAAAAGTCCCTATTAATTTTTTTGAGATACAACATACTTTTGGTAATGCTGTATCTTGAAATCTCTTTAGAAAGACCTTTGAGAGTAAACCAACAATACCACATTACTGGAAACCATATGATGCATATACTGCAAAAGTGTGAAAAATATAGAGTAGTTTAGAAGATTTATTTTGACAGTATTACCCTTTCCCTAGAGAGATTTTCAGTCACTTCCATCTGCCCATATCCATTTTATACTTACCCCTGTTTCTAGAAGAAATCTGACTCTCTTATTTAGATTTCTTTTTATTCCAACCCCTAAATATTTTATCCATTCAGCTGCCTACACAAAACCTCCATTTATGTGAGGAGTCCTGTATTAACTTTTATTTAGGGGCAGTGTTACAGATTTTCCTCATTACTTCAAAACTCCAAGCTACAGTAGAGTGTGCCTAGTTATTTCAGGGTTTCAAAAGTAGTTATCTTCTGTTTCAGGAGAAAGTGTAATCCATGTATGTGGGAACTTTGCTTCATAATCTTCACATCCAATTGTGTTTGCATCAACATTAAAATCATTCTTTTGTTACACCTTTCAGGATTTATGAGCACACAGATGATAACAAGGACAAAGAAATAAGTGCCATCCTAGTAATGTTTACCCAAAAAATATCTGTATGACAGAGGAGTATTTATATAATTGATGACAAAAAGTTTCTTCAATACTTTTCATAAAGCCTTATTTCAATTGGTCTTTAGTCAGACTGGACTAAACTCTTAGCTGAATCCAGCCTTCGGTGCACAACTCCTGATCCTTGTCCTGTGCTGCTTCCTTCTTGAATCACCTCCCTTTCCTGATTTTCTGAACTATGATGTGCTATCTATGAATCAAAACCAGAACAATAGGTATTATACTAGAGTCTAAAGTACTATTTTACAATGGATAGTGTAAGGTGTGAATTTACTGTGGAGACAAAAGGAATCTGTCACCTAGCTGGGCAGAAGGGGGAGAGGCTCAGTCCATTGCCCACTGAAATACTTCTTTCCTACTCAAGAGAAGGTGGAAGCTTTTACCTTCCCTTCCTGGTTACAGTGATGGCCCCTCTGATTAGGTAGAGCTTGCCCTCACATTCAGCTGGGTATATGCAGCAAATACAACTTGTAGTTAAATAAACTGGAGGAAGCAATGTCTGCACAACACCTTCACTAGTATAAGACCTAAAACAGCAGCAGGGTGAGCTGAGGGACCTGTGGGTGATAGGAAAGGAGGAGCTTGGCTTTCTGAGGTGTAATGGGACTGTGTTTTGCCAGTGGGGAGATGCAAATCTGCTCTGGAACAAGATATATGTTCTCAGAGTAGTGAGAAGAATACAGCAAAGAGCAGGTATATGTGGGTGACTGTGCTGATTACAGAAGAGTGGAAGTTGTTTTGCCCTTGACAAGCCACAGCTGAAACCAATAAGGATGAGCTATAAAAGAGAGGGTTAGCTGGCCCTGAGTCAGTGAGAGTCTGCTGGCTGTGCTGAGAGGAGGAAGGGTCAGGCAGCTGGGAGAGGGACAAACAGGGTTAGGCAGCCAGGTGAGGAACAAGAGGAGTTAGCTGGTTGTGCAGAAGAAACAAGGACTGAGAAGACTGCATGTTGTGGTCCGCCCGAAGGTAGGGTCTGAACTTAATGTGTGTTTTTTAGTCCTGGGCCTGGGGAATAAGAGCAGAAACAAGGTTTTAGTCCTCTGAAGACTATATGGTGCTGCCCAAGGAAAAGGGCTGAGCAATACTGCTTGGAGAGAGAAGGAAGGAGTCAGAAGGCTGAGTGATGCTGCTTGTGGAAGGCAACAGAAGGCTGCAAGAGAAGTGGCCTGAGCAAAGTTTAGCTCTCCAAAGTGTATCATGTCTGTCTCGACTGTGACATATGTTTGCAACTGCGACATATGTAACTTATGGTTGTGGGCAACCATAACAGATATATATTTTACCCTTTACTCCTGAAGTCTGCACTCCTCAAGAAATCTGGCCCCACAGTAGCACAGGGGCTAAAAGCTGTTTTGTGTTGTTCCCAGCTGAGCCTTGATACATACTGCTTTTTCTGTTGATTCAGTTCATTTGGTATTTTGTTTGTTTAGGGTTTTTTTTTTTGTTGGTGGTGTTGGATTTTTTTGTTGGGTTGTTTTGGGTTTTTTTACCAATGAGGTAAGCATTTTTGCACCTTGAATAAAACTGGAATGATCCTGTGACAATCTGGCATGCAGTACTGAAAGAAAGAAGAAAAGCCTCAAAAATGTCAAGAGTATGTCTGTATATACAAATTGAACATTACTCTGATTACAAGATAAGGAACAGAAGAAAAGCTACTTCTTTTTTAAGTCCATAATATTGATTGAACATCATAATTATGGACTGGTGCTTCAGTAACTGAGTCTCCACAAAGTATTGTGATCACAGATAAAGGAATACAACAGGCATTTGAAATCCTGGCCTAACAAGTTAAGTCGTACTAATAGCAGCTGGCCTATTACTTCAAACAGTTTTCGCTTAAATAGTGTAAAACAAAACAAGAAACAAAGGAATTAAAATAGGTTAAAATACCTTTATCATCCACACACTTAGTAGAAGGTAGCAGAAGCTTAGCCGAAGGTAGTTGTAGAACTAAAATAATGCTGGATCAAATGTTCCTCCCTGCTTCTGTATGGTAACAGCATAAGCTCCCTGCCTGGCTCTGAATTCCCCTGCCCAGAACAGACACATCAGACACTGTGGGTCCATTTGATACTTGCTGTAGTGGGCTGAGAGATGTTATAGTGGGCAAAGGAATGCTTTGTGGCTGTAATTCTTTGTTATATCTTTTGAAAACAGGGGAAGTAATTATTTAGACTTTTTTTTAATAGGAAAGTATGATTCCACTTTCATGGAAGCTAGTGGAATTTAAAAAAGGGGCAAATTACTCTATCAGCACATTTTGAGGTCCTGCTTTCCCTTTTCAGGATATATTTAATGAAAAAGCATCAGTGTTTTCCAATCATGTAAATTTTTTCAAGAGTAGGAAAAGAACAGAGCACAGTAAATGTTCAAATTTTCTGTAAGTGAGACTATACCAGCTGATGTCTAATTCACTGAAATTATCTTTATTTTTGTGCAAAAAATCACCTAAATTTCTCATGAAACTAAGATTAACTGATTTTGAATGTAAATTTAAATTATGTCATATTTACTGGGTTTTTGCTGAACATGGAGCTGATAATACAGGGATGTTTTTGTTATTGCTAAACAGGGCTTACACAGAGCCAGGGCCTTTTCTGCTTTCCATGCTGCCACACTGGTGAGGAATGGGGGTGAATGGGAAACTGTGAGGAGACATAGCCAGGACAGGTGACCAAAGGGACATTCCAGGCTGTATGACATCATGCTCAGTATGTAAAGCTGGGGGGAAGAAGGAGGAAAGGGGAGACATTTGGAGTGATGGTGTTTGTCTTCCCAAGTGACTGTTATGTGTGATGGGGCCCTGCTCTCTTGGAGATGGCTGAACACCTGCCTGTCCTTGGGTAAATTTAGTAGTAAAGCAGTAAATTTATTTCTTGTTTTGCTTTGCTTGTGTACATACATGTTGCTTTCCC
>VXBQ01016762.1:1532362-1551835 GCA_013400175.1 Phainopepla nitens | reverse complement strand
CTGTGCATAAATGTTGCCTTTTTCGTTATTTCAATCATAAGCTTGAAGTTTTGAAGTGGAATGAAGTAGGATTGTCTTGTGTGAGGATAACTTTCTGATTAATGACAATAATGACAAGATTGAAGGATATCCTTGTCTCATGTTGGTAACAAGAGACACTGTGTAAAATTTCCAGCCACAAAGAATACTTCAGAATGTATCAGTTGAAACATCTGTGTTAAGTTCAATCACGTATTTTGCTGTAATCCCTAAAAGAAATAAATGAAAATTTCAAAACCAGAAATTATTTTCTATTTTGAAGAGAGAATTTCTCTTTAGTGTGTATTAATCCCCCTCTTCTTTCCTACTAAGGAAATTTGTTCCCTAGAAAAGTGTCCAAAAAGCGGACTTGAGCATTCTGAAAATTTAAAAGAAACAAAATTTTTCTTGAGTGTTTTTATGACCATTAAGAATGCCCCAGGGATATGAGAAAATTAAAGCTGAACAGAACTAAAGATGCTTTCAAATTTTACTCTAAAATAAATGTTTCTGAAGCAGTCTTTACTATGACATTTAAATGCTATATATGTGAAAACCTTCATTCACTCTAGCTGGAGGTGGAAATAGAGGCCATCTATATTAAGGCCTTCTTATTACCCTAGATCTACAATGAACACTCCTGTTAAAATCAGCAAGAATTCACTAAATCTAGAGCACATTAATGAAGGAGGCAGAAATAGATGCACAGTTGTTTTGCTGACTGGGAGCTTTTCAAGGATTGCTTTGAGGCACTCCGTAAGCGTTGCCTCACATGCTCCCGAATGTGTTAGTGTTGTAAAAGTTAGATCAGTCTTGAGAGATGAAAGAAGAGCTGTCTGTCATGACAGCTCTTTCAGCCAGAAAAGAGGGAGGAGAACTGGGTTAAGCCAGCCCTGTGTCCTTGACAAGAGCTGCAGACAGACCATCAGCAACTGATCAGCATGCTTGTTACCTGTCCAGATGTCTCAGGACTGATGTGGTGGGACTGGTAAAGAAATTAAGCATTCCTTACTGGTTTCAAACAACATGAAAAGGCAAGCTGCTTGCTAAAAAACCCCCTCAGATTACCCTTCTAGGATGACCAATTGGACTGTTTATTCCTCTTTAATATATTGGTTTTAGGACAGAATTCAAATTTTTGTACCAAATAAGATGCTGGTGACATATTCAATATAAGTTTTGCCAGTAACACTCAGAGATCTCAAAGATAATGGCCCTAAATTTTTCCTCATATTGATTAAACTTTTCAAAAAGGCAGCTATGAACTCCAGAAATATTTGATTTTGCAGTATTTAATATCAGTGAAAACTCTATTCAGACAAATTGTTTATCCACATTTCTACTTTTTTTTTTCTGTACTTCTACCTGTTCTTAAAAAATTGCAACCTATTAGTATAAGAGTAACTTTCATAAACCAGAAGATAGTCATTTAGGTCTCAAAACCTGCTTCTAATGAGAGAGTAATTTCTCCAGGAGTATAGTGCTTTTCTGAAATGAACCTATGGTAAACTGGTGGCTTTTCTCACAATATCTTGTGCAGAGCGCTTTCAGATTCCCATCTGCTAATTTGAGTGACACAAATACATTTTCACAGTGCTTTATTCCTGTTTGCCCTGCAGAGGTACCACTGCTGAGAGAAGCTTTGATTTCTTGTTCTTGTACTTTATCAACAGAATTGTTTGTTAAGAACCATTCACAGAACATTTCAAAGGCAAAGGAGAGGATAACTGTCACAGAAAGCACAATCAGAAACCTTTAGGCTAGGCAGGATAACTCAGGATGAAATTTAGCAAAAAACATTTGACTAATGAGTATTCTTGAAAAAGAACCCATTGGGATTATGAAGAATTGGATAATGAAAGGCACAAGGAGAGATTATTTGCAAACCAAACAAATCCGTGATGCATTTACAGAGATATACTAAACTGAGCTAGTCAAAGAACAGAATGGCAGGAATTTTTTTTTTTTTTGAAAATAGCAGGATTTATCAAAATTTAATTTATTTCTAGATTAGGATAAGAAATTGAAACAATAGAAATCACAGTGAAAATGTCATCTTGTGAGTAAGTGCACATTTAGCTTTTGTGCATTTAAAAACAAACTGTTGCAACTGTATCAAGATAGTGTGATAACTTTTTGTCAGCATTTTCTAATAATACTACATGACACATTTAAATTTTGTTGACTTGGCATCTTTCAGTAGAAAACTACTTCCCTGGAAATTGTTTAATCAACTTGCAGAAGAAATAGTGCACAATAAATGTTTTCAGTTTCTTTACATCCTTCTCTGCATAGTGAGTGCTTGTCTCATCGAAATCAGGGAACTTGAACTCATCTCTCTGTTTTTTCTCACCCAGCCCACCTTAGTAGCCTGTCTTACCCTCAGAGTCAAAGGAGATGAAGAAATACTAGGCTCCTGGAGTAAAACCTTCTAAGGGAGTCATTTAGTAAAAAATGCATCAAGAATTCCTTTTAAGGACACCTGCAGATCTCAACTATTCCCAGAGGAAGTTAGCTTCTTCAACTTAGTTTTTAAGTGGTGCTCTATTTTAACATTAAAGCTGGCCCTCAAAAGTGAAGATACAAAGAACAATTTGGGTGCTCCAGGTTTTTTTGATAGAGAGCTTGTCACTGCAGATGCATCCTGCCAGGCACTGTTTGGAGCTGGTGATAAAAATTAAATCCTCCAGCTTCTGAAGGCTCAGAAAAACACTGAAATCAGAGGCTGCAGGGATATTCTTCCCCTGACTGAAAACCAGAAATAAATAGCAAAAGGAAAGACTTTATTCAGACTATACAGCAAGGAGAAAGGGCTTTTGGTTTTAAACTTGCCACTGCACTTTATGTTCCTAAATATGTTAAAAGGGCTCATTCTCTTCAATCTAAGCCTGGAGATTCATGACTGTGCCACTGGCAAGGGTTCATATTAGCATTTCTGCTGATGTTCTTGATGCCTGGTTCAAGGAGACATTTGGCTTAATTTGGAAGCCTCTTCTGCCACGAGTTTCCTGGAACCATAAATATTAATAGAGTCACTATTGTATATTATCTTCTACCCACAAAATTTCTGGAAAATATTTCTTCCGAAGGAGCCTCTAAAGTGAGTTGAAAGATGAATGCTGTGCTAGATGGAATGGTAAGAGGCAGCATTAAGATGACATTTTCTAAGGATTCTGATAGCTCGTGTCTGGTTTTTCACAAGCAAGAATGCTCAAGGTCTTGCCTACAGCATAAATTACACTAAACTATGTAGAGAATTTACCTGAATATCATCTCACAGTTTTGAACAGAGCTTTGGAAAATTATCATTGGAAAATTATGTCTTAGATATATATATAAAAATTGTATCTATTAAATTAGGGTAATAACATGCCTGTGTGTATTTTGGAAAACAATGATAATACTTGATTACAATCTATTATGATAAAGTATAATATATTATGTTCTTTAATTTTTAGCCATGAGGCCATTGGAAATTGGGGCATCTTGCCTGAGATTTTTTTTAGATTGCACATAACTGGCAATTGGTGTACCAAGATTGTGGGACCTCTTTTTCCGCCAAAGCTTTATTTAGCCATAAATTAGTTCAGGGGATTCCTCTAATATGCATTGCACAGTGTGGGTACAGGACAGTTACTGTTGTCTTATGGCCCATTAATTTACGGAATATTAGATAAACCTTATACAATGGGCAGTATACTCAAGCCTCCCAAAAAGTTCCCTGGTGACTTTGAAATGTGTTGTATGGTAGCAATGTCCAATTCCTTTTACAGGGCAACTGTGATGATGTTCATAGTGCTGGCATTCACAAAACACTTTAAAATCCTTGGATTGAATTCAGTGTTCCTGTAAGTAGGACAGGGGTATAAAATAGCTGCACAAGAATTCATCTTAGTTATGTGCCGTTAGCAGTAGACTGAAAGCTGTTTGGGGGAAATGGGTGAGAGATAGGACACCTTGCTAATAGTCATCCCATTTCTCAGTCTCAAGCCTAAACTGGACTTAAAATCATCTTACAGTCATCTTCACTCATGTTGGATCTGTAAGCATGTGAAGTCAAGTGGCTATCCAGCTTTCATGCTTCAGGCTCAAGTAGGTGACACTGAAATGGTAAAATGTTGTCTCTGGTTTGTCTTGCTGTTGGTTTGAAATGCAGAATATTCCTATGAAAGCAGAAATGAAGGCGGCCTATTCATTTTAAAGGATATATAATAGCATTTTAGGGTAAGACAGTGGAAAGATTAAACCCTGTGTTTGCTTGTCTAAAACAAGATACAGAAATGTGTCTGTACATACACATAGACAAGTAAATAAATAGTTTAGTGTTCAAAAGTGCTGAGCCCATTCAGAAGTAATTGAGCTCAGTGGGATTACAAGTACTTTCTGCCTGCATTATTATTTTAATATCTGTTTTAAAGACTTTAGGAAAATTTAAGATCAGGCTTTTATGCCATCGAACCGTAAACTTTCCTTGTCACACTGTAATTACACCCCCAGTCACCTTCCATCAGCCTAGCCAAGAATCTCAAAAGTTACTCTATGCTGTAGTCCTAGGAACAGTCATCTTCCCTTCAACCTTAGAACAGAATCCTGTGTCTCCTCAAATATTTGTGTCTCAGTCTCAAATATTTGTCAGGCTTTCTGGAACAAGTTGATTTTAAAAATGTGGATTTCACTAACCTTAGTATGAACTGATTGCTCTGGCTGACTCTACAATTAAAGCTGCTCTTAAGGTCCAAACAGGATATGTGATTTTTCTCAACACTCTGATGAATTTCACAGACTAATAGTTTCTCCCATTTTTATGCTTTCTGTACTTGCATTAAAAACTGGACTAATACTGATTTTTGGTGATTCCACTTCCTTCCCCTCACCCCTCTACCCCAATATTGCAATAAAATAGTACTTTTAATAATATGTGGAAACAGGTCCCAGCACACAATACGTAGGCCAGTCTCAGCTGATCAGCAGGAACATGGATGGTGGCTGGAGGGTATAGCTGTCGTGGGCCACCTGAATTCACTGTTAGGGAGGCAAACCCTATAAAGCCTGAGCCAGCCCAAGAGGTGCCAGCCTCACAATGAGGAAATCCCCGATGGGGAAAGCAATGGGAGGGCTGTGTGAAAATCTCAATTTTTGCACACTGCCATCTCAGTTTTTAGTGCAACTGCTCCTGCCTGAAATTTCAAGCTGCTGTGCTAGTCTGAAGAATGGTAACTTCTGCTTTTGACTTTGTTTTCTCTTCCATTATCAGATGGGATGCTTCATAAAACTTGGAGGGTGGGGGGGGGAACCTACAAAAAAGTAAAAGATTTAACTTGGCACTGACTCCTTCATCTAGTTTTAAACAATAGTTCAAGGAGTTACTTCTTCCTGGACAAAGTGGTTCAGCTTCCCAACCTGATGCTGAATGGTTTGTTGGCAAAACTTAGGTTGCTGTATTTTGGTCAACGTCAATAACAAAAATGCAATAACTGCACAGTGCACAAGATCTGACCTTATTTAAAGTAGTTTGCATGCAATCATATGGAAGTGCATACAAATGCTTCTGTAATCTCCAGCCCCCTGCATTGGCAGATGACTGGATAGTGCCTTGTTATTTCCCATGCCACATTTTGACTGCTGTTCTATTTCTGTCATAAGGGGCTTGGGATAAGGGACTCAGTGTCTGTTAAAACTAATTATGGTTACTATTATCATCAATTAACCCCAATTAACATCAGACAGAAATGCAAAAATGTTGAACCGTTTTTTTACAATTCAGTACAGATGAGTTCAGAAGAACTGCTAATGACATCTTCAAGCTGTGCAAGTAGAACTCAGGCTACCAAAAAGACTAAAGGCTTTCTTCAAGGTTATATATGCACATCTCTTGAGGAGACCAAGCAACTGGTGCTTTCTGCCACCAGGTTACCCTGCTCTTCTGCTGGCAAGGACTGAGCCTTCTGCTTTACACTACATCTCATCTCATATTCTACACTCATCTCATCTCATCCATCCTATTGGATAGTGTCCTTGTCCCTAGCCCTAGTTCTTTTAGCTCTTTTAGATCTTTTTTAAAGGAAAGGAACTTCACATCAGTTGCAAGATTCTGTGTGTGCAGTGAGCACATGTGAAAAGAAGGGCGATGGCTTGCAGGTAAAGAGAGCTGTGTGTCAGGAATGAGAACACTTAAGAGTGGTAGGAGTTGTGCTTTAAAGTAAAAATGAAGTAATAACATCAAAAATAGAAAAACAGATTATACCAGAGTTCTTCCCTCAAAAACCTAAATTAAGTAGCTTGCTCAGCAATAGGTATTTCTGCCACATATGCTTCTCAGACATAGCTTTGCTGTTAAACAAAGAATGAGGAATGGAGTCACTTTACTGTAATAAATATCATAATGTTAATTTAGTAATTCATATGTGATAGCACAAATATTTTAATGTTGTGGATTCATGAATGCTAAGACTCACACAAGATCCAAAGCCCTGGTTGTGGTTCTAGAGCCAGTGTATTTATGAAAGGAATTTGTTCACAATGTTCAAATTTTCTGCAACGTTTCCTAAATGAGTGGCTTTATAATGGCCAAAGTTTAGAAACTTAGGACAAAGCTGTACTTTATGGGGATAAAGCTCTGTTCAAATCTTCTGACTGTTTGTCAGTATAACTCCTCTGTATCCTCTCGCATCACTCGTCACTTTCTGATCCTTTCTGTTGGCACCACCTGCACTGGGATTTAGAAAGCTTTCAGGGATGACTACGGCATGTGTGCAAGCTAAAGATGATTGTTTTTCATTATTCTGTTAGAATGTTGTGTGATAGTTATGACAAATTCTATGACAACTAAGTCTTTTGTTATTGGAACAGATTTAATTTTCAATAGAAGTTGACAAATGTCCTTAATCTTTCACTTTTTTGTAATGAAGCAATGAACAGTAATTAAAAATTAGTGTTTTTCTGATTTCAGAATCTGTCATATGAAATATACTCCGAATTTTTTCTTTGCATTGGTTTTCTGCTTTAAAAATGTATCTTCTTTCAAGCACTACTAACTATGTTGTGAAAGATTATCATAAAAGAGAATAATATACATGTCTTTGAGGTATACATGTAGCAATACTTCATTTTTCTCTGTGCTACAAGAGGTCCTGGTTACCATATTTTACACACCAGCTGTAAAAATGCTGAAGGCATTAGGCTTCAGGGAGCACAAGTGTGATCTACTGGTCAAAGTATAGGACTGAAAAGGGAAAATTTATACTGCTGGTCTGTGTTTGTGGTGGTGTCTAAATCATTCTATCTGATCAACTCAAAGGCAGCTTGGTTATATACAATGGTATCTCAGCCATACCTCATGGCTTTTCTGTCTGAAAAACAGAGTAGGAACAAAAATCATTATCTTATTGACCACAACACTGTTTGGCCCTTGAGAAATATCAGTAATATGTGTGTGTGTGTATATATGCTCTACAGAAAGGCACAAGGAAACTAAATCAAAAATAATTTGAAATAATTTAGAATTTTACCCCTGCTGTTCTTTTTGCCTCATAGTAGGGCTGGTTTATACAGTGGAGTAGTGAGGCTTTAAATCCCTTGTGAATGTCAAACTTTGTGGATTGTTTTAAAAACTTCAGTTGAGAAGCACTGTGTAAGCCGAAGTACTATTATTATTAATTGCTATATTATACAGTGCTCTTACATGTCAAGAAATATAAATACTGGAGGTGTAATATTTGTCAGCCATAGGCCTAGAAGGGTTTATGCAACCTGTAATGACAGGTTTGGAGTTTTTAATAATTTTTCAAATTGTTGTTTGAAGAAATACATATTTCAAGAATTTCACTTCTCAAATTCTAACAGCAAGAAAGAGATTTTCTTCTCTATCCCTGAGACAAGAGCAGCTATTTCTTTCTCCTGAGTAGAAAGGGACAAAGTATGTGAGTGAAGGGAGGGGCTGAATTAATCTATTGCTACCATGAAGTTGTCTCTGATTCTTGAAACATGTTGCTTGTATTTTGTTATTACCAAAGTACTCTTTGATAATGAAATTACCAAAGAGTAAACTGATCTGCGAATTTCAAAATCTCAGACAGGTCTTGGTCTCCATTTAATAGAGTTTTACTTGTCTCTTTGCATAATATTTTATATTGTTCTTAAGACAAATGTGACACTCTGCACATTCTTTTCTTCAGTTTTTGGATATGTATCCTGAGACAAAAATGTTGAGCATGTGTTATTGCAAATAAATTATTTACTTTGCCAATAACAGTTTTGCAAACACTGGCATGCTGCAAGCTAATACTTCTTTTTATTAACCACACTATAACCGGGATGCGGGTAAGTGACATTTTCTTTACTTACATCGAGTTTTAATGAACAAAAATGTAACTTGTTACAATTTATAGGATATTCATGGTGTTAGTTCTGACTAACTGCAGGCAGTTGCATAGCAATGCTTTTTTTTAATATTAACTACTGTACACTTGCTGCTATCAAGAAAGGCTTAGAGTACAAATTAGCACAAATAGCCTTGGTTGCATTTCACTGAGAAAAGTAGATTATCTTTCCAGTCGCTACCTGGCCACAGACTTCTGACTGAAGAACTCACATGATGTACAACAGGGTTACTTCGGGTGACTTGGCTGCTGAAAACTTTGAAGCTGTATGGCAACATTTTTTCCAAAGTGACAGTAACTTCTCATTATAAATTCAAGAATCTCTGTTTCTCAGAAATGGGGAACTTAAGATGTGAGCTCAAGGCTGTGGAGAGCACTGCTGCCAGACCCAGGCAGCAAATACACCAAGATTGCCAGCACACAGAGATTTATCTAACCACACTTTTGGCTAGATATGGAAAAGCTGAGATAGTCTCAGCCATTCAAAGGGAAATCCCAGAAGTAACTTCTTGTTGCTGTAGGTGACAGATTTACATTTATATTCATTATATCCACACCATAGCATTTATTAGCTTGATTCCCCTTTTTGTCTTATTTACAGAGCTTCCCTTTCCCTCTATTTTTTTCAACTGCTACTGCCTAAGAGGCCTTGCAAAGACCAAAAAAATACCAGCCCCAAATCTGAGCACTTTCAGTGTAACCAATTTCTCAGACCTGCCTGTCAAGTTTTGACATTAACTCCTGTTCATTATATGACAATTGGCAGGCAGGTGTCTCTGTTGTTTAAAAGGGTGCTTGCTTTGTGCTTCACCTGCCCTTTTGCTTTTATGCAAAATTCTTGTATTTCCTTATGCTATTAATATTTTCCAAGAATTTGATGAAAGCCAGAAATCATTCTTTTTCACTTCCTTTTCAGAAATCCCCTGATTCTTTGTTATGCATTATAAATTCTGACTATTTCTGCTCCTCTACTCACATATTTCAGCAAGCTGGAGAGCTGACTTAGAGCTGCTGCCTGCCAGTCAGATTCTGTAGAAGGATGTCTCCACATGCAAGATGAGGGACACTCTGGCAGGGTCAAGTGTGCATGTTCACTTTGCCAAGTGTCAACTCCAATTATAGAATGCTACCTCCCAACATTTTAAAACATGTAGTCCCTCCTAAAAGTACATAGGGTATTTCTTAATTGCAGGAAAATTCTCTCTCTTTTCATTTTTTATAAAGCTAAGCATAAAAAATTTAAGTGAAAACTTTTAAAGGGTATAGCTTGAAATTTAAGATTTGTAGCATTGCTGCAGCACAACTGACTCCAAACTCTAACCTGTAAACTGACACAAGTTTCATTGTGCAGTAATTTAATTTCAATTCCATTGTCAGCTTCTTAGACTCAACATAAGGTGATTATTCCTTTCTTTGGCTAGGCAATGTAGTTCTTGAATATTACAAACCACAGACTTGAATCAAACTCTGAGGTCTCTGGAATCCAAGAAAGTGCTTCTGGTGCCCCTCACTGATACCAGTGGTGTTGGGAGGCAGCTCTTTTGTTATAAATGAGAGTGGTAGAACATTGGAGCAGGTTGCTCAGAGAGGTGGTAGATGCCCTATCCCTGGAATCATCTAAGGCCAGATTGTTTGGAGTTCTGAGCAGTCTGATCTAGTTGACAGATGACTGGTTCAAGATGAAGACAAGATGAGCTTTCAAGGTCCCTTCCCATCCAGACAATTCTGTGATTCGGTGAAATGGTACAGTCTTTTTTTTAATCCAGAAATAGACACTGGGCTAAGTTGTGTTTGATAGTGAATACAGAGTGGGAAGAAGGTTCAGGATGCACAATACTCTGGAGTCAGATTGGATACAGCCCACTGAAACTAAACATATTTTTGCTGCACGTACTCTGTCAACAGACTATAAGCACTAAGGGAACCAGTACTGCAGAAGACTCCATGAACTCAGTGGTAACAGCATCCTTGTGCAGTAGAATTTCAAGTTCCTCTTTTGAATTAGGGATTTGGACACAGTTATGCAACCCTATAAGCACCAACTTTCAGGGTTTATCACTTATCAGTGCACTTATTCATAACAGCAGCTGCAGGAAGCAGTTTATTTTAAGCCAGACTTGAGACAAACAGACTATCTGAACAGAATGTACTTCCTTATAAGCTTATTTGCCTATGGTTTGTTTCTGTTAGTTTATATTGCTTCTTGATGAGCTGATTTCTATGGCTTATTCCTTAAGTCTGCCACAGGTTAGAGGAAAGAGCCTGTGGAGATTTTTGGAGATGACTGCTTCTAAGTGGCAGAAGCCTGAGATGCTGCACTGCTTTATCTTAAAATGCCCCTGGGACTCAAACTTCTGTGCCAGCAGTAAATGAGTTGTTCTGCCATTCCATACAGCATCAAGGTCAGCAAAAAAACTGGGGGAGATTGGCCTGGGCGTGGCAGCCCCCTGCTCAGGGACTGGCTGTGCATTGGTCAGGGAGGGGTAAGCAACTGGATTCTGCATTATTTATTTTATATTTTCTTTCATAATAACTATGATTTTTTTCTTTTCTGTCCCAGGAAAATGGCTGTACCTCAACCCACAAAATTTAATTTTTTACCTGATTCTCTCCCTCATCCCACATGGTGGGGACTGAGCAAACATCTGCATGGTGCTCAGCTGTCTGTTGGGTTAAGCCACAACAGCAACTTAAGACCTTCCTTTTTCTGGTCTTATAATTACTTTGTCAAGCCTAGAGGTCTCTCCTTTCACTGATGGGATTTATTTCACCCTACTGCAGAATCACAGATGCATACTAATATGATGGTTTCCTTCTCCCAGTTCAGTTTTAGCTAATAGACTGCTTATTGGTGTGTGAATACCTGGCTACTGGTCTTTGTATCACATCTAACTTCAAGATCATTGCTGATGGCATACATTACTCTCTTACATAAAATAAGACTACTAGGCAATATTTCTAAAGGTATGAATTGCGTCTGCAGTGCTTCTCAGAATACAGTATAGGAGAAGTTTAGGTAGTTGAGACTCCATCAATTACAATATTTATTTATTTATTTATTTATTAATTGTTGGCTAGTAAAAATCACTTTGGAAAAGGCCCAAATGACAAAAGGCCTACAATAATTACTCAATTAAAGCTCTTAGTCCAAAACTGGAGGCAATATCTTCTTACAATCTTTCTAACATTTTCAAGAAAAAAGCACAAATCACTAGATTTAATGTCATATTCTCTGTGTACAAAGAGTATTTTTACTTAGTGAACTGTCTGCTATAGCTTGAAAACCATCTGCAAGCACAAAAAAAGACTGTCAAAATTCCTTAAGAATGGGATTATTTTAAATTAGCAAAAGTAATCTTCATTTTTCCCACCACCCATTTGCACAAAGAGCAAAGGTGTCTTTGAAATGACAACTCTTCTGTTTGAAAAATGAGTATTTTTATGAGGAATATTCTGTATAGCAAAAATTTGTCATCAAAACCACTATTCACAATGCCTCAGTGTGCTGCCAGAAGTGTCAAAACTGGTTTTGGCTGGAATTAAAATAATTTTCTTCATAGTAGCTAGTATGGAGTTATATCTCGGATTTGTCCTGGAAACAGTGTTGATAACAGATGTTTTTGTTCTGCTGAGCAGCGCTTACACAGTATAATATCATTTAGTTTGGAAAAGACCTTCAAGATCATTAACCAAACTGTAAACCCCACACTACCAAACCCACCACTGAACCCTGGCCCTCAGTGCCACATCTACACTTTGTAATACCTCTAGGAATGGTGATTCAATCACTTCCCTGGGTAGCCTGTTACAGTGCTGGATAACCTTTTNCTGTCCCCAGCCTGCAGCCCTGCATGGGGTTATCGTGACCCAAGTGCAGGTCCTGGCACTTCATCGTGTTGAACCTCATGTTGTTGATCTTGGCCCGTTATCCAGCNAAACCTTCCCTGGCACAACTTGAGGCCATTTTCTCTTGTCCTATCACTTGTTACCTTGGACAAGAGACCAACCCTCACCTGTCCAGACTCTTCTTTCAATGCAGTTGTGTAGTTCTTGAGACTCCTTTTTTTCCAGGTTAAACAANAGATATTAATAGAACTAGCCCAAGCACTGGGGAGCACCACTGGTGACCAGCACCAGGTGGCTGTAACTCTAGTCACTACCATTCTCTAGATCTAGCCATCCAGACAGTTCTTTTACCAAGTGAGGAATGCACCTGTCCAATCCACAAGTAGCCAGTTTCTCCATGACAATGCTGTCGGAAATTAAGTCACAGTCTTTAGCAAAGTCTAGGTNGTTATCCAGCCTATCCAGATTCCTCTGTAGAGCTTTCCCATCCTCCAGCACATCAATACTCCTTCCCAGCCTGGTGTCACCTGCACACTGATGATACCCTTGCACAGATCATGGACAAAGATATTAATAGAACTAGCCCAAGCACTGGGGAGCACCACTGGTGACCAGCACCAGGTGGCTGTAACTCTAGTCACTACCATTCTCTAGATCTAGCCATCCAGACAGTTCTTTTACCAAGTGAGGAATGCACCTGTCCAATCCACAAGTAGCCAGTTTCTCCATGACAATGCTGTCGGAAATTAAGTCACAGTCTTTAGCAAAGTCTAGGTAGAAAACACCCACAGCTTTTCCCTCATCTTCTAGTCAGGTTACCTGGTCATAGATGAAGATCCAGTTTGTCAAGTCCATCTGCCTTTTACAAACCCACACTGGCTGGGCCTGATCCCCTGACTCCCCCGACTGTCCTGTGCATGCCATGTGATAGCATTCAGGATGATCTGCTCCAGGACCCTCCCTGGCACTGAGGTCAGGCTGACAGACCTGTAATTCCCTGGATCCTCCTTCCAACTCTTCTTGTAGATGAGTGTTGCATTTGCTAACTTCCTGTCACCTGAGACCTTCCCGGTTAGCCAAGGCTGCTAGTAAATAATGCCAGGGTTGATGGGCTCCATCCCCATAGGGGCCATTCACTTAAAGAGCTGATGATCCTTCTGCATGCTTTCCAACTGAGACTATGGTGTGATTCTGTAAATGATGGGAAGTGACTTGGTGAGCTCTCCTGGGATCCCTTGGGTGCATGCCATCCGACCCCACAGACTTGTGCTGGGTCATGTTCAGCAGATAAGGCAGAGGGAGGACAGAAGAAGTGGGGAATGTTTATAGTGATGGAGTTTTTTTTCCCAAGTTACCCCAAACATGATGGAGCCCTGTTTTCCTGGAGATGGCTGAACACTTGCCTGCTCATGGAAAGTAGTGAATGCATTCCTTGTTTTGGTGAACTTGTGTACATGGCTTTCGCTTGACCTGTTAAACTGTCTTTATCTCAACCCACAAGTTTTCTCGATTTTCCTCTTCTGATTCTCTCCCCCATCCCACTGCAGGGAGGGAGCAAGTGGCTGTTTGAAGTTTAGTTTCTGGCTTGGGTTGAACTCTGACAGTTGGTCAACAGCATCAAATCTACTTAAATTTGTGATTGGAGAGAGATGTCAAATATATTACCAAACAGACATGGGGAATACCCTAAAAATAAAGCAATATATTGAAAGTAATGAAGCTCAACTGGTAATAGTAGCTCATCATATATTTGCTTCATACTGGTTTTTGGTCTGCATAAAAAATTCTGAATCTTTCAAGCTGAAAAATCAAATGATAATGGAAAGTTTAAGAATGGGAATTTGGAATGAGAAACATTATTGCATATTTAGGTGCATTTTTAAGCCTGTAAAGTTATTTCAAAGAGAGAATTAAATTTTTACAAAGTTGCCAGTGTGTTAAAGCTAACCTGCTGGGAATGACTTTTGGTAGCTTGTGATAACAGGTATAAATTATAAGCTTCATGATTATAAACAACATGTACGTGGATGTGTTGCATCTACTATGCAGTAGAGAAATCTTCTTTGCACTTCTGCATGTGTATATATGAAATGTTTTGGATTTTTTAACTGTAAAAAGCTGTTTTGCCACTTAAAGTCAGTATCACTAAGCCTCAACCAGCAAGATTATGACTCTCCAATCCACATTAATAATTCAGTGTAAAATATCTTCAAGAAGCTTGTAGCCCTGTCAGAGATAGAAAGTGTTTATATTTTCTGGATACATTATATTAAAAGCAAAAAGCATTTGTATGCTGCAAGCATTTGCAAATCCAGTCATGGTGGATGTGATATGAAACAAAGAGTATAATTTTGAACCCAACCCTACATTATCACTTATGTTGATTTCTGTGGACAGTACTAACTTGTAACAGGCAACTCGGGATAAAACTACCCTGTCTGGACAAGTGTTATGGGTGAAGACAAGTGATGAAACCTGAAACCCAAACCATATTCACTTCTGATCTCCATAGGGGATATGAGGTTTGACAAAAACATTGGGTTTGGTCCCTCTTGTTAAAACACGTTTTGGGTTTGTATTTCATTCGGTTCTTCTGTTTTTCTTACACCTCTATCAAGTGCGCTCTGCTTGCCTCTTAGAGTGACAAGCGGTGTATGCAAATGTGTTTCTACTGAAATCTCCTGTAGTCAGAATGACTAATGAAAGATGGCCTAGCTACTGTTTGTCAAACCCATTCATGTCATATTTGCAACACAATCAGCCTTTTAAAAGCAGAGGCTTATATGATCAAGCCTTCCTTTGAACTTTTGGATTCTCGTTAGAAGCACAAAGCTTTGTCATGCTGTTGCAAAAAATCGTATTTTAATAACTGTTAAAACCTTTGAACATGAAGTTTAATAATAACACTTGCAGGAATTAAATACTTTCATAGAGTGTCAGGGCTTATGGCCTAAACCTGTTAGATGATCACCACTTCCTACCTAAGCTGGGACTGGGGTTTGCCTCAGAAGAGGGGCTGATTGCAGCAAACACTGAACAGATTCAGTCAGTAGAAGTATAAAAAAGAAGGGTTCTGTTCCAGAGCTTAAAGTTTAAAAACAGGCCTGAAGATGAGTGACAAAATGGGGCAGAATGTGCTACCTGTGCTATCAAGGGTTTCTTTCCTGTCTCTTGATAGTTGCTACTTTTTTCAGGAATGGGGATCTGTCTCAGGATTCACCACTGGTAGGCAAGGATTAGCCAAATTTAAAAACAACTAAAAGAAAAGATGTGCTGCAAATAGACTGGAGGAAGAAGTGGGAAGAACATGTAGGCTGAAGCTCTGAGGAAATGGTGAGCGTTAGTGGAACAGGAGGGCAAAAAGGGCAGGGAACTGAGAGGCAACCCATTCTACCTGCTGCATGGCTAGCCCCACCAAATCATTGTGGCACCTGTGCTACTGCTTAAGCTTCTTTCATGACCTGTACTGCTGGCTCAGGAGTCTTCTCCGTCTGCTGATCTAGATTTGTTTAGAAATGTTGTCTCATAGGGGAGTGATTAAAGCATATGGCTGTACAGTCCTGGAAATGGCTGAGCACAATTGCCTGGAGAGTGCAGAGGCTTATAGGGTTGTTATGACTCTGCCAGTGCTGTGTCCTTCCCACTGCACCCTGCAGTGGTGTGAGGAGAGGTTGTATCCCTGTCTGCTCTCACACTGCCTTCCTGCTGTGCTACTCCTCAGCTGCTGAGGTGGCACTAAGCACCTATGGTTGCTCTTAGTTATAGACCTGGCAATGTTGGGGGACATCCAGCAAGCCATCAAGCAGGGACAACTTTCTCAGTGCTTCTTCTGCTAATAAGTTATTTAGGAATAAACCCCAAGTCTCATGGTAATGTCTCTGAGCCTACTTCAGAGCTGGAGTTAGGCTTTTGAGTGCTGAAGCATTTTCTGTTCTTTGAATCAACAGACTCCTTCCACTTAAGCCACCAAAACTGTCTTTTCATGCTTGCTTTTGCTACAACTGGTGTACAATTGCTGGATAATTGTGTATGTAAGGTACTGATTTTCACTTTTTTTTTTCCCTAAGTGAAAGATTGCCACAGACCAAATGTCTAAACAGTTTACAATGACATCTCTAAACCTGACTAAAGTCAAACATCTATATGCAAAACAGAATACCAGGTATCACTGAAGTAATCTTTTCTTTTTCTTGAGCGTAGTTTGGTTTTTGTGGTCTTTATTTTATTTTAATTTTTTCTCCACAGGAATAAACAAACAGTTGTAATCATGACTTTTGCTCTCTGTGCCCAAGAAACTTTTTTTTATAACTGGTGGTCTCAAAGAACTATACAATAAGTGGAATTTCTGTAAGTAATTGTAAGCATGTTCTGATTTAGATAAAGTTTTCCTTATAGTCAACAAAGCCAAAAATCAAACTGTTTACAGTTAGTAAGCAACACATCAGAGTTCTGATCCTGCACATCTTTTCAGATCAACCAGTTAATCAGAGACTGGAGCACTTGTGTGCACACATTAGGATGCCTCTACAATGAGCCAAACAGTAGTTTATTGTTCCACAATGCAACAGGCAAAAGAATCTAACATTTTGTGTGTAATGAATAAATGAGAAGGGTTATGTCAGTCCTAAACATGTAACAAGGGTAATCTGGGCTGCAATGAGTTAATGATGCCTTTCCTAACACAGAAGCACAAAGGCGAGGCAGTGCCTGTGCTGACCTCAGTGCAATCATTTAATGGCTGTTGCATTCATTTTCACTGGTGCTTTCAGTGTCAGCGGAGGATCAAAGAGAATCCGGCTTTCTGCTGGCAAAAGTTCTGCCTGAGAGCAATATCTCTCCCTTCCAAGACCTATTTTGCAGTTTTCACATATTCTGCATTGTGTTGGCTCTTACTATTCTGCATGCTTCCTGTTACATGATTCCAAACTGCTCAACCCTTTAATACAATATCCAATCATGCCCGTAAGCTCTGACTCACAGTTTTCAATAATTTATACCTAAGGTTACCATGAGGAAAGGATACCCTCTCCTGCTCATACGGCAGACCAAGGCACAGACAAAGCGCTAGCTCACAGCTTTCTCCAGCGTTAGTCTGTGTATTTTATATCAGCCTTGTCAGTAAAGCTTTGTCAAAGCAGGAAACCGTAAGATGTGCCTTGGGATAGTCCAAGGTTATGGTTAAGCAAGCTGGGTGTGACCAGGTTCAGAACCGGAAGTTGTGGCTTCATGTCGAAATTCCGTGAAATCTCCAGCTTTTACCTCAGAAAGAGACTTAACAGTAAAGCATAGTTAGTTTTTTAGAAGTTATACTAATCTTCAAACACAAAAACATCTATACTGACACTTAGTGACCTGAATGCCTCTTATTATTTAAAGACTCTAGTCAGCCTTTATGATGGATAAACTAAGCTCTTTATTGGAAACTGGTAGATCCCAAATAATCAGTGATCATCACCAGGATACACACAGTGTGCAAATAGAGCACATTCCCAATTAGTACTGTCTCCATGTATGTATTACTTCCTAAGGGCTAATATTCAAAAATCAGGATGGAGAAAAGAGACACAAATCAATTGTGAGGGACCATATTTTATATAAAAATGTGAATGGAAATTAGGCCTTCAAGAAACATTTAATGTAAGATCAGAAAGCTGCATTCTGTCATCTGTTTTGATGGGGAAAACTAGTTTCAATAAGGGATTGAAAACAACTACTTGACATAAACAATATATGAAAGTGAGGAGAGAACTATGCATAGCAATGAATATAAATAAATTGCTCTGTAAATTGATAACAGGAAGCTAGAAATATGAAGGAAAATCCATTGCAGACATTTTCTATATACACTTGCAATAAAAAAGAAATCATAGTGAGGGCATAGGTTCTCTTAAATTGCAATGCATAAACTGTTAAAATAATTTTCAAGAAGCTATTTGGTGCAAGGTTTTTGTTTGGTTGTTGTTGTTGTTGTTTGCTGGTTTTTTGTTGTTTTTTTTTTTTTTAATGACTTCAGGAAATCAGCCAAGAACATTCCTCCACTTGATAGCAAGTGTTCATTTTTTGTCAGCAGAGTTCTGTTCATCTGGAAGGAAATGTTTAAGGTGTAACTTATTTGGCAATTAGTTCTGGTAAGTCATCAGCTGGCTGAAAGGTGTACTATTTCACCTGGGGATGTCACACACTATATACCTGCCCCAATCACGAACAGAGAGTCAGAAGCAAACACACTTTTATAGTGTTATAGAAATATACGCCCTGAAGCCATATATGTGTTTAAGAAAAAAATTCCTAATATATAAAGCAGGGAGCATATTAGGATGCTATATTTCATGTCAAGCTTAATTTCATAATTTTCTAAATGGTTTTATTTCAGTACCACTTAGTAAATGAAAATATTTACAGTTCAGTTTAGGCTGAAGTTTATTCTGTGTAGTTTCCCATTTCACTGACATCCCACTAGTAGCATTTTGAACAATCTAATGAGAGTCTGCCTTACCAGTTTTTGAATGTAGGTCCATCCTAACATATGCAATTTTATTTTAGTATTGGACTAACATTGGAAATCATTTGATGCTCTGCAGATTGCAGTGCTGTAAGTAGAAAAATTCATTGCAATTCGGGTGTCAGGAAAAAAAATAATATGAAAAAACACAACAAAACAACAATCAGAGGAAACAAACAAAAACCCACAACAAACACATTCCTTTGGCTATGATTTTTTTTTTTTTTGGTTTATGTATATGGTTATAGTTTATCTGACAAAGCAGAGTTTTTTACGGGAGTGGTTTTTACAAAGGAGAACAGGCCTGTTCTCTCTCTAACCCTGATGAGCAGCCCATACCACTCCTTTGGCTTTGGGCAGTGGCACTTGGCATTGGCCACACGGCATCTATGGCCAAGAGAGCCAGCTCGACCTGACGCAGGAGTACTGCACACCAAGCGCAAGGTGTGGGAAAGCTATTAGCAAGGCGTGACCTCCGCTGTCAGCAGCCGTAGGCATCGAGGGAAATCTGAGCTTGAACTGGAAAACTTTAGGGGAGAGGGATTTCCGAGAAGTATTTTAAACAGCACGCCTCAGCAGGAGGGTACACTTGTTGCTGCCATCCCCAAACCGAATCTCCCAGTGCTGCGGGAAACTTCTTCCTTGCGGGAAACTCCTCCCTGCGCCGGCCCCAATGCCCGGCTCAGCCGCGGCCGGACCGGCCCCGGGGCAGGTGGGGCAGGCGGGGCG
>VXBQ01016762.1:1477886-1532270 GCA_013400175.1 Phainopepla nitens | reverse complement strand
GGCGGGGACGCCGGCAGAAAGCGCTGGGCTCAGCGCGCTGCGGTGGCTTCTGCGGCGCGATAAGGGGACAAGGGGCCGCTCTCCCTCCCCTCCTTCTCCTCCCTCGCCTCCTTCTCCTCCCTCCGGCACAAACGCCTCAAAGGCGCCGTGGATTCAATAACACGATTTCGATATGAATATGAAGGGAGGGGGTTGGAAGGGTAAGGAGAGACATGATAATAGTAAACCAGCCCATTCCTGGTGAAAGCTTATAGTTAGACAGGTGTTTGTGAACTACTTTCGCAGGTTTTATGGGTTTTACCGTCCCTCCAGCATTAAACATCCTTGTGCTTTCTAATTCGTCTATATTCGTGATGGTTATATGATTGTATGACCTGTTTAAAGTTGTCCTGTTTAAAGACGTATCAATGCTTGTGATATTGGCACTTCAAAATTCTCATGGCAAAAAGCCCCAGGTAAAAAGTGGAGTAAATAGCATCAGTTTGGATGCCCACTAACTGTTATTATTTAGGCCAATCTTTCTCTTGAGAGATTTATGTTACTGGGGTTTTTTATTTTTTGTAATTTCGCCAAATTTCAGTGATTGAATACAAGAGCGGGCTTTCTCACTTAGATTGAATGGAGTTATACTTGGCCTCTAGAGGAATGTGAAAAAAACTTAAGGAGCCCTTTGAAGAATTTGAAGATTTAGCAAGTCAATATCACAGTCTGATATTAGACATACTAGTTGCAGCAGTAAAAGTTTGAACATAAGAAGTTGCTCGTCCAAAATTTAGGTTTAAATTCTGAAAAGTGGTTATTTTGTAACTACTGAAACATTGTTTCAGCCTTTAAGCAGATGAGTTTTTTAAACTCCCAAGAATCAGACTCATTTCTCGGAGGCTACTCAGTTTTGAAATAAAGTGTGTCTGCTAATGAATGATGTCTGGTGGATTAGTCTGTTCCCGAAGGGAGGTTGCTGCAAAGGCAGAGCATTAGGAGTTTTCCTCCATTTGAAACTGTTTTTGCTAATGTAGTCTTCTGAGTTGGGCAGCCTGCTGAAATAAGATGTAGATAACTTTGAGTATTTCTGGAAAGAGATGAACAAATACAGGGTATAAAATAGAATCTTCAATAATGTTAGCTATTTGAAATCACATAATCATCTATGGTAAAATGACCTAGGTTGCAAATTCCTTCTGTCTTTTGATTTCTTCCTTGGAATTTTAACATGTTTCCCAATTCATGAATTGTCATCCGTTCATCTTGCAAGTTTGTCACCTCTGTGAAGAAACTCAGCGTCTGTGAGGAAACGTAACTGAATGCTGTGCATGCACACGGAGTCCTGTCTGAGACTTCTTGTTTGAAAACCAGTGACACATTTCTGGTCCAGAACTGGTGCCTTCAAGTGATACCAGCAATGCCAAATGAAAGGTGCCCAAGGACAGATTCCTAGGCCCAGTGTCCCCTGCCTAACACATCTCTTTGTCTCAAAGCTGACTAATTGGACTAGTCCAGGACAGACTCCAGGAACTGGCTGACAAGAAGCACACTGCTTTTATTTATTTATTGGCCTCCTTTTATTTAGCCATGTATCCCCACTTGCCAAAGGTCTCAACACACTGGTGTTAGTGCAATGAAAAGTGTTTTAAAACTCTCAGTTTTGTTGTCTTGCAGAGACAAGGCAAAGGAAGGGCTAATATACAGGTTGGTGGCAGCAATAATAAAAAAAGGAACCTTTACCAAGTGACTTACCGAAAATTAGCATTTAGCCGCTCAAGCATTTCCAGTGGCCTGCCAGAACATGCAGGTTGCAGGATGAGGTAGAAGTTTTACACCTCTGGTGGCCTTGGATCAGCTCTCTGGGTAAGTCCTGATTGTACAAACAGTAATTCACTATAGGAACTTCTACCTGTTCTTGCTCTCTGCTGTGTGTCTCCCTGCTGCACAAAGCTGCTGCAGTTTTATCCCTTCTAGTAAAGAGCAATCTTAACTGGTTCCATTGGGCAAAAGAGAACGAGTGCAATTTCAGGGACTTAACAATAATCATAAAATCATAGAATGGCTTGGGTTGGAAGGACCTTAAAGATCATCTAGGTCCAGATCCTTGCCATGGACAGGTACATCTTCCACTAGAACAGGTCACTCAAAGCCCCACCCAGGCTGGCCCTGAACACCTCCAGGTATGAGGAGTCCGCAACATGTCTAGAAAACCTGTTTCAGTCCCTCACTACCCTTGTAGTAAAGAATTTCTTCCAAATAGCTAATCTAAACTCTTCCAGTTTGAATCCATGCCCCCTTGTTCTATGAGTACATGCCTTTGTCCTAACAGTGGAATGTGCTACAAGGTCTCGCTGGAGCCTTCTCTTCCCCAGGCTGAACACCTCCAACTCTCTCAGCCTGTGCCCTGTTTATTTGGAGCATGCCTTAAAGATCTTTCCACCATAAAAGCTGCCACATTGTTCTGCTCACTTTTTATGTGAACATAATTTTGGAATCCCTTTCTAGATACCCATGAATTAAGCCTGATGTTTGTTTTTGGAAATGTCATTTTTTCAATGAGCATCATGTGGCAATAATTATTGCATATCAATGTATTCACTTTTTCCTGATTACTAATATTTTGTGGTATCCACTAAGGACATATTGTGCAAATGCTGTTTCGTGGGGAAGGCAGAAATCTTTTCTGAGTTACAGACCATTGCTTACATGGTACTGGTGCTTCTGTTGTAGCTTTAGTATGAATAGTTGCACAGGTGCCTGTTGAGCAGAAGGTGCAACAGATGTCTGGAGGGAGCACCAGCTTGGCTACCAGGCATACTGTGAAGCTAGGATTTTTCAAAGGTGGTCCACCTGTGGTTGTATCAAGTCTTGGGGAGTTTCACTCCTAGCTTCATCAGAAGGAAAGTAAGGTTCATACTCAGTATGTTGGGGATTTCCCCTTCAGGTTTTCTGAAGAGATAAAAAGAGCTACTTTACTTCCTTAAATCAGCAGGAGTCTGTCTGTTTGGGCACAGAAGCCTTAAATTTTCTCTTTTAAGCCAAAGTTTATCTCCACTTCTGTAATTCAAAGGCTGTTAGCTGATGACTAGAGCAGCCCTTTCTAAAAATATATGTGGAGTCTGTGAAACAGATCGCTGTTTCACAGGCAGCAGCGTATGTGCAATATGTGACCTTGACTTTAATCTTGTGAGCAGTGTACCCTTATCTGCAGTGTAGGATTTTAAATTGTGCTTTAGAAACAGATAAAGAAATCAGCAGGATTTTATAGGTTCTGTTGTTAAGTAATGGGGATGAATATGCTTCTGTGATGTTTATCATAGCAAGGAAAATATCAGCTTCAGTTTGTATCATGGTTTTAAAAAAAGAAAAAGCTGACATGTGATTTGGATGCAGCATTTAATCACAAGATACCTTTCTGTTTGTGTGCTAGTATTCTCATCTAATATAGGCTGTGGTAGTTCAGTGGGAGCTTTCCAAGAGCATTAAGCAGTGGATATCCATCCTCCAAATAAAAATCAGCATGTATTAGGAATCAGGTATTCTTTCAGGGCTACTGATTATTTGAAGAGAGTCTTTAGGTGAGCTTGAGATGGATTGTTCCATTTAATGTCAAATTGGTCACTGTCTTGTAGTTCAACATCATGCCTTACCTCAGTAGTATGAGCATTTGTGATATGCGTGATTACATACAACTAACAGTAATAATGAAATTTGCCTATTAAATAGAAAGGAAAGGTAGACTGAGCTTTGAGTAACAAAATTGACCTTTGCTTTTTTGAAACCCACATGATGTCCCATGAAGTGGTCACCTGTACTAGGGCTTATTGTATTGTTCAGTTAAGGAATAGCTGGGTATTGGATCTGACCTTACACAAAAATAAGTCTTTTTTTACTCATATTGCTGGTAATTATTTGTGTGGTGACTTTTCCTGTGAGTAGAAGAATGGAAAAAGCAAATTTTCTCTGTGTGCTGCAGTTTAAGTCCTCAGCAGCTCAGTTAGCAAAGTTCATCTCTGTCCTCTGAGAACAGAAAAGCCTATCTGTTTTGTCACCTTTGGGGTAATCTAGTTTTTTTAGCTGAAGTTCAGAAGTAAGAAATACATTCTGTTGTGTCAACTCAGAGTAATTTTGTTGATAGGTAGCTGATGCTCACACTTTATGAAACTTGTGAAGATGAGTGGACTGTGAGCCTCAAGAGTCGTGCTCACCTCTTGATTGCAAATGTAGGCTTGCCTTGTCAACCAGAAATTCTACCAGTCTTGTGCCTGAGGCTTTTTCTTATTAAAAAAAAAAAAAAAAAGGAAAAAATGACTGCTTTTGGGGGGGTTGGTTTGCTTGTTTGTTTTGTTTTGCTTTTTATAAGACCATTTTGTTTGATCTGGTAGCTATCTTCTATATATGTATGTGTTACTCTGCTGATTTCTTAACTATTATTATTTTTTATCTGTGGATGACTCTTTTCCTTTTCATCTCATTTTTTCTTATTCTTGAAGACTAAGTGATTGTGTTTTCAGCAAACTTTTGAGTTCTTTGAGCAGTATTGGTCTCTGACCAAGTCGGCAAATCTGATCTTATTTCAAAAACAAGTTTGATAGTGAGGGATAAGTTTATTGTAATTAATTTTTGTCTGAAGACTATTATAAACCAGAAACAAGGCATGTGCCATTTTATGGCCAGACACAGTGCTTACTGTGGATTCCCTGAAGAACACCCACCCATTGCTGGCCAGAGTTGAGACAGCCTCTCCTGGAAAGGACAAATTATTTCTCCCACATGCAGAGACTGGCATATGTTAATGTTAATCCAGTGTTTGCCTCTTCCACAGAAAGGCACCAAAAGCAATGTTTAGGGGAAGGATGAGGCTGCTTTTTGTGGTCTCACTGGAAGATCCTGTGTAGCCTAGAAGAGCTGCTAATTGTGCTGGAGAGTAGGTCTTGAGTTTCCTTATCTCTAGCTCATCCTGAACAGGGGAAAAATCTTCTAAACCTTTCCATTTGGTGTTTAAAGCTGAGAGCTCCTCTTTCTACTACTGTCCAGGCCTTTTCACTCTCCTCAGTGGCTGTGAGATCTTTGGTAACCTGCTCCTGTTCTCTGCAGCCTCTCCACCAGAATGTGATTTGATTTTGTGAAGCACCTAATTTTTTTTTTTTTGGAGGGGAAAAGAAAGCAAAAGAAATTACCTAAGGAAGCTGCTGTTGGAGAGTCTGAAATGCTAGAAGACATCTGGGGAGATGTGTTTAGTGAGTGGAGAAGGTATTGTAAAAAGAAGCTGTAGTATGGGAAGTGTAACCGCACCACTAATGACAATTGTTAGGTAAAAATAAAACATACATATGATCATGTAAAGCCTTAATGCTTCCGGGTGATTTCAACTCAGCAGCAGTCGTATACATAAGCTCTTATCTAAAGAATTGATATCAAAGAGAAGCATGTGTTGAACATAAAGTGTATTTAATCTCCAATGCAGTAACAATAGCTGTGTGTTAGTTTCAGATGTTTTCCTCTGCCTACACAGAAGTGACAAGTGGTGTTAAGGAATTCCTTACCTTGCATTTCAGGGTTCAGGAGATGGTCTACTCTGTGCAGGACTGATCTTTCAGTTGCTGTTAATGATGGACATAGCTCTAAATGAAGAGTAGTCAATGATATTGTCATTGTAATATTTCAGCACGGAAAACAGTTTTAGTTACTTTGAGGTTTAGTTAATGGAAAAAAAAGAAATGTGGAGCAGGAAAGCAAAGTCCCAAACCCTATAAACCTGATAGAATTGACATGAACTCTAGATATTTAGTGATAATTTAGAAATAAATAGTCAATCAGTTGGGACTCGATTCTTTACAACAAGAAATAATCATATATAGACATTAGATTTTTTTTAAAATCAATATGTAGATGTAAAACAATATTAGATTTGGGAAGATAATTTATGGAACTGATGCTGCAGGGCATCAGCCACCCATTTTTTTAAAAAAAATTCACTTTTAATTCAAAGATACATTATCTCTAAAATTAATGCCTGTACAAGATGTATATTAGTATTTGAAAGTATTGAAACAGGCAGATGTTCTACTTTTTATTTCTTACTCAAAAATTGGAAAAGCACCAAAGTCTTTCTTCCTTCAGTTGCCTTTGTGTCCTCTTAGATCCTTCTGTTTGTCCTCTTGGGTTGTTGTGATGTTGCTGTATATGAGATATGTATTGATTTCTTCCCAGCCTATTTCTATATGTTTCTGTGTGATTATGGATTTTTTTTTTTAGTGTTAAATATAAGATTATTAATAAAAGAGTGTATATGTATTTCCAGAAGAAGTGATCTGCTTCTGGCGTTCCTGCCCTTATACTGGAATTTCAATCAGAACCTGGAATCTGATGCCCTTGAAATTTTCATTAGATGTTATTGGTAGCAATTCCCATTTCTGCACTGCTTGTTATAATTCAGGGGTGCTCCCTGTGTAAGGACAAACAGACAAATGGAGAGGTGAGAGATCAGATTTTGTTGACCAGCTGGATTCACTGCATGCCTGGTATCAGAGAGATGCTGCAGAGGCATTGCTTGGATATGAAAAGACTGTCATTGAATTCAGGAAGGCCATACTGCAGAACACTGCATAGTAAAAAGCAATGATATCAGAGATTGATAAATGTGTGGACAGCACAATATGGTTGGAGAGCAGGAGGCCAGTAGGATGCTTAACTCTGAGAGGATATTTAGGAAGTCGGATGAGCTTCCAAATGCCTCAGGCATTTTATAACTCATTGTTTTTGGCCCAAACCATCAATGCAGGTGTTTTCCTTTGTGTGACACTAAAGTACTTGTAAGGTGGGCTTTTAATTTTTTTTTTTTTTGCTTCCCTGAACTTAATTATTTTCTCTTCCTAAGTTAATAATGCTGTTAGTGTTACCATGTCTGCATATTGAGAAGCACTGACTGGTTCCTGTCACATTTGGTAGAAGGCAATGTGTTTTGAGGAGGCATTAGGAAAAGGGTGGTGTCCATACTGAAGGTGTGGGACGGGGATGTCAGAGTTACAGAGAAACAGGTATGGTAGGGCAGGGAGGTGTAAAGACAGGCCACAAAGCATTCCAAAGTCAGACTTAATTAGTTTAATTGCTAGTGAGTCAAGTTGTTAGGCTCCTGGCAGTATTAGTGTCAGCCCAGATAGATCCTGTGCCTTTGTGGTCTTTTCCCCTTCACCTTCTGCTTTGCTGTAGAGAAGCGATGTCTGTGAGATGCCTGCAGTGGGGATGTGACCCTGGGTAGGCAGCTCTTGAGAGAGTGGCATGCAGGAAAGTGTGAAGTCACACTTTTTTCTTTTTTCTTTTTTTTAATACATGTATGCAAAATACATGTATTAAATTGGAAGGCAAGGCTTCAGAAATCTTTCTCTCCACAGTATTTTATTTCTCCTTCTTGCTTTCAGCATTGTCCTGACCCATTCATGGTTTCTTGTAGCAGCTATGGGAATATGACTTTCATATGACAAGTGAAAAACAAATGCTTCTGTACTCATTCAGATTAGTCCCTGGAGCACCAGGGTCTAAAATGCTTTTAAAAGAAAGCTCAGAACACGACTGGACAGGGTTTTTGTCACTTACAGTCTTCCTAAAAGAGAGAGATGTGATCACAAGGGTGTGATATTTTGGTGACATCATTAGCTGTGAAGGATGATTACACAACTAAGCTTATTTCTTCTGCCAATATGCAGAATAATGTTCCAAATTAAAATTTGGAAAGATGACAGGAAGCTTATTTGAAGAAATATTCATTAATTAAATTAATGGTGTGTGAATTAATTTCATTAATGCACAATTAAACGCCAAATATCACTGTGTGTACCCCTTTGCAAACTTATGAACGGGTCAGGTGAACTTACACAGTCATCAGAAAGTTTCTGCTACAATTTCTTCCAGAGGAAGAAATTGAAGCCCAGGATTTCCCACATGTTTATGTTAATGCCACACAGCATGTTAAAGGTGTCATAATTCAGTAATTTGGAACTGATGGTATCAGTAATGGGTTCCAGGGTTGCCTTTCTTTGGAAAAAAGGACTTTGTATTCCTCTTGAGTAAAATACCCTGTTCATCTGTTGTGCCATTTATTTCCCAATTTATTGAGGAGTGTAGCTTATTAAATGAGTCTCAGAGTTGCATTTTTATTATCTGTATGCCTGCCTATATTTTTTTTAATGTTAAATTGTTAGAATTGTCTAAAAAACAAAATGTCACTTGGCTGCTCTGGCAGTATGCAACTTTCTTTAAATCTGTCATTGTCTTTGATTGATCACACACTAGGAAAATATTTGTTACATATTTAATCAATTTAGGTGCATGTAAGCTCAGTGAGCAGAGGGGCATTTCTTTTCTTAATGCCTTGTCCAATTTCAGCTGTGATGGACAATTCGCTTTGATAGTGCACCTTGTCTTCTCATGAAACTGAACAAAAAAAGATAAAATGAAAGTGGATACCTAGCAAGAATTCCCTACCTGGCAGACTGAATGGCTCAAATTTAAAGACTGCATGCCATCCACAGACACGTTGCTTTTTCCTTCCCCCATACAGAAACTCACTAGTATTGCTTAGCTGGGAAGCTGACCAAACCAATGTTCAGACAAAACTGTATCTGGGTTATTGCACTCTGTTGTTGGTCATAGAGTTTGTATTTACAACAAATGAAGCATTCGATTAATGAGTAAATTCCCGAAGAATGCAAATTCCTCAGAAGTCACGTGCTTTTGAAGCATTGGAATGGGCTGCTCAGGGGGTGGCAGAGTCATCGTCCCTGGAGGTGTTCAAGGAATGACTGGATGTGGCACAGTGCTGTGCTTTAGTTGACAAAGTGGGGATTGGTCACAGTTTGGGATTGATCACCTTGGAAATCTTTTCCATCCTTAAAGATTCTATGGTTCTTTAGTATCATGGAAGGTTGTCATGAAGTGTAGCAATATGATAATGTTCCTCTTCTTACTGCCTTAGCATAGATGTTCAGTGACTGGTACAATGCTGCCAAGACAGCCTGATATCACAAATGCAGGAGGACTGTTTGCCCTTCTAAGAGAGAGATATTTTAATACCACTATAAAGTGCACGAAAATATGTGCCATTTAAATTCATCAGAAGTGACTTGGAGGACTTGGACTACATAAGAAATAAACTAAAAACCATGTAAGCTATGATTTGGGTAGCATGAAATTACATGCAAGAGACATTAAAATGCAAAAATAACCTTTAAGGGATGACTCAAAAGGTGTACTTTTAAGATAGTTTAAGGAAATAAGAGTGTGACACTTCTGAACTGCACTGCAAGCTCACTTTTTCTGGGGACAGAGTGGCCCATGTAACTGGGACCCACAAACTCCTTTCCATTTAGTTTCTTCCATTTCTGGTATGACTGAGGTGCATGTCCCTGACAGATTTTTTTCTGGCAATTAAATGAAGCCATCTTTTTACAAATCACTAGCTCTTTAGTTAATATTTGATCTGTGAATTGTCTTAGTATCACTCCAAACTCACCAAGAGCAGAAATACAAAAGGGAGAAAACTATGACAGTTGTAAAAGGAAAATCACTTTCTGTGCTTATTAAATATCCCCAAAAGCAATCTTAAATGGCAAAGCTGGAGTCTTAGTGAGAATCAGTCGTCCTTCTGTCCTTCCATCCTGTCTTTGATATAGGTCTTGTTGAAACCACAGTTAGAAATCTGAGGGTTTTTTTAATAAATGGGTTGTGGATTTCAGTGAAAGTATTCAGAATTTATTCTCAGGTGAAACTCTCTGAACTGGAACATAGCACCAGCAGCTTTATCTGCTCTTTGTCCTTCAGTGTCACTTTCAGACTAATAGGTTAATATGTTTAATGATCAGAAAATTAATGAATTGTTTTTCTTCTGCCAAAAGAGTAAAGGTTCTGATTTTGGGTTACATGGAAATTTAGCTTTTCATCAATTAAAATAGCAGCTATTGATGTACTCACACATAGCTAATGGCTCTACAGCATTGAGGAGATTACCATGCATTGAAGTGATTCTCCTATGAGCAGAACACTGCAACTATAACTCCAGCATAAAGGAAATCTATTTCTTGGGAAGCACCTTTTTTCCTTTGGGATACTAACAATTTAGGCTTTGTTGCTGTTAAATATTTTCCTTGAGAAGGGCTGATCAAGAGTTCAAGTCACTTCAATTACATTCCTCAAAGCCTCTGTAGAAACACTGAGCTGAAGAAAGAAGCATGAAGAGAAGACGAACGAGCATGAAGAAGGGGGAATGAGGCAGATGCCTGGGTCAAAAACATAAGCTTTTTAAATATTCATTATTCCTGTCACAAAGAGCTGTTTCAATAGTAACTTCAACAGCTTATTGTAAAGCTGAGTTTTAAACTTCCCATCTTCTATTTCTGTAGAGGCCTAAATTTATTTGTTTGGAAAACAGTATTTAAACTGATCTTCAGTTAGAAACTATGACTTGGAAAGAAACCAAACTTCTGTGAATAAGAAAGTCTCGTGTTCAGGAACTGTCTCATGTTCAGGCTTGGTGAAGCTCATCTGCAGAGCGCAGAAAGCATCACTGCAGCACAGGGCTGCCTTCTTGTGAGCACTGACATGGCCCCAGCTTCTACAGATCCACTGGGAGACACTGGAGGACAGGAGACAAACCCTTCACAGGGCACTATGGGAAACCTCTTTAAGATATAGGCTGTGTAAAAATAAATCCTCCCTCCATCCTCTGTTTTTCAATATCATCTTGCCCAGAGGATGAGGCTACTACTCCAGTGAAATACTTTCTAAGGATTGAAGCCATCTACTTCTGTCTCTTACAACTCATCCTATTGGTTGTCCTTAGAAGCCTGTAATAGTATGAGGTTGAGTACTTCATGAGTGATGAAAAAGTATAAATTCTAGTGAGTTTCTTCAATACTTTATTTTTGTGCATTTCCTTTCCATATGATGTTTTTCAGGGGTTGGAGAAGTCTTCCCCTCTCAGCCTCCCAGTGTCAAATTTAAAAACAGCTGCCTGTGTTGGAATATTTATATCCTGATTAGCAATAATGAAAGACAAATCAGGCTTTCTAGCTCATGAGTGCTAAGTTACCCATTTAAAAAAAAAATTATGAAAACCTCTTTTCCTTTGGATGTGGAGTTCACAGTGTGTAATGCTTGTTTGAAGATACTCAGTTGTTTCTCCAGGCTTTGCATCACTGAGCATGACAGCTCCTGAGAGATTAAAGAGCTGTCACCATCAGAACTTTATTCAGCTTTTCTTTCATTTCTGCAAGTACAGAGAAGGATAGGTGTGCTTGTAAAGTGTCACAAGGATTACACTGAAATGCTTTCTGGATAAACTTCAGTGCCACTGAAGTGAGGGAAAGAGTACCCATAATCTCACAACAGCTGCCATGTCTCCAAAAGTGTCTGATCAGATCTTCAAATCTGAATGCCGGGTACCTTGTGGGTACATTCAGCCTCTAGAATCCACCACTTCTGTTTTCATCCATTCTAGTCGTAGGAATGTGATTAGGCACTAAAGTAATCAAATAGCTGTTAATTTACAATGACCTCTTCTCAATCTTACATGTGAAATGATTTATAAAGGGTGGGGTATTCAGAAATTTTGGGGAAAACTGGTCTTTGCCTAGTTTCCACTTCTTCAAATGCTTCCTAAACTTTGTTTAGAAAATGTCTTGTGTCTTTAAAAAATTATTTGGATTGTTACATGTATTGAAATAACATGAGAATTTCTCAAATGAGTAAAACTGATATTTATAATGTAATTATAAAAATCTTTGAGATATGAGGGGTGAAGCATGTAAGAGAGTCTCTTGGGTCTTTTACCCAAGAGACTCCCAATTTTTTAAGAGGTTCTGTGTGTATGTGGTGTTTGCTTGATTGGTTGGTTTCTTTTATAATCTAGCTACAGGACTTGGGGTCATTCTAGTCACTACTTATTTCCTTTGTTTGTTTTGTTTCCTTGTTGGGCATTTTTTTGTTTGTTTGTTTTTTGTTTTGTTTTGGGGTTTTTTTGGTTGGTTGGTTTGTTTTTTTTTGTTTGTTTTGTTTTTTTTACTGTAGATTGAATTTCCCCTTAGTTGTAGAACAGAAATAGCTGAATCCAGAGGAGAAACTTTACTGCTCATGTTCTTAATTTAACTGAGATATAGCCAGTGTTGCATATGTTGAGTCTACTTCACTGCACTGTGTATTCTATGTGGAATGACTCAGAAGAAAACAGCAGTCTAGTCTAACATATGTAGTCTCTGGATTTATGTTGGCTGGGGTTCCTGGCTTGTAGACAGCAGTATATTAGAAAAAACTAAACACCAGAGAAAAAAAGTTATATAGGGAAGAATCTATTCTTATCTAAGCTGATTGTTTCTTACTGTCTTTACACTGAGCAGTCATTTCAATGGGTATATATGCAAATGTAGACAAAAAAAATATAAATAAATGGTTTTCTCTCTATAAATCTGTGAATTTTACTCTCACTTTGGTGAGAACACAAAGCATCATCTTTCATAGCAGAAGGAAGAAAACTGTTTCACATTGGAAGGGAAGTAGGAGATAAAGAGCATAGAGTAGGCATGGGGAAAAATTTGCCCTTAATACCTTTCTTCTTGTCCCTCAGGCAGAAGAAATGGGAAAAGAGAAGCCTGTAGTTTGCTCTGTAGTAAAAAATTATATACTCTGTACGCACTGTGCGATAACTGATCTCACAAAGTTCACTTTATCCTAACCTTCTGTGGAGGCAAAGTACCAGATCGCTGGTATCTGTACAAAATATTGAGGAATACTTGCTTTCCATGTGGAAACAAACTTCCTCAATGCAGTTATCTCACATGAAACCAGCGTTCTGTGCAGCTGCTTGTCTGGGCTCATTCTCGGTTTACTATTGGGGAGCCATTAATTTTGTTATGGAGGTGATTATATGACATAATAGGGATCATTTGCATCCCAGTATTTATGGCACAAGTTTGGAGAGCAGTTTTTGGAAGTAAATAGATCTGGAATGAAACACATAGAACCAACTGTTGTATGCACTGAGGTAGATGCACTCTTTGAGTTATCATTTTTTCAAGGTATTGTGACCCATATTTTTTTCCCATTAGTTGTTTGAAGTTTTAATAGTCTAATTTAAAATGTGGTGGGCAGATTGAGATATTTTACTGAACCAGATTTATAATAGTTGTGATCTTACAGTTCTTTGGAAATGAGATCCTTCTTGAGGTAGCTGTAATTAAGGACATAAATGAGGGCACACTAACATACTAATTTTAAAATTAAAGGTTTTATTTAACAGTTTGATTTTCTTGTTCCTTTTCTTAGAGGTGTAATCCTTTCCCTTACTGTTTCCAAAGCCCTGAGCCATACCTTGGCCTTTCTGTGCTCCACTAGGAACTTTTACTCGCTATTTTAGAATGTGGTGTTGATGTGTTTAGGTTTTTCATTTTTAATATCGTGGGTGGTTTTTTTGGTGAAAAATGTTTATGCAGTTTTGTTAAAAATAAACAGAATTACAAGTTCATTTCAGCTTAATGACAAATAAGTAGCTTTAGAATGCAAGTTATGGGAACCAAATGTGCTATTGTTGCCTTTAATGTACTTGCTTTGGGGGAATATGGTAATAAAATGTCTGCAAGCACAAATTTAACAAAAAGTAGAAATTTTGAGAATATAAAAAGAATTCATTACAGAAGCTCAGTACTATTCTGAGATGGTACCTCTAGTTATAGCAAGTCTGAGGATGTATTTGAAAATTAACAGTGCATAAGTTAGCTTTGAAATAATAGCAAATTACTATTACTTTTCCAATTATGGTAATACTGGTACTATGGTACTACCATTATTAACTAGATAATTAATTGTTCTAAATAATGCTCACCTCACTTAAAATTCCTCTTTATCCTCACTTCAGTGAGGAATCAGTTCCTGAATTTCTTTGCTTGTGTAACTCTTCATGTGTCACCAGACATCCTCTCCCCATGAAACCATGAGGGTGTTCAACCATCTGCTTTGTACAGCATCTGCAGAAGTGCTCTGTAAAGAAAGAGCAGTGTTTGGCCTGGCTAAGGAATTCCAGCAGCTCTGGCACTTCTGTGTGGCTGTGCTAGTTGAGGAAGAGGCTCCACATAGGGAATTGCTACCCATACTTGCAATCCAGTCCTGTAGTCACTTCTGGAAGCAGTGTATGCCATGTGTAGTTTTATCTAGGGAGCATTTTCAAGTACCATGTGTCAGAAATTGAGTAGGATATGTTGTATGAATATTGTGTCTCGTCTTGTCATTTATTCAAGTATTATACAGTTGTGGGGGAACACCTTGATTTTTAAATACATCATGTTTTCTTGGATGCCTTAAGGCAAAGTGCAATAGCTGGTGGTGGGGCAGAGTTGTGAATTTAAGCTCAGAAATTAGGGAAACTGGAATATTTGTTTTTCCATGCATAATATTTTACTCATTTCCAAAGCTAGTCTAGTGTTAATGAGGCCATTTGTATTTAGCACTTTGAATAATTTATGATGAAATTACAATTCTCTTTCATTTCAAAAGTCATTAGTATTGAAAGAAGCCCTTTGATTGAGAGAACTTATACTATTGTCTGGTGAAGCACAGGTGTATGCTTATAAAACTGGGATGACGAAGTAATTGCTTTAATGCTGGGCCCATTTAAAAAAAAAAAAAAGAACTGTGAAATTCATTTTTGTAGCCAAAGGCATCCAATGTAACATTGCTACCAGAAATGAAATTCTGTATATTTATATCAGTCGTGTCAGAGTGTTACTGAGCATCATTTGTGATGCTCAGATATTTGTGTGTCTTGGTACTAACTTAAATCAGACTGACTTCACAGGTGCCCCAAATACTACTTTTATTTAAACATAGAGCATTCTGATAAGCAAACATGCAAAGGAGTAATTGACTGAATAGACTTGCATTGAGCTGAGCAGGATTGGAACTCAGTCGCCAGTACTGGAATTCTATATTGGATGCAAATTTATTCAAATTAGAAGTATCCCTGACTCTCTGCAAAGATACTCACTGGTAACTGTGGTTTGCACATTGTTACCAAAAGTTGGTTTTGTTTTTGTTGAGTGTTGTTGGTGTTCTGTAGATGTTAATTTTAATTGAAAGCAGATGTGATGGCTTCTTGGTTATGACTTTGCCAAAAATATCAAAATGTACAATTGGAGAAGTGCTAGAGAAGAGAAAGTGGAAAAGAGCTCTAAGGGAAGAGAGTCTTCAGATTCACATCTGCTTTTCCTTATGCTCTGCTACAAGAGGCAACATGAAAACACTAATTATTCTCTAAAGGGGATACTTATTTACATATACCCATCTCAGCACTGCATACACAGGCACATTTGTGCATATTTTTAAATAAAGGTGTACAAATATGTGCTAGGAGGAAACAGAATCACCTGGATGCCTTAAACATACCTCTGGAGCAGTTCTTCATTTGATGTACCTAACTCTAGTAAATTGGTTTGTATGATTTTGACATTCTGTTACTTTTGCCTGTTATTACAGACAGTTATTACCTCCTACTCCTCTTGTCTATTGGTTGTTACAAGTGTTGCACTTTTAAAATTGATAGCTGTACTTTTAGAGAGTGAAATACTTTCAGAGACTGAAAATATTCTGTAGGTGCCAGATGAAGATACAGCTATATGAGCAGCCCAATGCTTTTGATTAAAGAAAGGAAAAATTCACTTGTTTCAAAGGTCATTTAAGCTTCTGCGAAGACTGTAACGCAGCTCTTTAACTTGTCCTGGAACCAGAAAGGTGATGGATGCTGTATGGTTAGCAAATGCTGGTTATAGTGTATTTGTTAATGGTTTAACTCAGAGTTCAGCAGAACCTCGTAATTACTTCAAAGGCTCTGGATACCTTGACATATGTTCTCATGCTTGAGTGGAGTTTTTCTCTTTGCAGAGCTGAGGTCTCCATGACCTGAAGGCAAAGTTCTGCTTTGGTTATTCATTGTAGTACTGCAGAAATGCAATCAGACTCTGCATGACTTCCTTTCAAGTCACTGAACTTCGGAAAAGACTTTGTTTGTTGGGTTGCAGCCCTTTGAGTTCGGAGAGCCTATCCTCTGAAGGTACAATATCTGTACCCTGTGCAAAATAATGTCTCTTGAAGAGCCACAAACTCCTCCTTCTAAACAGCTTTATGGCGATGTCCAGCAGTGGATTGTTGCTACCCAAAGTCAGATTCAAAGTAATCACCAAACTTCCAAAAGTTGTTTCACATGCTAGCCGTCCTTTAAGGAAGATGGTTGTAAATGGTGTGTTTGTGCCAATAGCTCAAGAGATTTTTAGTTTGGTTTTAAGAAAGATTTAATGTGGATATTAGGGAACTTAAAAAAAAAAAGATGGAGTATCTGGAAGCTGCATGCTGTTATTTGTATTTAAAGCGGGTCTGTTAAGTAGGATTTCTCTCATAGACAACTGTATTCAGACCTGCTCATTGGGAAGCTGGTATTTTTGTCAGAACTAGTAAACAAATCTCTACCGTTGTCACACTGTTTCAGAATTAAAACCTTTGGTTTCCTATAAAAATATTTTTTGATAAATGTGTTTTTTCATTCCTAGAACACTTCTGAAAATGGTTGTTGAATATTTGAATCTATGTTTGGGAATACCCCTAAGAAATGGAAAATAACCTGTGGAAATTAGTTTAGATTGAGTATAATAAGGTAGTAACAGAACATTTATGCCAGTGTTTAATTGCACACCTATTAAATTTTATTTACAGAAACTTATGTGTTAGATTTTTTTTTTTTTTGGAGTGGAAACATTTTTAATTTCCAATTAGGAGATGTTTTTTGTACTGAAGTATTACAGTTTTGTGGAGGTGTCAGGAAATTAAAGTCAATCCTCAAAAATTTACAAAACAATTGTTATAGAAAAAAAAAAATCCCTAAATAAGAAATAAAGTTATTTAATGAGTTCTGTAATTGATATTTGCATATGTAATGTGGCCAATGAACTTCAGTAGAGGTAAAACAATTGACAATAATTTTACCTTTTAGGTTGGTCTGTTTATAGTTGAATAATTTCACCTGAGAGAGCAGTTTGGATCAAATTATTATGAAGTGTAAGTTAATCTGTGGGAACTTGGAGCCACAAAGTTTTATGATAGAAAAATGTCAAGATTAACCCAAAACATATGCAGAATAAAAGCTTATACATAGTTTTTTATGCATACTTACTATCTCCCTAATGAAATCTCAGTATTTTCTCTGCCTCATTAAAAGTAAATTGTTTGTATTAAGTCTTAAGTATTTACTCAAGTAGCTATACTGAAACTCCAACTCTTAACATTTTTTCACACCATTGATTGAAATGATTTTTCACACCATTTTTTCACACGTTGTTGTGGTTTCATTTTTTGTTGGTGGCTGCTCACTGGTGAAAAGGAGATACAGGAGATCTTGGTCAAGCATTATATATGGGCGTTTCAAGCATTTAAACCTCTCCCTCGTTTAATAATGCTGGGTTTTTTCTGACTACACTACAATCATTTAGGAATGTAAATCAGGAAAGGAATAACAATTAGGAGTGTAACCCAAGAGATCTGGATGTGTTGGTCTAATGAAATATTTTTCCAGTAAAGTTAGGGGCACTTACTCTAGCTTTCCAATATTCTGAGATCATCTTCTGGAATGCCTGTTCTGCTCCCACACTCCTGCTCTCCAATCCACTGGTGCTCCCAGAGAAAGGGCTTCCAGCTGGAAGAGGCATGACTGGGATTGAAATGAGTTGTTGGAATTACCATTTATTAGAAATAAAGGAACACAATAGTTTTAGCCAGAGCAGGTGGAGAGATGCTACTGAGTTGTCAAGGGAGAAATACCTGTTAAAGCTGAGTGGCTGAGGATAGAAATTAAAGCAAAACAACGCTGACGTGGGAGATATGAGAATACACTGATCATGGAACAACAGCCTAGAGGTTGAGATGTAGTTTCTTACTAGGAAGACTCAATTGTGAAGCACTGTTCTGGTATGAGCAAATAGACTAGAAACTTGCTTGTTTTTAGTATGGAGGTAGCTTAGCTGATGAGTGTTGTAGCAAAGAACGGCCCACTGTGGGCCAGGAGAAACTTTTTAGACCTCTCAGCTTTTGAGTGTGGTTTCTGCTGAAGCCCTCACTCACACTCTTCATTACACAATCTTTGAATTTATGCACAGCTCCTCTTGGTAGTGTGGTCATTTGATTTTACATATTTTTCTCTGAAAGATCAAATTTAAGCTGAACGGAAATTTATGCTTCACTTACTTTTACTTCCCTGAAACTGATCTTCACTATTTGTTCCTGGACTTTTTGCTGGGTGGTACAAGGAAACCAAGGGCTCTAAATGTCTGTGGGGAACCTTGTGTGAAAAACTTCCATTGGAGAATAACTTTACCACTGGTTTGCAGTAGCAGCCTTGCTTTTTGCCAGAGGAAGCAGCAGAGAGAAGTACTGGTACATTCACCAAACAAAGTGTTAACGTGGTCTTGACATTGGGAAGGAGTGATGGCTGGGAAGTACTTCTGCAGGCCTTCAACAGTGGGGATAATTGATTTTTGCTCTCTGTCATTGAATGTTCATTGTGTGTACCAGTTCTCCTGTGGGTGTTTAATTATTGCTGTGGTTGTTAGCTCAACCCAAGGCTCCACCTGCCAGAAGCTCATAAAGAATTATTTTTGTGTAATAGAATCAATTTTAAGTGAAAAGGGTAAAGAAAAGGGTTATTCTTTCGTTTTTGTTTTGAATTTAGTTTATCTTTTAGTGATTTTGGAATATAGAGTCACTATTTTGTCCTAGATTTCATATGAAGCCCATTATTTCAGGCTACAGAGGAAGAAGTAAAACTAACTAGAAAAGTCAGTTTTAAACATTTTTGAAAGTCTATGGCTTTATGGGAAGAAAAGGAAGGCAAAAAGAGCAGGAGTACGCTACTAGAATGTCTAGGTAATGACTGCTATTATAAACAATTATTATGATACCTTAAACATTGTTTTTTACCATTGTGTTTTCATCTCAAGTGAGAATTCTCTTTCCTACACAAAACTGCCTCTTTCCTACACAAACATGAATGTTTCTGTGAAATTTCCTGGGAAACCAACAAAAGCATTTTCTGGTAATAGAGGAATGGGGAATATGTTCTCTTTCAACTCTTCTTTCATTTGATCAATTGCATCAGAGAGAAAGGAAAAAAAAGAAAGAGACTGAAAGATGTTAATATCTTTGTTAGAGAGGTGTAAATACTGCTTTCTGTCTGAGCAAGTTACAGTTGTTTGAAGACATGCATGAATATGAATCACTTGTGATGTATATTTCATCCAGAGACAGAGAGACAGGTTATTTGTATGAAGCTGGGGTACCTCTGGTTCATGCCCACAACTAAGACTTCAACCGGTCTCACACAACCCATTAAAGCTGTCCATGGGAATAACATCACTGAGAGCAGTCAATATTTAATCCTGCCCCAGCGATGCACTGAGTAAAGCTATGCCTTACAGGTAGCCCTGTAAGGATGAAGGGGAGTGCTGATTGATCCCTTTACTGCAGCCTCATTTAACACAGGAGTTGGCAAATGATGAAATTTGATGGCATGCAGTTTTTGTTTATATTTTTTTCTGTAGCTGTGAAGACAACAAAGATTTGGATGTGATTTCTTAATAAGTGTGAAATTGTTGCTCTCTTTTGCGCTCCCCTCTTCCTCAGTACCATTAAGCCGTAAAGTGAAACCTGCAAGTGTCCATAGAACAGTGTCAGTGCATAATGACACCAAATAACCTTATCCACCTAAAGAGCTTTTGTGGAGTTGGTATAGCCCCTGCTGGGGAGTTCAGCAAGCAAGGAGAGTGTGTGGGTATTCTCTGTAAAGGGTTTTGATGTTCTGCCTACTTTGCTGTAGGTAATAATGCAGTGAGAGCAAATAATGCAAGCCAATAGCACATGGAAAAAATAATGGGAACTTATTATGGATAAATGTAATTGCACATTTCATGCTTTGCTTTTTGTAATGAATCCATCAAGTCAAACACTCAAATACATTAATTAAACACCATTTTCCCACGGAACTCAGTAACTGGATAGCAGCCCTTAGAATATTGGTACCATTATCCAGGTTGGTCGCAGCCCAGTGCGGAGCATTTGGCAGTTGGGTCAAGCTGTGATTACTTGAATTGATGAGTTTGGTGGACTGGCAGAATGTGCCCCGTGGCTGTGGGCTGACTGCTGTGTTACTTCACCAGATTTGGAGCAATCAAGTCAAATTATGCTGAGGAATAGTGTCTCCTTTAACTACATAGTAACTATTCAGGCTTTGAGCATCTATTGCCTTGTCCGCTATGCTTTTGTGGTCTTTTAAGGAGCTCCTTGGCCCTAAGCAAGGGAAGTAAAACATTACCTTGTCTAGCAGAACAGGACTGTTTAGATGAGAGGCATATTTTTATTGAGAAAACATACTCTGATGTGATAGTTTCTGTCTAAATCAATGCCGAAAAGGAGCTGAAGGTACAGGTAAAAATATTAATTAAATGTTTAATCCAGAAAATATCCAGCAAAGGCAAATCTCAAGCCATATTAGTAGGATTTTGTTTTCTTTTAATGCACTTCATTAATAGTTTTGCATAATGAGGATCATTGTCTGTCTGTCCATGCAGTGTGTAGGCATATCATGCCCTGTGTCAGGAACTTCAGGCACTTTTAGAAAGGTCATATGTACTACTTTACATACTTAAAGCTGCTTTTGTTATTTAATTTAGGAGCTTCCCATGGGGGAGCTAAGTCTTATGCAGTGGCTGGAAAGAAGGAGCTGGCTCTAAAGGGTATCTGACTTTGATTACCAAAATAACCTGGTGGCTGGACATGACCTGGCCATGTGTGCTGACAGCCCAGAAGGCCAACCATATCCTGGGCTGCAGCCAAAACACTGCAGCCAGCAGGATGAGAGAGGTGATTCTCTCCCACCTGCAGTGCTGCATCCAACTCTGGGGTCCCCTGCACAGGAAGGACAGGGACCTGTTGGATCAAGCTAGAGGAGGCCACCAAGATGATTAGAGGAATGGAGTGCCTCTCCCATAAGGAAAGGCTGAGAGAATTGGGATTGTTCAGCCTGGAGAAGAGAAGGCATCACGGTGACATAATTGCAGCGCTCTGGTACTTGAAGCCGGCGGTAAAGATCAAGAGAGACTGTTTACAAGAGCATTTAGTGGCAGGACAAGGGGGAATGGCTTCAAACTGGAGGAGATTTGATTTAGATTAGATATTAGGAAGAAATTCTTTTCTCTGAGAGTGGTGAAGCAGTGGAACAGATTGCCTAGCAAAGTTGTGTATTCCCCTCCCTGGAAGTGTTGAAGACCAGGTTGGATGGGGCTTCAAGCAGCTTGGGCTAATGGAAGGTGTCCCTGCTCATGGCAGGGTTGTTGGAACTAGATGATGTTTAAGGTCCCTTCCAACCCAAACCATTCCATGATTCTATGAGGTACTTGATGTGATCTTACCTGTTAAAACCTCTCTGTTGTCCAAATGATATCACACTTGTCTATAGCCTCTGTAGAGCCTACTTCTCCCTACTTTGTCACTTGTTTTTTCCCCATCTTATGGTTTGCTATATGGAAATGTGTTATTTATCTTTTGACAGATAATGTTTAATTTTGCCTTCAGCTTGTTTTTATATAATCTATTTCATACTGGTTTTGTTAATATTGCCATACTTAAGATATATATTCTCTCCCCAGGGCATTCTCTGTATCTGTTTTCCAAGTAATATTGTGTATATAATCCTACTGAATTGCAATTATATCCACCAATCAAAATTCATGACTCTGTAGAGTTGCTGCCTTGTAACTACACATTTCATTCTTTATTATGAGACTTTTGGCAGTATAACTGGCAGCCTATAATCAGTTGGAGTGCAGGAATTTTGAAGTGTCAGGACTGTGAGAAATAATCTGTGAAGCTGAGGTTGGCTTGTTTTGGTGACTGTAGTAGATACAGAGCATCTACATGGTGTGTAGGTAACTTGGTTATTTTTGGAAGTGATGCTTAGACAAAGTTTGGAGATGTGTAGCAGCAAGAACTGTTTCAAGGATTAAAAGACCATATGATGTAATACCGAAGTGGTAACCATTTAGCCAGAGAGGAGCTAAGTGACTAGACACGGGTTTATGGGTAGGTTGTGAAGTAGGAGACATCTTAGTCACTTAGTGCCATGTGGCACCAGGCCACTGTAGGAAGAGCCTCTAGGGTGTCTCTCTATGCTTCCCCTTTAGACTATCCTCTGGGTGGTAGATGTTTACACATCTTAGCAGTTACTAAAAGATTTAGTAAAGATGTAAGTGCCATGTTCAAGTGCCTTTCAGTTCATCAAATCATGTCTTTCAATTTCTTCTAAGTCAGATGGAGTCATGCTTTAGGCAAGTGTGCTTTGTCAGAAGCAGGTATTTGGCTCACAAAGATTAATCTGGTAGTTTCTCTTTGCCTCATATGTTTAGCAGGCTCTCAGACTTTTGTGCAGTTGAGTGTTCTTGCTTGGCCTTAAACTCTAATCTTTAAATGCTCCAAATTAAATTCCAACCCTTCTTTTAAGAAGTACAAATTTTCCGTAAAACTGCATGGTCCCCTGGCATTTATGAGGCTGCATGTAGGTGTGGCCTCATGAAGTTTTACAAAGGGCCAAGAGCACACAGAGATGGTAAACACTTTGTTAAGAGGTGAATTGTAGCACATAAGGAGATCAGAGAGCTGGGCTGGGACTTTTTCAGCAGGACAGACTGGCCTTTATTGGTTCCCAAGGAGTTCCCTATGTAAAATTAATCTACAAGGATATTAGCATAAGAATATTGCAGCTTATGAACTGATACTCTGGCTGAATAACTCTCCATAACTAATGCCAACACACTGGTTTTTGATACTTGTATTAAAAAAAAAACAAGCCTACTTCTGAAATATGATTTTATCAAATAGTTGGTATATTATTAGACCAGTGAAGCCAGTTACACACTCCAAACATAATAGTATGTAAATTAAACTAAGAGTTAATTTTACATTTTCCCTGAGCAGTGAAACGACATCCTGATGGATATTGCATTTTAATGTTCTTTTGGTTGATCATATTGTATTTTCTTTCTCCTGTTATTTCCCATAAACAGTATCATTTCATAGTGCTGACAGCCTATATACTAAATACTACAGTGAAACAACGGGAACTGTATTGTTCTCTATATACTGGCTAATCTCTTTTCTTAATGTGCATTCAATAAAGATAAAATAGCAAATGTTATTAAACCAGGGGAAAAACACAATGGAAGTTAACAATATGTTTTTTTTCCATGGTGTTATACATGTGCCACTTTTTTTCTTTTCTTTAAAAAAACAATTTTGTTGAAATAAGATAGCAAAGAAAAACTACATCATAAAAGTGCAATAGCAATGAAGATATTTGTTTCAGTGCAGCCTCAAAAGATGAGAGAGCCCATTTCTTTTTCTGGGCAGTGGGAGAGAGTATTAAATGATGTTCTCTGTTTTCAATTAAACAGCAGCATTAAATATAAAATAAAAGTTTAAGAATTAATAATTTTTTCTTCCTCAGCCAAATTTCTTCACAGATTTTAAAAGTATTATACCCAGAGGAGGAGTTTAAGAAATGACTAGCTGGTTTTTATACTTCCATTTCACAGAGCTGCAATATTGTCCTTCATTGTGAGCTACGTAAGAAATCAAATTTGAAAAATTACTTGAGGGGCCATTGCCTAGAGGTCTTTTAGTCCACATTGTCTCACAGGAGTGTTGATCAGGATGGGAAGTGCCTGTCCCTTGTCAGTGGATGGTTCGTGTTTGAGGAGCCTCAGCTGGTTGCCTGGTTTTTGCTCATGCTGTAGGGCTGTGTAGTGACTTCAGTGCTGTCTCCATCCTTGGGGTTGCAAAGGTCCAAACACAGCAGCGGCTCCCAGAGGAGCAGCACCTGGCTGTGCTCCTGGTGCCCATGAGAGCCAAATGGCGCCTCTGTGGAGGCTTTGTTGGCAGAGTGTTGGCCAGGGTGGTTCCCTCCAGGACAGCAGTCCTCCCACCTGTGTCTGGCTCAGGGCTGCCTCTTCCCGTCCTCAGCTCCAGTCCTGCCTTTCCCACCTTTCCCAGCCGTAGCCAGTGACTGTAGCTTTTGGTGCCAAGCTGCAGGTCCTGGGGTGGCCTTGGTGAGCATTTGTCCTGCTGGGGGAAAGCTGCTGTCCCCTTGCAGGCAGAAGCTGTGCTGCAGTGCTGAGCAGGGGCCTGGCTGTGTCCTGCCATGGGCAGTGTGCCTCTGTCCCTCCAAAGCCTTGCATTCCTGCAGAGAGCTGAGCAGCTGTTGGGAACTGAGCAGGACAGACCTCCATGTCTTTTTGACCCCTGAGTGCTTATGTGCACTGTTTGGGAGAAACTTCCTGGGATTCTTCTTTTTTAAAAAAGTAAAAACCTAAAAAACCTGTACAGCTAATAAGTTGACCTTGGTTTTGTCCATGTACCACCCCCCGACGCACCTTAAACTTGTCTGACTTCAAGCCGTCATTAAGAATTCTGCTTCTACTAGGCACTGTAAGTGAGGAAATCTTTAGGCAGGAGAGGACTCTTCTCTTTTGAAAATAAGCGGTGAGTGTCTGGATTGGTTTTATTATTAGCACTGCCTCACAGCTTTACCCACTGGATCACTGCTACAGTAACATTATATATAATAATATATATTTCCAAGTGTCACGGCTTCTCGTTTAAAGCTTAACTCAATTTTAAATCCATGTGGAAAAGGAAGACCTTTAAAATACTTAATAAATTCTAATCTTAATCATATTCATCGTTATTAGAATTTGAAATAGGTTGAAATACTTAGAGGTAAGTGAAATGAAAAAACTAATAAAGAGTATGAAACACACTGGAGAAATGGAAGAATAATTGTGAAAGATTAAAAAATCTAAAATGGCCAAACATGAAAAAGCCTGCATTTCCAATAAGCATTTATTTAAAAGTTTTGCAATAGCTTAATAATGTAAAAGGAGATTTTAAAAATGAATTGAATGTTAAGTGCAGCAGAGTGACGAGACATGATTAAGTACATTAAAACTTATACTAGTCCTGCCTTTAGGCTTCTACGATTTAGATCTTGTCAGTTCTTGGGAGAGTTGCGTCACCTGTCAGCAAGGAGACAACATCGCTATCGGTGTTGCTGTTAATAATAATTATTAGCATTGTGGTAATAGTAGTTTTCATAATAAGTAGTGCCAAATTTTCCGTAGGTACTATGGCAGAAGACACCAGCTTGCTCAGTTTTGTACAGACCAAACAAAAGATTGTTCTCTTCCAAAGATTGTGTAGTTTAAGCATGAAAGGAAGGACCTCTTTGGTTTTAATTAATAATTATACACAGGTAATCAAAATTTTTGCATTCTATTGTTTCATCCTTTTTTTTATTTTCTGCTAGTGAATGAAAAGGGATATTTGAAGGGCACTTCACAATGTAATCTGTGGGAGAAAATGGCATTAAATCTTTTAAAGATTGAAACTACTAATTTTGTTTGTATTTTAGGGATTACTTACCTTGACCATGCTGGTTCAGCACTTTTCCCAGAGAGTCTACTTAAAGCTTTTACTGATGACCTCAGAAACAACGTTTATGGTAAGTGCAAAGCAAGGTTCCCATGCGTCTTCTCAAGTTTCCATTTAAATCATTCAAAACTGAGCTTCCTGGAAGAGACCTTCTGGAGGTTTTTTAATACTGGTATAGAGTAGTTGGAAGACTAGTGCTTTTACAAAGGAGGCATAGGCCCTTCGTGTCACCCCTAGCTTCATTCTTTGGTGGCCAAGGACCTGTCGATGTTGGTGAAGAAGAAAGATAAAAGTGAACATGGCTCTGTTGCATGACTCCTTTAGGGCACCAGGCTTGGGAAAAAGAAATACATTTTAGCTATAAACACTGTTCATTCTTTGTCATTTTTTTCTCTACACAAAACTGCAAACCCAGTTTCTTATGCAAGGATCAGAATCCAGAACCAACCTCCTTCTCACAGAGAGTCATCACAAAGAGCTTATACTCAGTATAAGCATTTTATTCAGAAGAAAGTGTAGCTCAAAGATCTCAAGTGAATTTAGGCACAGAATAGGTGCTATTAGTTGCTCTACTCTGACTATTAAACTTTGGTGCCTACTCAGAAAAAGGATAGGTATTGCCAAAGCAATCCTGTGCAGAGGAATGTGAAAAAGTTATCTACAGAATTACGTAATATCTGGGTGGAGATCTAACTATTACAGCCCCACCTGTAAGTCCTTCATCCCCAGATCCTCTACCTAGACCTTTCATTTCTTTCTAATGTTATTATCTAGCCAGGATAGATAATCACACTGAGCGTGATTTCATACAAAGTCAGCAGCATCCATTGTTTAAGAAATATTGTTACTGTGTGAGACAATTTACATTAGAGTGAGTCATGCTCAACCAGAAAAAAAATATACTGCACAGTATTATGCTGAGATTAGTCCCACTGAAGTAATCAAATTTCCTGTGGTGTGTTACTATCTGTGGTTCATGTGTCCTTTTTGCTAGTTTTGTGTCTTTCTTATGCTCCCTGAATACATGGAAGATAGGAATTCCTCACTTGGGAACTAGGTACCACTGCTTTACTAGAAAATGCTTGTTCACTCCAGCACTGGCACACAAGTGCTTATCACCTGGGCAAGCCTCTTGAGAGTTTTGGGTAGTTTTCATTTTCAATGTGCCATTATGTCATTTTCCCCTATTCTTTTTCCTGAATGCTGGTAAGGCTGGCATCCAGAGCATAAATTTAACTTCCACTAGAAAATAAGTGTTATTCTTGATAGGGATAGGGCCTTTTTTCTCTTACAACAAAAACATCCATTTGATTACATTCAAGATCTCCTATTCAAGTGCATGCCAGTGATATGAAATAAATGTTCTGTCACCACAGACATTGTAAAATGAAATGTATGCGCTCTGATCTTGGTTATTTCAAATAACATTGGTCTCAACCCTTTTAATAAGTACCATCTGTGGCAGAAAAAAAAATAATTTGTGAATCAATTGAGTGTGAATAGAAATAGTAGTACTGCCAGTTTGGAGCAGATTTGCATAGTACCTATAATGCTGTAGGAGAACAAATTGTATATTTTTATTGGTCTTTTCATCTAAAATGATAACAAGAGCTCCTGTCAATTTTTTTTTTTTTTCAGTTACATCTCATACTCTAAGGACAGTAAATGCTGCATAGGAAGAGTTAATTTAACAAACACAGATGTGAATGAAAGGCGAGTTTGACTTGCAGCTTTTATATTTTCTTGGTGATAATCCACAGGCCCAAAGAACTGCAGTTTAGCTGTTGCATGTGTAAATGAGGGAAAGTAATGTAAGTAAGAGATAGTCTCACTTCTAAATTGAAAATATTTGAGTTGGAAATTACGGAAATACAACATCAGACATGAAAATCTAAGTATTACTGTTGGGTTTGAGCTCTAAAGTTATTCTTTCCAACACCTTCACTCAACAACTTTCAGCAAGGTAACTTTTAAATTTTGAGAAGAGTAGCTATTATATTGGAGCTTACTGCAAAAACTGTGTAGTATACCAGTTTTTTTCTTATTCCCTTTCCAAACTGATTTGGCATGTTCTTTAAGTATTTGCGAGTAGGAAAGTATGGTGTGCCCAGGTGAATGTTGCTGTAAACTTTTTTACTCAAAAAAATAAAATCATGCTGTCTTCATTGTTATATATGCTTGTGCTCAGCTGGGCTAAAGTGGCTACTAATTTTGCAATAAAATTTATATTTCAATGAATTCTTTGAATTTCAGACGCTAAAAAACCAAGGATTAATTCTTCTGTCCAATCATGGTTGTCTGTTATCTCCAGATCCTGTCTTTTGCTTTTTAGCTACTGCACAAATACATTTATGAATGTGCATTCTCTCTGTAGTTTTTCTAGTATGTTTCTGCATATGCCGTTTCATTTAATTTTTAGGGGAACTGCCTAAGTATTAGTAAGAGATCGAGCTGAAGTTTCTAGGTCTGTCGTAATTGCTTTACCCTGTTGTATGTCCTTTTCTTGACTAAGGGGCTTCAGGGAATTGCTGTGAAGTATGCATTGAATCTTTATCATCTCTTAGGCTCGCTTGGTGTATTACTTCGATAAAAGAGAAATTTAATAGCAAAATTGTGATTAATGATTAATTTCTGTATCTCTTTTGTCTCCTAGGCAACCCTCATAGTCAGAATATCAGCAGCAAGCTGACATATGACACAATTGAGCATGTTCGATACAGGTGAAACATCTTTTTTTCAGATGTTGTATGATGCACTTGATAGTTTTCATTTTGGTTAGACCTCCACTGTTTGGATGACTTTGATGTGCTACCATTTTCGAAGGGTCATCTATCATACATAAAGAAAACACCTCATTTTTAAAACACAAGGTATTTTGACAATCAAGTCTTGGATCATATCAAATCTTTTTCTCCCAGATGCTCAAAGTCCTGTAGCTAATTTAGTGCTGTAATACAAGTCTGCAGTTTTAATTAAGATATAGGACTTGGAATTTCAGAATTTATTATTATTAAGATGGTATGGTAAGATAGTAAGGTGGGACTAGGTGCAAAGACATGGTTAAAATTCAGATAAAGTTAAATAGGGTGTAATGGCTTGTGAGAATTTACAAAAAGCTTATGGAAATGTTTTACAGCAGGTACTTAATTCCACTGGAGTAATAAAATACCTTTTAAAGCAGTTTTAGTATAACTTTTAAGAGTAGAAAGAAAAAAGGTAAAATTGACTGTTGAGACTTCTGGATATGGGCAAGAAAATGAACTGATTCTTTAAATAAAGTGTATATATACTTTGAAAGTGCAGGATGGAGTGTGCTGAAGATACACTTTTTGCCATTGATTTGACATGATTTTCATCATGATGAAATATACAACTTAGGCACTTGATTTTAGGGACTTGTTTCGGAAAACTCTTACTATTTTATAAAATACATTTTTGTCGCGGAATATGCATGGTTTGAGTTTATTTGCCTGCTTTTAATGACACTCTCAAGACAAGTAAAGAACGTAATGGATTCCTATTTTATCTTCTTCCTTGAAAGCAAATATTTCTCCAAAACACATCACAGAATTCAGACCAATAGCATTGTAGTGTTCTTAGCTGTAATGAAGAAAATCTGTTTTATACCTTTCTGCTGCGTTTTCTCTAACTGTTTTTATGGAAGTGTAAAAAACCCAAGGTTTCTAGTAGGATGCTGCTGCTGGCTATAATCTGTTTCCCCCTTCCCATCACTAGCTTTCTGGAGAAAGCCTTTCTTTTTGCTTCTGCCACAGCCCTCTCTTAATGCTGTGCAGGATGGCAGCCTATTAATGTATGGCAAAATGAAATGAAAGAGACTACCCATGAGGAATAGCTTGAAAAAAATCATGCTAAAAAAACTCCAGTCTGTCAAAAGCAGACACTTACAGCCAGTTACAGCAATGCCCCCATTCTGCAGAGCCTTTTGAGCAGGCCTGTGTGCTCACATGCAGAGTGAGCATTCTGATTTCCATTTACTCAGTGCTATTGCAATGTTGCTGTTTCGCAGTTCTGCTTATGAAGGCACAGTAGGAAGTGTAACTGTTTTTAGAATAATTACTATTGTACTGTGTGTTCTTCGTTGTTAGGGAGTAAGGAAATAGGCTTTCACTGAGTAAAAAACCTAGATCACTTGAAAAGAACTTACATCTTCAGCATGTTTTATTTTGGATCCTGCTTTAAAAAAGCTGGAGACTTTTTTAAGGGCAGAATTGGGAGATGACAGGAACATACCGGTGTTAGTACTGAGGGGGTTTCTGTGTGTTTTGGTTTTGTTTTTTTTTTTTAAATACCTTCTGCATCTAAATGAATATTTTTGGTATTACACCTGATAGAATTTTTCATCTGTCCCTAAAGAAATGCAGCCATTTTTAAACTCCCAATAAAAATTTAAAAAGCGTAGTCATCAAAAAGACATAGTCATAAAAATTCAGGAAGAAAATGCCCCAAACCTACTGTCAATAAGTCAGCAATCCAAAATGCAATAAAAGTATATTAAAAATCTATACTTCTATGCCATTGCAGATAATCAAAATAAGCAATATGACAAGACAGGGAGACAGGCAACTCTGTCCTGCATCACAGTGCATAGATTGGATTTCCTCAGTGAAAAAATAATTCAGCAGGTAGTTTTAGAAATCTTAGTGAGTTGCTGGCTTGTAATTTGGCTTTTGGCACATGGCTGCCACCAGAAGTATAGCTTTTTTTTTCAGTGTTTGAATCCAAGACAATGCTATTTTTTAAAATTATTTTTAAAATTTTATTTTCCGATGTGATGGCACTACCAACTAATTAAAAATTAACACAAAACTTAATTTGCTGATACGAGTGACTGCAGCATAAGAATAGACTTTCCTTATCTATCAGTGTACACTCTTCCATAGTACAAAGCTGAGTGATTTGGATTTACCTTCATATCTGCTTGACAGAGGGAAACCATTCTTATAATGTTGCTTTGCAAGATAATAACATAAATAATTAAATATTTGAGTCAATGGATGTTTTTTTCTGATTTACAAAATTATAATAAGATGCTTTACCTCTTGACCACATCAAGTGCAATAAGATTAGAAATAACTATTTTATTCTTAAAAACTTTGCTTCTCTTTTCTTAACGTGGACTGCTGAGTGATTTTAAATCTTGTGCATACATCAACATTAGCCATGAGTGATGCTGAGAAGAGGAAGCAAGAATTGTAATAAACCTGACCGAGATGTACTAAATGTATGCATCAAGAGATTATAGATCCTGTTTTATTAATTTGCTTATGGATGTATGGCCCTGCCATTGCTCTACTTCCACACAGCCAGAGAGCAGGAGTACAATATCTCCTTATGATGCTGCAGTTAATGTAACTCAGCAATTCATTACACTGAGTGTTAAATAACGCTTTTTCCATATGCAAGCATTTTACAATGCTTACTAGATTTCTGAATATTTTAAAACATTGTCCTTGTGGATCTTACACTTGCAATATCAAATAGTGCAGCAGTGTCTTCTAACCAGAACCAGACTGAAGTTGTTTGAATTTTGTGGTATGTTTAAGATATACAACAGGATACTTTTTCATTTAAACACAGTGTTTTAATAGAGTTTTGTAATAGAGTTTTGATGTTCATCCTTGAGCTTTCAGGTCCTGAATCATATTTTAAAGTATATATTTAAAGGTATATAGTATAAAGTATATATTTTTAAAAAAGGCCAGAAATTTCAGTAATGATTTTGGTACAAAGCATCCTCTAGACTATGGCAATATGCGCATTACAGAATTTTCTCACTGGAGCTAAAAGGATTGGGCATTGAGCTAAATGGGATCAAGTTAAAATATAGAACCAAAACATGTATTTCTATAGAGGCTTCATTCAAAATATGCCATTTAACTGTGAACTGTAAGAGGAGATTAATTAGTGCATACAACCAAAAACAGGTACAGCGGGCATGCACAAAATGACTGTAAATGGCTTAGTGTTTTAAAAAATATATTTGTTTCTGTGGTAAAACACACAGCTGGTACCAGATTATACTGAGGAAGGAGTCTCATAAATGCTGTTTATAATTTCATTTGCATTGTATTTTTAGAGAACATTTCGTGATAGCAAGATAGATCTTTAAATTCCTTCTGTAAGCATCATACCTTGCTTATGAAATAAGTTTCCATTCCGAGTTTTTTCTTAAAGTTAACACTTTTGAAATGGTGTTTTGTACAAGATACAGATTTTTTCTTAATTCCCAGGTTTAAGCAGTTCAGTGTCTGAAAACAGTCATGTTGGAACTGATACATACATGAAAATGGGTTGACCTTTCCTACACAGTAAGAAGTAGTAGATACAGTATCTGCTTAGTATTGATTTTTTCTTTGCAAAGGTCACTGACAGGACACCGTATGGATGAGTGACATCTGAGCGCTGCATCCTGCCCTCCTTAATGGCACCCATCAACTTGAAAACCTTGTTTCCAGTCTAGGGTGGCTCAGCCCTTTTGCATGCTTGTTTTAGAACACCGTTTGCAATCGCTGCTTTTCCTGGTCCCACTGCTCAGTGGGACAGCTCTGAAATACCAGTCAGTGGAGTCCAGCAAAAGGTCACCGTGCTCACTGCAGTGACTCTGTATATGGCAAATGAGAGGGGCATTGGAAGATAATTAGGAAAAATGGATAGGTTTTTTGGAAGAGCTTAGGCAAGAGGGGTGATCTTTTGCTTGTGGTTCATGAAATTAGGTGTGCAATTAAACAATTCCAGAGTGCCCACAGTGAGTGGCTGATGACCGCACTGTCATCAGGCTGTGGGCTCTGTCACGTGCTGATGGACAGCCCAGCAGGAGCTTCGGTGCAGATGCTTCTTGTTTTTTCCCTCAGCCACACCTAGCCTTTTGTGCAAAGGACTCCATTTTATAAACAGTTGTTTCTACAAGTCAGTCCATTTCTTTGGTGGGTTTACTCTTTGCAATCCTGTGCAAGGTGGTAAAAAGCTTCTGGTCAGGATAACAGGTATTGTCATTTTTGAATGAGTTAGGAGACCGTTTTAAGAACAAGTAAAATCACTTGATTTTACTTTGGAACTTTGCTCCTGGACTTTCAGCTCTATTTTAATAAATTAATTAATCACTAATTTGATAAGCTGAAGCTTTAGAAAGGAATTTTCTAATGCTTTCTGTTACTCTTCTAGTAGTCGGCTTTATACCTTCATATATATGGAGAGAAGTAAATAGAATTGGTACATGCACTGTCGTGCTCTCTGACTACTCTTTGTTACATAGAGAGTCAAATCTGGAATGCTTCATTTATTGAAAGAAATAAATATTTCAGTAAAATAAATTAAAAGCTGGAGGTCAAGATTGCTAGTTTATGAACAAGAAGGATGAAATGCTTCTGGGAAATTCTGAGTTTTATTAGTATGGGTGGCTCAAATGTTTTGCATAGAGGTCAGAAAAAGACTGGATACAACCTTTACTTTTTTGTTTTTTTTTCTTTCTGATTCAGAAAAATACCCTCAGGACTCTGCTTTTACAATATGTCTGTGACAAAGAAGCTATGGAGACTAAGTTTAAATGCAATATTTCTGTGCCATTGCTCTCTAGATAACATTCAGAGTAGGGAGAGTGGTACAGACTTACTTGGATTCAGGCCACTGGTTTAGTTCGCATTTTTTTAAATGCACACAGCCTTGATGCCTCCTCTGCTGCTTTTTTGGCAGGGACCCAATGACCCCTGTACCCATGGGGAGGTCTGTGAAAGGGCACATGACCTGATGAATGAGATAGTCCAACTGGAACAAAACACTGATAAAAATAGTGAAATTTCTCCAATGCAAATTCCTTTTTTCCTTTGTCTCTTTGTCTTTCTCAGGATTTATATGGAAGCTCCCCTTCCTCCCCGCCCCCTGCCCCCAAGGCTGTACAATACAAGAAATGTAGTGTTCTTCCCTCTTCTGGGTTTGCAGCTGCTTTTCCTAAGAGGTGCCATTGTGAGACACCAGTGGATGACGTTGCTGGTGACGTTTGTGTTGCCTTGGATGTTCCAGGAGCAGCAACATTGTCCTGCCTGGCTGCTGGGAACACTAGCGGTTGCTTTCCCGACTCCAGGGGAGCCTGACAACTTCATTACTGGCTTACATGATTATCTATATTTCAAATGAGGCTTTTGGAAGACCAGATATTTAGCACAAATATAATTTCTGCCATCCCCTGTGTACACTGTTGTGCTTGACAACTTTGTTTCAGCTCCAGTGCACTGCTGTTTCTCAGCACAAGTTATGTAGCATTGGAAAGGTGCTCCATATGACTGAAGTCATATGAAAGGCATTTTGAAAGCCACCTTCAGTTATGTATGTTGTTTAAAATTCCGCTGATTTTTTTTCAGGTCTAATTTTTTTGAAGTCTGTGGACACTTTCTGTTTTGCTCCATCTGAAACTGACTCAGTGATCCAGCAGCAAGAAGTGCATCACTGACAAATTTTAACTTGTGCTGTTCATACCTTATGTCATATTAAAAATCATAACTTTGAGAAATACTATTTCATCTATTTTTTTAGAAACACAGGGATAATTTATTACTGGTCCTTTTAAAATAGTCTCTAATAATCTTTCTGTGAAGTTAGCAAACCCAGTATTGAGCTACATTTTGAATCTTATTCATTTCACTTGTAAAGCAATATGAGCATTTCATTTATTGCTATAATTAAGCTGCTGAGGACACACTAGAGCATTCCCAAAGGCTTCCATGGTGCCTGCCATCTGTCTCTGAATGAATCTGACATCCTTGCTGCTTCAAGACAGAGTGTTTTGCACTCATCCTTTATTTTCTACCTGAGCCCCACCTTGCTGCACTTTTAACTAGCAGATTTTAATTCTTAAAAAGTCATCATTTGCTCTATGAGTCCTTTTTGGTCCTATCCAAAATTCTGACTGCCCGTTCTGACTCTACTTACGGTTCTGTTCCCTCGACACTTCAGTACTGTTTTTGTTGCCCCCCACTTCACGATCCTTAATGATCAGGATTTTTAATACTTTAAACACTGGTATCCACTGAAGTAGTTTTATCATAAAGTCCACCCAAGAGAATAGCTATTAGTGTTGCCTGATTTTATTATTATGAATGGGGGCTAACTAGTTCATGACTTACTATTTAAATTTTGAATACATATATTTTAACTACTGGTGAACTTCTCATCTCCTGAATATAGCAATGTGTTCAGGATCTTCTGCTGTTTTTTCTCCAGAAGCAGATATGATGTGCAAGTAGTAGTAACTTTGGGATAGGTGCCTCTGCAGTCTTTGATTTCATCGCATTTCTTTTTGCTCTCATTTCTGGTGTAACCTTAGAGTTATCTTCTGTCCCTGTTACATTATATGTAACTGTGGCTGCCTTCTCATCTGTGATAATGCCAGTTTCCTCTCTGCATTGTTCCAGACTATCTGTAGCTCAACTGGTCTTCTTATAGACAGAGCAAACACATTCATTTTCTCAAATGATGGCACAAGCCTTCAGCTCCCTTTCTCTAATGAGCAGGTTGTTTACAGCAGCCATGCTAGATGCTGTAATCCTAACACTGTTGGGGTTTTTGGTTGGTTGGTTGGTTTTGGTCTTGGGTTTTTGTTCGTTTGTCTGTTTGTTTTTTATTTTGCTGCCCTCTGCAACCTGCTGTCTTTCTGAAATTCTCAGTTAATATCCCATGTCTCTTGGCAGTTGTCCTTTTTTCCTCCCCCCAGCACCGAGACTGCACTTGGCCGCAGGCAGGTGCCAGCTAGCTGTGTTCATTAAATACATAACAGCCTATTGCTCAGGTCAGGGCTGCCCTGATGAAAACTTTTCTGTGGCAAAAGGCAGGCAGATGCACGGCTGCCAGGCTGCCCAGGGGATGTGTTAAACACCACAGGGAGCAGAGCCAGCAGAGGACTCCAGCTGAAGAAACTGAGAAGGAGGAATGCGGAAGGATGGGCAGTGACTGTCAAAGGTGAGGGTGTGGTAAAACCCAGCCACCTTAACCTCGACAGGGATGAAATTAGTCTGTGTGAGGGTGTGGTAAAATCCAGCCACCTTAACCTGGACAGGGATGAAATGAGTCTGTGTGAGGGTGTGGTAAAATCCAGCCACCTTAACCTGGACAGGGATGAAATGAGTCTGTGTGTGCCCAATAGGGGTTTTAGGGTGCCAGATTTCAGGACAGCCAGGTCAGAAACATATCCCAGCTGATATGGTTCAAGAGTATGGGAATGCACATGACCTTCAGGGTTTTTGTGTTTCATCTCCAGCTATTATAGCGTACTTTTCATCTACTGTTGATGATCTTTCCCCATTGGAAGGAATAGAATACTCCCTCTTACTCTGGGTCTTGAGAAACCAGTGTCCTTTTGTTCCCACGCCAAAATTTTGTGTTGCGTATAGGCTTTTGTGCTCTGTTCTACTGTTAGCCTCTTCTGACGTATTTAAGTAGAGGAGACCTGTTTTCAGAGGCTGAACAAGCTATACTCCTCTAGATACTACTTCCAAAATGCATTCTTCATCTCCCACGCCAGTCTCAATGACTCTGTCTCTGGGCTTGATCTGAGCTACCTTAGTCTTCCTGAAGTGTGTGACCAAGACAGCATGGGGTTGTTGAAGTAAATCCTGCAGTCTGGCAATTGAGAGTTTGGTAATTGAGACAGATTAAAAGATTCTTGAAATGGTGGTGTGACCTCGTCAAGTGTTCTGGGTGCTATGAGAAGACCAAAAGTATTTTAAAGCTAAGGAAATGGCATGAGCCTTTCAAACAGGAAATCTGGCGGCACAACAGATTTCCAGAGAGAAAGAAAGCACATCTTTCTGGGAATTCTTCTAGAGTGTAATAAATTTGTTGGAACATGAGCTTTCTTGTTTGTTTTTGTTATGAAATTTCATGCTAGGCTGAAAGTGATCATGTGGTCCACAAAATAGTTGATACTTATAAGAATGGAGCAAAAATCAAAGAAGATTAAGATTGTGAGATTTTGTACAGAGAGTATTTGTTAATGGATACCACAGTGACTTAAAGGAGAGAAAATTATTTTATTAAACTTGATCACTTTCGGCATTTACTTCTTTAAAGCTGAATGCACTGAGTTTATTGGGTAATTTGAAATAATAGCAAATAAGTACCTACAACTCAAATAGAACTTTGTGGTGTATGCTGACAGTATTAGTTCCTTCTAACTTTCATTATTCTTTCTATTGTTTCTCTGCTGATTCCATTGATTCAAGTTTCTTAGCTGTTTTAAACTTTATTTCTAATTTGAAGGTTGTAAGCAAAGATGGTGTCCTTGAAGTTAAAGGCTGCCTTTAAGAAGCAGCCAGAGTAATGGTGAGATACAGGAATATGAAAGATAAATGAAGCAAGACTTAACAGACTTGTCTCCTTTATATTAAGGTTAATAAAACCTAGTGAATCCAGGTTTAATTTGCTAGATTTTATTAGTGTATTTGGTATGTGTCAAGGCAGAAAAAAGTTGCATCATTGATATTACTAAGTGCCAGCTCAATAACATGTTGTGAATAATTTAGAATTTATTGCAAGGTTTTGGATGGTGAGACTGTTTAGAGGAGTTCGATGTATGTACTTAGGATTTTATGGAGACTCCCTAGGCTTGTAATGAATCCAGTGATCACAAGCAATGGTTCTCAAAAGAGCTTTTCAACACTCAGGCTTTTCTCAGCCATCCACTTTACCATTTCTTTTAGTTTGCCTAGTTTTACCTTTTTAAAGGTGTTTAGAATTTCAATGCTTTCTTTTGCAAATACCTGTCATATGATAAAAAGGAGAGTTTAGACATGTGAAACACGTCTTTGCAAAATCTGTCAGTGGTCACAGACCAGATATTTCTGACTTGTGAGTAAACTGTGTATGAAAACAATACTGCTTTACAGGAAGGAGAAAAAAAATCCAACAAAAACCAAACACAAAACTACAAAAAGACCAGAGATATGAGCAATACTAAAACTGAGCTCTAGAATATAAGGCTGAGGCTTCTGTGCTAACAAGGGAAGCACTCTGCAGCAGAGGTGGGATGCACAATCCTAGTTATTTTTCCCTTGCTAAAAAAATTTCACTGACCTGTTGGTTCCAAAATTGTGGTGCCGAAATCTTGTATGTTGTCCAATTCTGTCTTCTTTTAAAAGCCTGACTCTCTGGTGAGCTGGGTGTGAAACTTCCAGTTCAATGTCCATCTAACTTGCAACAAGAGAAAGAGATCTGCCTGCCAGCAAGAACCTGCCCCAAGATGTATACAATCTTGCTGTAAATTCATAAAAGCTGAAGGTTATTTTGTTTCACACAGGTCTGTCTTCCTGTGAAAGGTGAAAAGACTCCAAAACATTAGACATAGCTGCTTTTCTCATCTTGCAGGGCTGTAAAGCCTTTAGTCACACACCAATACACTGCAAACCCCAAAGTCCCCATGTACAGGCTTACTGGGAAGTGCCTGTCTGACCTTCCAAGAACCAAACAGCCCACCACATATGTAAAACTTTATGCCATAATACTTGATGTGAGCTCCATCAATATCCTATACACCGTATAAAGCTTCAGTAACATACTTGAGGAATGGTTCCTTCCCTGCAAAAGATATTTATGGACAGTTTGAATCATTTGATTTTTATCTGCAGTCATGTAACAAGACATTTACAATAACTGTTATTACAGCCTGCCTTGTTAGCAATTTGGGTGTACCATGCTTTGAAACTGAAATGGAACCAGTTGCTGGACCTCTGAAGTGTTGTGGCTGAGACAGTGTATGAAGCAGTGACTGAGCCTAGATTAAAACAGACCTTCTAATTCTTTTTGTTCATGTTCCTCCTATGTAAAGGGTGTGCTACAAGCAGGTAATTTCTGCATTATTGTCCATGACTCCGGCACAAGCTGCCCATGTTTGTGGTGAGCTCAATGTGTTGCAGCAGTAGACTGAAAGGAGTTGGTGAATCTGTCAGCAACAGGTTACCTCTGCCAAGGAACAAACCTAAACAACCATGACATATTTCAGTTAACCAGACATACCTGAACCAAAATAGGTAGGGGCAGTGCCTCTCCTCCCTCCTGCTTGGCTGACAAAGTTGCTTAGATGAAGGAGGGAGGCCTCCAGCATTCCAGTAACACTTGTCAGCTGTTTAGAGTGGCTGTCATAGTAAATGGAATGCTCTTGCTTGTTTTAAGTCTCCTTCTCTCTCCTTTGGGTGGGGAAAAGTTTTGTGCTAGCCTTACATATGCATGGTCTGAAGGCAGCACACAAAGGCAACTTTCTGTCAGGCTGTGAGAAGTCCTTGCTGTGTGGGACGTAGCCCAGTGATGAGTATAATATGCTGCTTCATTTCTGAGAGGAAAATAAAATAAGCTGGTTTACTTTATAGGCACACATACAAGCAAGATAGCTTTTCAATGCCTTGAACCATACCTGTGAAAATTTAAAATCAAGGATAGATCATGTAGCTCGCAGTAGTAGTTCAGAAACAGAAGACTTCATCTGAAAAACCACAGAACATTCACAGAATCATAGGATCACTAGGTTGGAAGAGTCCTTCAAGATCACTGAGTCCATCCTGTGCTCTAACACCTCAACTAAACCATGGCACTGCTTGCCATATCCAGTCTTTTGTTAAACACATCCAGGGATGGTGACTCCACCACCTCCCCGGGCAGGCCATTCCAGTACTTGATCACTCTTTCCATAAAAACCTTTTTCCTAATATGCAACCTAAATTTCCCTTGGCCCCAGCTGGATGCAGCACCATTCACCACCACTCTCCGGGCCCGGCCATCCAGCCAGTTCCTAACCCAGCAAGGAGTGCTCCTGTCCAAGCATGGGCTGCCAGCTTTCCCAGGAGTGCTGTGGGAGGCAGTGTCAAAGGCCTTGCTGAAGTCCAGGTACACGACATCCACAGCCTTTCCTGCACCCACCAGGCAGCTCACTGGGTCATAAAAAGAGACCAGGTTGGTCAAACATGACCTACCCCTCCTAAACCCATGCTGGCTGGTCTGGTACCCTGGCCATCCTGTGAGTGCTGCGTGATGACACTCAGTATAAGCTGTTCCATTACCTTTCCAGGTACTGAGGTCAGGCTAACTGGTCTATAGTTTCCAGGATCCTCCTTCCCACCCTTTTTATGAATGGATGTCACATTGGTCAGTGTCCAGTCATCTGTAACCTCACCAGTGAGCCAGGACTGTTGGTAAATGATGGAGAGCAGCTTTGCAAGCTCATCTGCCAGCTCCCTCATCACCCTGGGATGGATCCCATCTGGTCCCATAGATTTATGAATATCCAAGTAGCTCAGCAGTTCTCTGACTGCCTCCTCCTGGATAACAGGGGGACCATTCTGCTCCCTGACACCATCTACCAACCCAGGAGGACAGTTGTCCTGAGGACAAGCCGTCTTACCACTGAAACCTGAGGCAAAGAAGGCATCAAGCACCACCACCTTCTCTCCATCTGCAGTTACTAAATTCCCTCCTGCATCCAGTAGAGAACAAAGGTTGGTCTTGCCTGTCCTTTTGCCGTTAATATGTCTGTAAAAACATTTTTTATTATCCTTTACAAAAGTTGCCAAATTAAGTTTGAACTGAGCTTTGGCCTCCCTAATTTTTTTCCTACATGCCCTAGCAACCTCCTTAAATACTTCCTGAGAAACCTGACCCTCCTTCTGAAGATGATACATCCTCTTTTTATGCCTAAGTTCCTTCAAAACCTCCTTGCCCATCCAGGCTGGATGTTTGCCTCATTGACTCATCTTTGGGCACACAGGAACAGTCTGTTCCTGTGCCCTCAAGATTCACCATCCGCTGTGAGTTTATCTGACCATGTTTGTCTATTTAAACATCTAAATGGGATGGGATTGCCATAGCAAATAGTACTGGCATTTAGCTTTTCTAATGAACTTTAGAATGAGTTTGATGAAGTATGCTTTTAGTATGAATTGGAGTTAAGTTGCACTGACAAAATGTGACATGATAGGTGGCATTCTTAACAATGAAGAGGAAATGAAATTCTATCTGCTTTTAATTAAATAAGCACACAGTCCACTGAATTTTGAAAATTTAATTCTCTTAATCTGAAGTCTCAGGCCCTGAACAGCTATTGTAATTTGAAAGATAGTGCTGATATATTTCAAAGCTGTTTGTACATAACAAAATACTCATGTTGTTTTCTTTGATAAACTTGGGGCTCTTTTGATTTCCTTAAGTACTTCTTTTTCAATTGTGTGTAAAGGAGCTAAGGTAACCTTCCTCCTGGTTGTGGCCCATGAAAATCAGAGCTGTAAGCATGTGAGCATCAACAACAGGGCTAAAGCACCTGGAATCTGGAATACTGAGGAGGTTTTGGTCGTGGCTGCACCCTGTGGACAATGCAATGAAATGTGCTGCAGTATATGAGGAATTCATGCCTGGCAATTCAGAGCTGTCACAGGCCTTCCCAAGTGGAAAGGGATTGGCCACAAATTCTTGCTGGGGCCCTGCCATTTTTAAACTGTGTCGCTGTGATAAGATGCTGGAAAGCCAATTGGCTGAAGGTGTTCCTATAGAAGGGTCATAAGGTATGGAGGAGAGAGATTCCCCTGACAAAGTCTTCTACAAGATGTAATAAATTCCACTTTATAAATAAATTCCCACTTAGCAGTGCTAATTACTTCATTTTCAGTGTTGTGAGAAGATGCATACACCAAATTGAATAGGAAGAGGAAAAGAGGAAAAATAACTGTCAACATTCATGTAATACTGTGCTTTGAGTTACAAGTCTTTTAGAGAAATTACTATGTGCTTCATCCTTTTCCACTTTTTCGACTTTCAGTATCATATGATTCACACTGCTACAAACAAAAATCAAAGATGGATGTAAAGTCTTTTGAGGATAAAAATTACAATTTTATTTGGCAAAAGTATATGATAGCATGTAAAAAAAGTTGCTGTTTCTTGAGTTTGGAATAGTCAAATTTAGATGTTTCATTGGAGGGTTTTTTTGCATACAAAGACCTGCATTCAAAATGTTTCAGAACCATTTATAAGAGGTAGCAATCTTTTGAATCTGTTTATATGTGGTTTATGTATTTCAGAATCATCTAAGTTTTATTTTCACAGTCTGAAGTATTGTTTCACCTCCATTATAAATAATTTAAAACCTGTGGCATATAATATTTTCTATGTCACTTGCTTGACTTTTCATTTTCAAGTCTAATTGACGTTTACTTGCAATGAATTTGAGCTATCAAATCACTAAAACCATTACTGTAGCAGAATCACTCTGCCTTTAGGGTGTACTTATATTTCTACATTAGCAGATTTGTGTTTTGTACCTATATAGTGAAATTCCCTGTATCAAACTCAAACAAGAGAAATTGAAATTAAATCCTCTCTTTTTCTTCCCTCTTTCTAGATGCGAGAATTTTGCCCATGTGGCTATATTAACTTCTTATCATATACTGACCAATACAGTAACTATGGCAGTAGAAGTAGCTAAATATGGAATTAAGCATTTGGGAAAACAATATTCACTGTAACTTTTCTAGAATTCAGAGTTATAGTGCTCAATTAACAGCTTAATGGACCTTTACGTTTTCTGAGATGCTCATTTTAAATGAGACAGATTGCTTGGCAATGTTTAATAAAAAGTTTGATTACATACAGTGTATAAAATGAAGACTTTGAAATTAGGCATGTTCAGAAGCAATTTCTCTCAAGCACACGTGGGTTGCTACAAAAGGAAAGTGTGTGTGAACTTGATGACTTAGAATATAATTACCTAGGTGCACAGCATATTGTAAGTAATTTAAAATTTGTAAATGGCAACTCTGTGAAGGTTTAATCATAGCAAAATGTAAGTGTTGTTAAACTTGTTTTTACAACCACAGTGAAAGAATTGCCCTTGTGATTTATTATGCTTTGCATACAGATCAGTGTCACTTTTTAGAAGGAAAAGAAAAAAGAGTAAAGCATTATTTTGCGATCAGAGGTCAGCAGACTTATCTGATGGGGCATTCTGTGTTTGAAGACAGCTTTTAAGGGAGCTGTGGGAAGAGTTGTGGCATAAATAATGCTCTACCAGCTTTGGTCATGTGCTGTTACTATCTCCCATGGACTCCTTCCATGCCTTTTCCAGAGGTACACCAGCAAACTGGGGCTGCTGACAGTCACTTGAAGTCCAAATGCCAAATGTGGAGCTGAAGCAGTGGGGACAAACACGTGTGCATAGTACCAGCTGTGGTGAAGACGGGTCATTTTGGGCAGGCAGCAAGGCAGGCAAATGGACATGGTCAAAACCAGACTCACAGCAGCTCATAGTAATGCCTATGGCCCATGGTGTATCTTGGGTCCCAGCCAGTTCTGTCTCTGAAAGGGGAGGTGCAAGTACTGCCCTGCAGTGTGGCCTTCTGTCAGTGCTCTGAGTGGATGTTTAAATTGCTTGAGACTTGCACTGACTTGAGGACCTGGGGCTGGAAAATGCAGGATCATGGGTATCACTTGGTAGAGATGAGCCTTCTGAAGGCTTTGCAAAAGGAAATTTTGTTCTCTACTGGACCCATACATTATTCCCACTGTTAATAGTGTCAGAAGAGTTTCAGTAGATGGATTTTGGCTATTTATAACTTCAAAGCTTTTGGGTCTAGCACAAGCAAGTGTGTTGCCCAGGAAAAGCTACTGATGCAATATAAAGAAGAAAATCAGAATCCTAAATTCTTCCTAGAAAATTGTGAGAAGATTATTATTGAGTTATGCAACAATTTAAGGTCTGTTAGACCTATTAGAAAATGAAAATATGTTCCTCCATGCATTGGTAGTCCTACTGCCACTAAACTTTCTGAACTTACAGTGTTTATAGTTTGTTGAGTACAATCTGTTATGCTAATGGTGTTATATTTGCTTATTTATGTAGGTAATTTTAAATGGAGCCTCTCACCATTGTACTAGGTGCTTTGCAGAAAAATTAAAAACATAAATTACATAAGCTACCTGCAGTGGATACAGTAAGTTAGAGCTGCTGATAAAAATGACCACCAAAGCATATAGCTGAGTTCTCTGAAATGAAACTAAAGGCAGAGAAATGGATGCAAGTCAGGGGAGGAGAACTGCTAGTCAGATGCAAAATTAAACAGTGACTCTTAGTACTTTCTTCTGGGTCCCAGCAGCAGTTTGTACTGGGCCAAAATGACTAATGGACTAGAAGTAGGGTTCTAGCAAATTTAATCATATATTTCTACATTTCTTGAATAAGTTTTTCTTCCCTTTTCCTCAAGCTCTCTGCTCTAGATATGTTCTTACGGGTTTGTCTGCTGATTTCATAACAATGTGAAGGGATTATTATGTTTTCTTTCTGCTACTGTGGGCAGGTGATTTGGCTACAGGAAAGAGCTTTGTAAGGCAGAGCAGCATTATATGCAGAACCCTGGTTTTGTGCTCTTTTATACCTGTGTAATGTGTGTGATTGCCTAGAAGGCTGGTAATGTGAAGGGAGAAAAGAAAACAGCAAATTCAAAGGCTACTGAGAAAGAAAACTCTTTGGTCTTTACATATGCAATTCTATTTCTGAGAGCAGAAATAGGAGCAGACTGAGATGAGAGGCCCTAAAATAATTTTGAAAACCCAGAGGGCTTCTATAGTGCTATGTGACTGCCATGATTTTTTAAAATTGGTTATATTTTTCTCCATTTCACTAGCACACCTTTTAAACCCAAGTTTTAAAAGAAATTCTGGTTGAGAAGTTTTTCAGCCATTTTCACGTCTTCTTGATGCTGAGCTCGACATTTTAGGGCTTTGGACATTCTTTTCTATCCTCTTACTTCATGACATGGGATAAGAGTGATTGCATACTATTATTACGCAGGGAAGAGTTACACTTTAAGGAGAAAAGACATACTGCTGTTTATCACTATTTTCTACAGTCTTCAATCTTTTTCCTGCTTGTTTGGTATCCAAAGTATTATTTCCTCATTTCATAGACTGCTCTGGTTTTACCTGACTGTTTTAACTCCTCGGCCCCTCTTCACTGATTTCACTGTCAGGCACTTCACAACACATTTTCCAGTTAAAAACAACTCCATGAGCTCACTTATATCCTGATATTGTCTATGTAAAATAGATTGTCAGATCTGCCTTGCTGCTTCTGAAGGGCTGCTAGAAAAGCAGCAGCCTTCAGGTTCTTGCCTGGTGCCTGCCTTCAAAAAATTTGAAAAGGATGCTTTGGACTTGAGAATTGTGTCATGGCAGCAGACGTTAAAAAACTACTCTGCATTTAATAAACTGCTAACCAAAAAATAACAAGACAAACACCAGAAAAGAATTTATCATTCCTGCTTTTTTTGGCTCCATGGGACTCTCTGGGGTCTTGCACCTGGACCTGTATCTTATGTTTGCAAAAAGACTTGTGTCTCTGGTCTACAAGAGGAATACTGCCTGTATTGACCATGAAATTGTGAGATTGTGGGTGTTAAAGCCCACAGCTGTGACTTCTGCTCCCAAGAGAAAACCTGAAATGGTTTCTGTAAATATTAGGAGACTTGTGGTATCTCTCTTCATTTTTGAATGCTTCTGGATCAACAGTACTAGTAAAGAGCACTGTAGCTTGTTATTAGGCTCAAATGGGCATTTTGCTTGACTGCCTGGCTTGTCTCCTCAGAGGTGGCATATAGCAGCATCCTGCTCACTTTTTTCTCAGTGGATGTAGTTATGTGAGTCTATTTCAACTGCAGCTGAGAAACTCAGTATTTATTTTTTCCTGTTCCAGAGGTCTCTGAGACCTTCTCTCCTCAGCTGTACTGATCTGAAATTCTACAGCATCCTCAGGAAGATCTTGAGGTAGAGATCCTACCAGAGGTTGTGACATGGCATAAAGTTCTCCCTATCACTCCTAAAGGGCTGCAATTACCACTCTTTAGGATCCTCTGTGAGTTTTTATTGTGCTGATTTGCTTCTGACAACAGGACAGAGAATTGGACACCAACAAGAGAGAATTGAGGCTGGATAATCAGAAGCCAGGGAATGAAGTAGAAAAACATGAAGTAAATCCTGTGCGTGCATGTCTAGCACTTGTAGTCCCCAAGTATATTTTCCTACGCAGTCTTTTCTGATTTGGCCCATGGCCAAACTTCACATTTTTTTTCCCTGAGGATGCCAGTAAGGATTGGTCAAGACACTTGGTCCCTAAACACCTCTTCATCTAATTATTATAATTTATATGGGAAAGAAAGACTAAGTGGAGAAAGAAGATGCACAGTTTCTCTGACTCTTTCAGCTAGTTTATGTGATACTGGAATTTACAGGAGCGTCTTGGTCTTGGTCTTGCATAATAAACACTGTGGCTCTTTTTTTTTAATGGGGTTTTAGCTATTCTGGGGATTTCTTTTGCCTCTCCTAGAGTGTTTGGTCTTATCCTTTGTGAAACATGGAAAACAAAGCCACAAACAGTTGTGTGTTCGAGAAAACCTGTTCTCTCCAAACCTTTCCTGTTCAGCATTTGGAAAAATTACCTTCAAAGTTTTCTTACTATAGTAATTGCACAGACTCAAAATACTATGAGGGAGTGGTACCCATTTGCAGCAATTGCAATATCAATCTTAATCTTCTTCTGCCTAAGTCACTGGAATTGGTTTTCTGCCAAGAAGAAAGAGAAGTGCCCTGTTGTTCTGGTAGAATATTTTATCCCACAAATGTCTGTAATATCTAAAGCTGTTTTTCATAGTAGATAAATAAATTGATATGGTGTCTGGGTTTTTATCCAGTGAAAATCGATCTGGATTTTTCTTCCTTTTATCACTGATTTTGAATGTAATTATCTACATATAAGCATCTCCGATTGATCACGCAAAATAAATGCCATGCAACTTTGAGCACAAAGGATTGGATGGGAGCAATTGCACTGTTTACCTTATTCGATAATAGCCATAAGTCTGTGTGTATAAATTTTGAGGGGTCCACACACTTTTTGATAAATGTTTGCTTTAGTTTTATAGCCTATTCCACATGCACAAAGCACGAGAGTCTGTACTGCTGTAAGTAGTCTCTGATTTCTTTTGGTAGGTTCAGTTGTCAGAAAGTATTTCTGTGTTTACCTACCCACTGGAGTTTGGATATGTTATAAGAGGTGGACTATTCAGTTTAACTGCTGCACTGAAACCTGTGCAGGTGTTATGCATTTTGGGATGCATGAGGGTATGTTGCCAGTACCAAATATATACTAATATACTTCTCCTCTGCTCTCCTTATCTTTCATAAGCTCTCATAGGACCTGCCCTCTAGATCCTTCACCAACTTTATTGCCCCTCTCTGGACTTGCTCCAGAAACTCAGTGTCAGTCCTGACCTGAGCTTTGGTACTGTTCATATAAAAGTTGGTCCGTTTACTTGCCTTATTTTAACTGTCTCAGGTTGAGATTGATATCTAAGGTAGGTAGCATAAATCTACTTTTTTAGGGATGACTAATGTATGTTTAGATGTTAAATTTAGGTGAAGTGACTCCAGTCCCAGCATCCAAAAAGCATTGTTTACTGTATGCATTTCTGATGCTATAATTCTATTTATAGAAGAAAACAGATGTTTTATTAAACTGAATGTGGTCCAGATTGTGGTAACCTTTAGTTTATGGAGAACTTTAGAGCAAAAAGAGAGAAAGAAGATGATAAGAAAGGATTTATTTTTTTTTTCAATTACAGATAGAAATGATTGAACCAAGATTGGTATTGGCAGCTGTTATTACTGTCGTACTTCTGAAAGTGGCAAAAATAGTCACTGTACTATATTGCATTAACCTGAGGGAGCAGTGACTTGTGTAAAACAGTCTGGCTCTGAGAAAAACAAGAAAATGTTGTAGAATATTCAGTGCAAAGTTTGTTTGTGTTTGTGGGACACAGTCATCTGAAGCACCATAACTGCTAGTTAAGGATCAAAGACAATTCATTGCAGTCAATGGAAACTGTAAGAAGTTGGTAGATTTAGGACCATGCATGCCCCCTATGATTCATGGGGAAGGAGAGGGGAAAAACAGGGCTGTTCTTTGTCACTGTATTTCTTTCCCTTCCAACTCTGGGGCAGTAAGTTTTCTAGAAGTACAAAAAAACTGTTATGGTTAATGTTAGTAACTATATGTGACTGGAGACAAAATGTAGTGCACTCTCTGTGCTTCGAATGTTACACGATTGCCACATTATTCAATTTGGAGTTAAACCAAATTACCTTAAAAACCTTTTGCTCAGAAAATTGAGAGTCTAACCTTTTACTCCCAAAAAACTAGGTGTAAAAAGGAGGACGTAAAACTAGAGTTTTGTTTCTCTTCACACAACTACTTAGAGCTTTCTTTTGCAGAGGCTGTGAAATGACAGTTTAGTAAGAGACAATATAATTCTCAGTGCAGAGCTGCTGGTTTAAGTAGCGAGGTGGGAATATATGGCAGTAACATGCATCCCTCTGCTGAATAAGTGAAAATGAGAAGACCTCTTGGTTGCAGAAGCCTGTTCTTTTTTTTTTTTTTTTCTGTGCTGTAGCCTCTATAAGGGAGAACAAGTTGTGATAGCAGCATATCTATGTGTTACATGGCCTGTTCTTTAGCTTCTTGTGAATTTACAGATTTTTGGAACAATTGAAAATCATTGGATAAATAAAACTATTAAATGCATATTAGAAAAACCCCAACTTGTAAGATAATCAGACACTGGTTTTTTCATACCTAGTACCATATAGTGTAAAGCTTTCCCATATATTAGAATTGTGGCAAGAGTTTAGGATATTTTAAAATGTTCTTCCCTTAAGAGAATGTGCTAGACAGCTTATTAAAGGTGGTATAAGATGAGGCAAAGGGCTATTATTTTGCTGTTACCCTGAGCTGTACAAGCCTTGAAAGGGTAAAACTTTTGCCCCAGCTCTCAACAGTGCACGACGGAATTAAGTGTTAAAAATGAAACCAAGAGGTCTATCTGCTCACTTCTTATTTTCACAAACACCTTCCTCACTACAAGTGAAGCCTGCGGGCATGGGATAGAGGAAAGATAACCTCACCTATACTTGGGCTCCTAGCATTGTTCTTAGGGCTACCCCTCAGCCAGTGCTAATAAAATAGGGAAAGCTTCAACTGAATCTTCCATTTGCACAGGAAAGTTCTCTTACCAGAAGCAAGNATGAATAATTTTTCTACCTATGTTGGGGTCTATTTAAAAATATTTTATTGTTTGAGAAGTCTGGGAAGGAAATTTAAAGAGGGAATATGTTTCTTACCTAAAACCCTCCACCTATTAAAGGAAAGTATTTAGACAAGTGAGTGTGAAGGAGCCTCAGCTTCAGTTGTAAAATGCAGAATAGAAAATGTTGCAAGGAATTATAGTCTCTCCAGAATTCTGCCTAATTAGCATTAGGTGTGTTTGTGCATGTAAATACAATCTTCCCTTGTGTATACTTTGCTGTTCACACTCAGAGTTAAATTCATCCATGGGACAGCTGCTAATGTGCTAACTGCATTGTTAGTACATTTGATATACTTAAAAACATTGTAAAGCAGGAATGCACTTCAGTGAATAATAAGTACTGGAGAGGGAGAGGGATATGTTGGTTGTAGTCTCATTAACATCCATCTGCCTGAGGTATTATTCTAGTGGTAAAATGTGGTAGTGGTGGAGTGTTGCCCAGCTGCATTGGTGGTGATCCACAAGTCAGACTATTCAAAATACAGGTTTTAGGGTATGTGTGAAGTTAAGACACGAACCAGAAATGTGATACTGTAGGTAATATACTCAACACAGCAGTGCAAAAGAAACTAACACAGAGTTACAGAATCTTAGAATGGTTTGGTTTGTAAAGCACTTAAAGATCACCCAGTTCCAACCCCCCTGCCATGGGCAGGGATACCTTCTAGTAGAACAGGTGATTCAAAGCCCCAGCCCCAGCATCCAGCTTGGCTTTGAACACTACCAGGGCTGGGGTATCTACAGCTTCTCTGGATAGCCTATTGTAATTCAGCAAGTGTACACTTCAGTGACTTACTGAAATGTAATTCTGTGGGCTTAAGTCCTCCAAACCTGAACAGCCATTGTGCTACATAATTAAAACACTATCTTCTTGTAGTCTCAAGTGAGATTTCCATATTGAAACTGATTTGCATTCTATAGCTTGCTAGGTCAAACTTTGAAGAAATCTGTTTCTTCAGACCTTTTTGATATTTTTGTGTTATATTGTCCCTCAAATATAGGAAAAGATACTCAGCTGATCATTACTGTTATTCATAATATATTATAAAAGTTCACAGTTTCTAGATTTTGTTATATTCCATATATTACTAATCTTCTGTGAGACTGTTGATTAGCAACATTAAAAAATCGCTCACATTAGAAGTTAGAGAGCTAATAATAGATTTGGAGTTTACAAGAATTAGAATTTTTCTTGATAGACCAAATTATGTGGTGCTAGGGCTCTGTTTCAGCTTCTGAGAACCTTTTTCTCTATGTGTAAAATGTGAAGATAATATCTCGGTGATTTAGAGAGGTATTTTGAAGCTTAATAAGGGGATACTTTTTATCATTGTAAGATACTTGAGTGGAAAATATTATATTGGATTTAATTTTAGAAATATGTGCAGCTAAACTTTATCATGATCAGTGTTATAAAAGGAGTGTGTCTTTCATCTTTGGCTGTTCAAGACCAAGGTTACGGATTGATGCTTTCTTAGAATAAAAATATCTTATGCTTATACAAGTAGGCCATACTGCTTTTGATAGTTTGCTGTGAAGTAAATGCTCCTAAAATTCTGTAAAGTCTATACACGAGTGCAGTTTACAAGACCTAGGGCCTTGTCAGTACTCAAAATTGCTCTCTAAGTCATTTGAGAGTGTGCTATGTCCTTGCAAAGCGTGACACATACAGTTGATGTTTAAGCTCAGTTTATATTGATGTTTCTCTTGGTCCTTCTCATGAAATCTGTGGAGAAGAGGTGTTCACAAGCAGTAATGCTTTTGCCATCATGATAACCCTTCTGAAATAACTGCCTGAAGGGACTAAGAGTGTAATGCATGAGGTTTATGGAAATGAGCCACTATTTTCAGAGTTCCTAACCAGTGGTCTAACTCTTAGACCTTGTTCTCCTCATTTTCTCCTTTAAGCTAGCAAAGTGTGTACAGGTTTTACTTTATTTTAACTAATTAAACATTTAAAATAACTCTGTATATAAACTTGTATGCTTTTGAATAGGACAAGATATGCATAGGGTAGATCTCAAGAGGGTAAAAAAACCCCAGTCTACAATAGGGCTTTTTTTAAACTTCTTGTTCTTTTTTCCTCTCTTACGTGGTGGAGGGAAGGGCACACAGTTAGTTGGAAATATCTATGAAAACTTAGGGTTATGAAGAGTGATGAAAGTTAATAATTGACAGCCACATTGCATGTAACAATGACTTTTTTGTGAGCTAATTTGCACTGTCTCTGTGACCTGGGCATTTTGGTCTTGGCCATGAGATGAGGTCAGCGTTTTGTCACCATGACCTCATGTACCTTGATTTCACTTACTTAGTCCACTGATTGGATATGCTTTCTTCTCCTTTCATCTTCTTACCCTTCAAAGGGTTGAGGCAGCTTGCACTGATAATTTCTTAATAATTAAGTCTGATTGCACACATTGTGGAAAATGATGGATTTCAAATTACACACATTTGGAACTAAGTTCTTCAACTCACAGATGGCTTGGATAGATAAAAAATGAACCTAATAACTAACTTATTGAAGAGGAAAATATATACAGTACTATTTTACCATTTATGTAGCTTTTGGGGGACTCCAGATGTGTCATTTGCAATGCTCAGGCTTTGTTTAAAAGTATTTGTTCTCCTGTGAAACTTCAGCAACTTTATACCCATGAGCTTGACATCTCTTCTGATATCTATCTGAAAGATTCAATCAGTAAAATATTAAAGGATAGCAGCTTTCTTAATGCAAATCTATGTGCAAATCAAGTTCATGGAAAACAAATCTTGTTTGCTTGAGACCATTTTCTGAGTTTAATTGGGAGAAAGAGCTCTTGACATGAAATTTTTGATAGGCATTTGACTTAGCACTGCACAGATTTTCATGGTTTTATTTATGTTTTAAAGGTTCTGCACCCAGACATGAAAAACAGATTTTCATTCTACAGAATCAAGATCTGTAATTTGGAATGAGTGACTTAAAAAGGTTTGAGATGCATGGGTATAACTGACATATGCTGCACTTCTTCTGCTAGCATAAATAAGTGGGGAATTTTAGTCAAAAGAGATTTTTCAGCCGGTTGAGGAAAACTGACATGTGCAGGTACCAAAAAGAAAAGATGCATGTAAAAAAATTATAGTCTACATTTTTGTTTGTTTTCAATGTAGACAGTTAAATAGCAGGAAAGAAGTTGAGTTTACAGGCTGAGACAGTATCTGAGAGACAAAGGAACTATCGGCTAAAATATGTTAAAACCTTTACAGCTAGTAGTGAAGATACTCCCATAGAACATACACATTTATGAAAACATGTTTTCTGAGATGGAGAGGCACATTAGAGACCCTGACCCTTTTTTTTTTTTTACTGTTTTCTCACGCTAATAGTGGAATTCAGTGGATTTCTGTTCCCACGGAAATCAAGGAAAATGTGTATGAAGAAAGATAATGTTCAGTTTAGGCTTAATCCATGCCACATAAAAATGTGTTACATCAAACAGTGAAATGTGCAAAGCTTGTTTGTAAGTTTACTGAAAAAGTCAAAATCTCAAATCACCTACTTAAGCCTCTTATCAAAAGAAGCCTCTTAATAATTCATGTTTTCTAATATTTTTCTTTGAATTACAATAACTAGTGTATCTAGAAATATACCATAGTGCTGAAACTCTGTCCTCTGAAATTAATTGCAGAATCACAGAGTCACCACATATTTTGAGTTGGAAGGGACCCACAAGGATTATCAAGTCCAACTTAGCTCTGCACAGGACCATCCCCGAGAGTCCCACCATGTGCCCGAAAGTGTTGTCCAAACGCTTCTTGAACTCTCTCAGGCTTTGTGCTGAGACCACCACCCTGGAAAGCCTGTTTCAGTGCCCAACCACCCCCTGGGTGAAGAACTTTTTACTAATATCCAACCTAAACCTCCCCTGACAAAGCCTGAGCCATTCCCTTGCGTCCTGTCACTGGTCCCTACAGAGCAGAGATCAGTGCCTGCCCCTCCTCTTCCCCTCACAAGGAAATTGCAGACTGCAGTGAGGTCTCCCTTGAATCTCCTCCAGGCTGAACAGACCAAGTGACCTCAGCTGCTCCTCATTCAACCTCCCCTCAAGGCCCTTCATCTTTGTTGCCCTCCTTTGGATGCTCTCTAATTGTTTAATGTCTTTCTCATACTGTGGCACCCAAACTGCCCCCAGCACTGGAGGTGAGGCTGCCCCAGTGCAGAGCAGAGCAGGACAATCCCCTCCCTTGCCTGGCTGCTGATGCTGTGCCTGATGCCCCCCAGGACATGCTTGGCCCTGCTGGCTGCCAGGGCACAATGACTCATGGTCAACTTGCCATAGACCCCCAGGTCCCTTTCCATGGCACTGCTTCCCAGCATCTCCCTCCCCAGTCTGCCTGTACTTCCAGGGTTGCTCCATCCCTGTTGCAGAATCCGGCGTGTGCCCTTGTTCTTCATACAGCCGGTGATTGCTCAGCCCTCTTAATTTGATGGGGTTTCTCTGCAGGGCCTCCCTGCCTCCAAGGGAATCCACAGCTCCTCCCAGTTTTGTACTGTCTGCAGACTTGCTCAGTATCCCTTATAATCCTGTGTCCAAGTCATTTATGAAGATGTTGAAGAGCACAGGACCTAAGAGGGAGCTCTGTGGAACCCCACTAGTGACAGGTCACCAACATAATGTCTCCCCATTCACTATGATCCTTTGAACCCAACCCGTGAACCAGTTGCTTGTCCATTGCTCGATGTGTTTATCCAGATGTGTGCTGTGCATTTTGTCCTGGAGGATGCCATGAGAGATGGTATCAAAAGCTTTTCAGAAATCCAGAAAGTTTATATCAACTGGTTTCCCTTGATTGACTAGGTGGGTTATCCTGTCATAAAAGGAAATCAGGTTTGATAAGCAGAACTTTCTCTCATGGTGGCTGTGACCAATGGCTGGTGTTTCTCGATACGTTCCAGAATAATCTCCTCCATAACTTTACCAAGCACTTAAGTGCAACTGACAGGCCTATAGTTTCCAGGGTCCTCCTTTTTGCCCTTCTGGAAAATTGGTTACAACATTTATGAGCTTTTCAGCAAGCTGGAACCACTGTGAATTCTCAAGACCACTCAAAAAATCATTGAGAAAGGCTTTGTGGTGACATCAACCAGTTCTTTGAGGATTCTTGGATGAATGCCATCAGGTCCCATAGATTTGCAGGGATTCAGCTGGAAATTAATAGTGTTTTCATATGGCCATCAACAAAAAATCTTTTTCACCAGGAAAGATACTCTGTATCTGTTGTGGAATGATTGATATATTCTGAAAGTTAAGGAAAGCTTCTGGATTTAGTAAGACCATCTGCATATGGCTGTTGACAGAAGAAAAAATAAATTGGTGACCATTGAAAGCCCTGTAGCATTCTATGGCAACTGACAAGTTGTTTTTCTTAATGCCTTGGAGGTTGTGGCAACTTTTCTACTCTAAAACAATGTACCTCTGTGAGACTTTAGACTTGACCTGACATGCTTTTTAATAGAAAAGTAAATAAGTGGGAAAATATCAGCTTCAAATGACACCCTGAAACCATGTTTAAGGTCCCGAGAATACCATAGCTCTTCCCTTTGCACGGAAGGTGACAGGTCACAGTGCATTCTTAGGAAATACTTTCTCTTTTAACCAGCTGTGATCATTAAGATTTTCTC
>VXBQ01016762.1:1405105-1477841 GCA_013400175.1 Phainopepla nitens | reverse complement strand
TTTTTTTTTTTTTTAACAACTTGCTGGAAGTGCCTCTCTGGGTAGCATAATGGAATCATTCAGGACAGAAGGAAGACATGGGCTGGGAAAGGGGAATTGTTTGATTTTCAGTACAATTTGACTTTTAGTGGCTTTGAGCAAAAAGGTAAGAAAAGGTAAGAAGTTGGCATCTTTGCAAATGAGGATGTCCTATATGCATTGAAATGTTTCTGTTTTCTAATAAAGTCTCTTTACACGAGATGAATTTTATAATTTACACCTTATGTCCAAATTACATGTCATGAAAATCATATTTTTTCCTATTGCATCAGGAGCTGTAAGTAGTCAGTGTCTTTTGATACCTGAGAAGGATTTCTGTTAACTCAACTGTAATTAAAAACGTCTTTCACTATGTGGACTTGTCCACTCAGAATGACACAAGATTTCCATTTCCTTGAAAGGATTTTTAGTTCTGCTGTATTTGCTTGAAGTCCATGTTCAGTCGTAACCAATATACATGTGATTCATTGTCTAAATAACAAAGAAAAGATAAAATATGTTTGAAATTTGAAGAGCTAACTTTTAGACTTGCCCATGTAATGAGATTACATTTTATGTGTATCAACAGTTTTTTATTTATTTACAGCAGTGCAGTGATCTCTTTCTGCAAGGAACAGATACATCTCCATCTTCATGGAACACTGAAGTCTAATTGCTGGTGATAGGAGTACTGGATGTTGAAAAGTTCTATATTATTTTTACAGAGCTGTCAATAAGAGCTCAGAGTTGCAGATAGCATTTCCAGTGATTTAGTTTTGCCACATAGACCTGCAGTGACGGTTAAAATACTTTGCTCACTTTTCACAATAATCCAAATAGGTAGTGAGATATTTTATTAATTTGGGGGTTAATAAAACCTGCCTTTTGTTAATGCCATGAACTTTAGTGATTTTTGAATCTGGCACTTGGGCTGAAGTCCATGCCACCATCCTTACCCGTTTAATTGTTACAGGTGTCCTTGGAACTATTTATAGGACTACAATATTTTTCTAAAGAAAGAAGGATTGATGCATATATCATCTTTGACCTCATTTTAACATTTACCATAGTTTTCAAGCTGCAAGACGATGGTGGCCTCGTGAGAGGTTTTGTATGTTGAACAATCAAAGGGAACATGGCTGAGTTTTATCCTATTGAAATCAATACATCTTGTCCAGTTTATGTCACTTGCTACTATTTAATTATCTACAAGCAAGTCAAATTGATTACACAATATAAGAACCTTACAGCTTCGAAGCAAAATGACTGAGTCTTTAGATTTGGCTAGGATAGCTATCAATGCTGGTGGCAAAATATAATTAATAAATTAATATTTTCGATTGGGAGGAACAACTTTTAATAACTTTGAAGGACTTGATACAACTGTAGCTTGGAACTAAAATTCATCATAAGAGTCAAAATCATTGTGGAGCTTGGCTTTTTCAATCTTCTGTCCCAAGTTCTTTGTTACCTGCCTGTTCACATATACATCTTCCCTCTATTATGGATATTAAAAACAGTCGTAAAGTTTTGTCCCTTACTTCAACTTTTTTATTATTGATGGAGGAGATTTTAAGCGTGGGATAAAAACAGAGCAAATTATCTGTGAATATATGCCCAGGTAAAAGGCTGAGTGAGCTCTTTTGCAATAAGAAATTTACAACTTGCATGTGGCATATGTACCTGCGTACCTTGCATGACATCTCTCTAGTTGCTGATAGAAATCCTTCAGCTAACTAGGAAAAAAATAAAGTAGCTCTTGCCCCTGAGAAGACATTTGACAGCTCTTTGTTTCATATTTTTTTAGAATGAAGGTGAAAAATAAAGTTATGCAGGTTAAAACCTAAGTATATTGAAAGGAGAGAAAGAATAAAGGACATCTGAAATGTCAGTGCAGCAAAATTAAGGATATTTCAGAGGGAAATAGATCTAAGAAGGAAGGCTAATTCTTGGTTAGGTAACAGATGTTTTCCCTCAAGGATAGTGATGGAGCAGAGGCACTAGAGTGAGCAAAAAAAAAAAATCTGATGAACAGGAAAATCTCTCATTTCTTCTTTTTTCTTTTACTCCCAATGTCAGAACAATGTCTAAAGAAGTGTGACAAGATGTCACCTTCTTTGATATTGCAACAGCACCCAAGAAAACAGATAGCTAATTTTTAAATTTCCATGTAGGAGGAGAGGAAATGCTCCCAATAATTAGAGGAGTAGATCTATCAAGGGAAGCTCAGCACAGATGAGTACTGTGTGTGTAGTCGAGCTGCCTTCAAGGGGAGAGTTGTGTGTCCCAACATTTATTGTTTTCTCCTTTCCTTTGCTGCATACAAGAAAATCAGCAGGAAAGTGCTTTTCTCCCTAGATTTCTCACTAAAGTAGGATATTAGTAGAATATTCTTTCGAGATTTCTCAACCTGTTTGTGTTGTGAAGGTTAGTTATGAACTTATTTTACCTTTGGTACTAGATTAGTTATTTAATGCAGATTACTTCCTTGCACAGGCTTCCTTATTGCAGTTGCTACCTAAGGTCAGGCTGTGCACTGACTTGCAAGAGAATTGAATAAATCCATTTAACATGAAATAAAAGACTTTGACATTTGGCTGGCACAGAGGTTTTTTTGAAAAGATGTTGCTAACACATCAATTTCCACGTGATAAATACATTGTTTCCAATATTTGAAAGCCCAAAAATTTATCAGAATAAAAGGTCATCTCCAAGTCAGAAATGTAAATATATCCATGGTTGTATATGACTTTTTCCTTTTTTCCTTTGTTTCCTCATTTTTATAAGAGCAACTAGGTAATGCAACAGTAAGCTGGGAGCCAAATTTGTCCTTTGACACAGATTTCCTGTTGGTTATAAACCAGTGGGAGCCATATGCTTGTGAAGTTAAAGCATGGTTTTTTTATGTTTATGCTGTTTTAATATAGGCTATGATCCTGCACTCATTTATGCAGCAAAAATTCCCATCAAATTGAACAGCAACATGAGGATCAACAGTGGCAATTTTCTCTTAGTAGGGTTTCCAGCAAGAGGCTGCCTGCTGCTCCCAGCCGTGGCAGAGTGCAGCCTCATGCTGCTCACGGGACTGAGTGGCTGTGATCACATTACATCCACCCAGTGGTCTTTTCACTTACTGCCTATAAAGTGACAATGGATCAATTTTAAACTGACCCCACTGACTTTTAAAGCCCTTACCGTAGAAGGAGCTGATTTTCTGTAAGCCTCCCCAATTCCTTTGGCTCTTGAGTCTTCTTAGTTTTTTTCCTAGTCGGAGGTTGTTTGTTGTCAGGAGTTCTCTTGTGGTCACAGTGATTTTGTAACTTATTTATTCTCAAACATCTGTGCAGTTTTTATCCTGCCATTTTTAAACAATGTTGTACAAATCCAGATTTTTGACATAACCTTCTCTCCTTCTCCCCAGCATCAGTTCAGTTTTAGTTGTTCTTCTACAAAGGAGCAGGAATGTCCCACCTTACAGCATTTCATAATGATTTTGCCTAGTTTCCCTTATGAAATGCAAATTCATACAAAAATTCAGGTTAGAAGAGATCTCTGGAGTGCCTTGTGTCACCAAGTAGGGCTATCTTGCAAGCTAGGTTAGGCTGTTCAGGACTGTGTCCAGTCTAGTTTTGAGTTATCCCCAAGGATGGAGATGACACAGCCTCTCTGAGAAACCTGTGACAGTGATTGGCTGCCCTCATGGGGAAGGCCTTCTTGTTTATGTTTGATCAGAATTTTCCTTGCTGCATGTGTGATTGTGGCCTCTTATCCCGTACTGTGTATGTCTGAGAAGAGTCGGGCTTTGTTTTGTCTACAACTCCTCTCTTTAATTAATGAAGGCAATAATGAGATTTCCTGAAGCCTCCCTCCTCTTCTCCAGGCTGAGAGAACACCATCTTTCCAGTCTTTCTCTTTAGGACATGTACTTCAACTTCCTGGCTGTTTTAGTGGACCACTGTTGAGCTCAATGCAGTTTACGAGTACTGAAGACACAAAACTGAACACAGTAATCCAAACATCCTTTGAGTGCTGGGCAACAGGAATAACCACTGGACCTGGTAACCATGCTGTTACAAGTACTGCACTGTATAATGCCTGCAATTCCACACAAGTGCACTGGTTGCACACACTCGACTGGAGATTAGTGCCTTGCTTTCTATGCAAATTAGCAATCATGCACTGTCCATTCCTCTAGCCCTTTCTGGAAATGGGTTGGAGGACCTCGGGGGTCTTCAGTGATCTTGATTCCCCCCAATGGGTCAGCTCTTGGTCGACAGTCCATGCCTGCTTCTCAAACTCATTCCTGAACTTGCATTGTACTGTGCTTATCTCCAGAAGCCAGAACAAGGATGTTTGTACCAGGGGAGTGCAGCCCTACCTCCATGTGGTCCCCCTCTCCATTCACATTCTGTTCTTTCTCACGCTGTTATTACCAGTGGTTGGTTGGTTGGTTGGTGGCTCCACAAGTATCTGGCCGTTGGTGTTTGAGGCATATGGATTAGCCCTCTTATCTTCTAGGCTTCTACATACGGGCAGACTGAAATTGTGATTTTGCATTTTCCTTCTTTTCTCTCTTCTGGGAGTCCATTGTGCATAATACCACTGTGAGTAGTGAGAGGATGGTATATCTCTCTGGATGTGGACAAGGTAATGGATAGAAGCCCACAGTTCTGAGCACCTTGGAGATATGGAGATGTTTTGACATGAGTTTAAATATTCTTGATGTTCTGGACAAATGAGAGAGGTTTACCACAGAGTGCCGTGGATCTCAGTGCTGGTCAGTACCATAGGGAGACAACTCCATAGCTTGTTCTTTTGGAGAAGATGGCCTGTATGTGATAACATATTTATCTCTAGGACTCTTAATTTTTTGGCTGCTCTGGAGGTTTTCCATGCCTCTTGGCTTCATATACATGTGTTAAAATGGGCTCTATTGGCACAATAGCAAAGCTTAGCACCATTATGAACCTTTTTATTATTACTTGAGGGAAATTAATGGCTGTTTGCATTATGCATGAGCATGCTGTGGTACTGCATTGCTGTGTCTTCCATTAATATGTCTGTTCTCTTTCTTTATCAGCTAATGCTCATGATAATTTCAGGGGTGCATCTTCAAGCTCAAACAAATAAATAATGTAACCCAAACAGGTGGAAGAACGTGATATTAGGCTTTTGCATATTCTAATACATGAAACAGCCAGCCAGATATTTATGTTTTAACAATATTATCACAACAGAGATGTATCTGTGTAATAAAATTTACTGTTGCTTAAATTTACTGTTGTTGCTGTAACCATTACACTTAGAATGATTACATGATTATAATAAAAATGCAGTGATTATTTGCTACATTAATTAGCTGTTGATTTAATGTTATACAAATCTGATTCCTTTCAAGTAATCATATTTCTTGCTGACTTTTCTGAATAGGACTACCAATTGGTTAAACATGGGTAAATAGCAGTGCTGATTATAGGTAAGCCCCAGAAGAAAACAGTGGAATAATTTTAAATTTTTTAGCATGTTACTTTCAAACCCATGTTATTGTTAGTAAAAACTTTGTTGCATTATCAACATCTTTTTAAATAAACACAGACACATATCCACTACACAGCCAAAGCTGCCAAAGAAAGAAATGTTGTCTCTGTGTGCTGAACTTTTCTGTGAGATGCTGTATTTCTGTATCTCCCAGCAAGGCCAGCTGCTGATGCCCTTCATGAAATACTTAGTAGTTTACCCCACTCCATCTCAAGGAGAAATCAAGGAAGACTTTTAGTTTGAAATTTATTGCAATGTCAAGGTGTCTCTGTAAGTGTGGAAAAGCTTTTTACTTAATGAAAAGCAAATAATATGATCCAAATGTGAAAATGTGTATAGCTAAACTGTCTTCTTCCTGGACATCCTGGGTGTCAACCCTCCTTGAAACTCAGAAGACACAGCTTACCCCATGCTAATGGGGCTGTTTCTCATACATCTTCCTCATAATGAGGACGCTTGCAGAATCCCTCTGCCTCTTGCTTACCTGTGCAAACTAAAGCCACATCCTCAAATGATGGCAGTGTCTATTTTTGGGGGGCTTTATTTCCAACAACTTGTGCTTAACTTGCAGGATGAGGGCTGGACCTGCATGATTTCCATCAAGAGTGGTCCTGACCTTAGGTAAAATTTATGAGTCTGAAAAACGACATATTTAATCACATGTAAATACTTCATTGGTTGAATCCCTTAAACAAAAAGTAAAGCTTTTTTAATTATAGTGGTTTTTTGTTAGTGATTGTATGTCTGTAAACTGGAGGTGACTTGGTGATTAATAATATGTGGTATTTGCTCCAGGCATTAAAAAAAAAAATCTTTTTGTGTGCCATCTCTTGTATAGTTTTCTTCATATACCTTGCTATTTTCATGATTGCTTGCCTCCTATTTATATTAAAAGAACCTACAATATTTCTTGTAGGACTCTCATGCATACAGATATGGGGGTTTTTGTGCAAGACATTTGCCTAATCAATAAGTCATCAGTCCCATGAGATTTCAACCTAATGTCTTTAGAACTCTGCATGAGGGTTTTCTACATTTGCAAAACTATAATTAGCCAGGACTTTTTTTGAGTGGCATTAGGAGTTAAAATCAGCCAAATTCATTCTCAGTTTGTTTAAGCAGCAACAAACCAATTCAGTCAATCATGTCTACTGGTAAGCTGTTTCACAGAAAGCTATGCAAAGTGCAGTAAAATCATCCTTTTTTTTCCATGAAAAAAAGGTTAAAAACTTTAAAAATTGTATTTCAGAGACTGATTAGGATGTGAAATTTTAATCTGCCTGCAAACTACACAAAGTGACAAGTTCTTCTGGCTTCTGCAAATTTGTAATGGTCTGTATTTAAAAATTCATTTGCTATCAGAACTCCTCATCTTGTGCATGCAAAAACTACCTCACATTTTGTATATGTATTCAAATGTTTATGATACTCATTCACCAAGCTGATGCAAAGAAACCTGGGAAATTAAGAAAAAATACAAGATAAAGAGCTATTGTACAAAATATGGACTGGTAGCATATTTTCTTCATTGTTTTATTTGTTCAAAACTCTATTTCCTCTGAAGGACTGACTGAGGAAGAAATATATACTCACACATGAACCTCAGGCCAAAGAAAATCCTTTGCCTTGGATTTTGTGTTTGGCAGAGAGAGCTGAAGCAATCAGAAGGAAAAGAGGTGAACAAAAAGTAAATTATGATTTTAGATGCTTTGGTTTGGAAAGCTAGAGCCACTGGCCTTTTTGCTGCCTTGTCTTTTCTCATGTAGGACTTGTAGACAGCTCTGGTGGTAGATACCAGAAAGACCCACATAGACATGGACAAGTTTGAATAACCTGCTCTTAGCCACCTAAAACTTTCCTTCTGGTAAACAATGTCAGGTCTCCACTCCAGAAGATAAGTCCATTTATCTCTTAGTGTCTGGACTAACACATAAGCATCCATTAAAATCTCAAGTCTCTAGTGGGACACAAGCCCACATTTAAAACTATTGGTTTGTGTTTAACTGCTGTTCAGAATAGGGTTTTTTTATTAACAGGCTTTATTTTTAATTACACAAGCACAAAGAAGAACAGTATGGGGGTGTTTGGGTTTTGGTGTTGTTTTTAATTTCTGGCTTGTTTTATGTTCTTGTAAACTAAATATTTTTAGACAAGTGGTTTGCACTGTCAGCTTTGAAAAAAAAAAAAAAATAACCAGAAGTACATCCAGTTGGAGTTAGCAGCCAGACTTCAAGTTCTTAATTATTTAAGACTTAACTATTTTTATTTTTCTTGTTGTGTGACATATATCAAACTCGTTTTCACACTTGCAAAGACGAAAGCAGTATCTACTTTGGGAGGTGTTTTTGCTCTACTTCTGGCTTTCTTGTTTCTGTAAAGTGTAAAAGAAAACAGCCAAAGATATCAGTCAGCCCTTGTGCTTTAAATGTAAAGAACCTTGGGAATGGAAGGAGAAGGTGTTTGGTATGTGGTGAAAGCCATACAGTTCTTGAAAGCCACATCCATTTGTAAACCTCCAAGGAACCCAGTCTGTATAATACTTCTTGGCAAATTTTCATTGCTTTGCTGTCCCCACAGGGCAAAAGCTTTTTCTTCTATCCAAGTTGATCCTCTCTCATTTCATTTAATATCCTTTGCCCCACATCCTCACGCTACACCACTGTGAAGAGCCTGTCTCTGTCTTGTTAATGATCTCCTCACAGGTAAGGGAAGGCTGCTGTTAGATCCCCCTGAAGTCTTCACTTTCAGAGGCTAAAACCCATGCAGGTCATGTGCTCAGCCTTGATGTTCCTCCACTGAATTAGCTGCACTTGATCATTGTCTTTCCTGTGCTGGAGGCCTGAAACTGCCGTGCTCTTGATGATTGCTTCATAGAGGAGGATGGTGGGCTGTGTTTTAGGTAATCCAGCCCAGGATGCTGCTTGCCTTCTTGGGTGTCAGGCCCATAATTCCTTTAGTGGATGTATATCTTTATCTAAAAGGGAATGTTACTCAATTGCTAAAACTTTACAGAGCTAACCAGGCCCCCTGGCAGGAGTTGGTTAACTACTTACACTTGGCAGAATTGCTTGGCCTCAGTCATCAACAAAGTACTCTGTTATTCTCCTAGATGTAGCTGATCCTGGGATCTGTGAAGGCTGTGTACTTTGGTGTGTCATATATCGGTGAATGGTAAATGTTCTGTGCACACATTTTCCTGGATGTGATACCTGCTAATCCCTGGTGACAGTGACCTGCTATTCTGAACATGGAGTTGATGCATTATTGATTAATCCAGTTTAGACTGCACTTAAAGTGGTTGTGTTCTAATTACATCTGGTGTCTAGAAATAATAGTTTAGCATTTCAGAGGCTTCTTGGAAGAGATGGGGTTTTCTGCACTGCAGAATGTTTAATCTGATGGTATTTTTGTTTTTAGCAGGAAAAATAAAATGTATCTTTTAACAGAGTGTTCTTTTAATCTGATTGCTTTTATACAACAATAATTTATCATTAGTGAGCTTCTTTTTCCCTGTGGATGTTTCATTTTAGCAGTCCAATTTGTTGCTTCCAAAGAAAATAATACATCACTTGAAACCACTATACCCTAATCTTAAAAAGAAGCTTGTTTCGTGAACCTTTTCCTTTCTGTGTGTCTGTGTGTGATTTTTGGCACATGTTTTACTCATGTTTTATTAATGCTGAATTCTTTTAAAATATTTTATCTTGATAGTTTCTGGCTGTGCCAATTTATATATTCTCTTGCTTTTTCACATTGAGAGCAGAGAGGTAGCTAAGTTTCATGGTTTAAAAAATAGGTCTCCAGGTAACTTTAACATAAAAATGTTTTATTTTCTTTATGGGTACTAATAAATACCCCTTTAGCATCATGTTGACTGTGAAATGTTTCAGATTGTACTGCTGATGGAAGTCGGCTTTATGTAGTAAATTGAAGAGAGGAGATCTACATTTTCACATATCCTCTGTGTGATTGCTTGGGTGAATAATTTCAATGAAATTATCAGCTGAAGTACAATCAGTTTAAAATATAGTCAGTATTAGTTATTAGTTAAAAGGCAGTTGAATGTGACGAACTGTTATCAACAGCAGTTGTTCTAGAGGTGTGTTACTTAAGCTTAGATTTTGGAAGTGCTATCAAATCAGGCATCCAAAATCTTTATTTTTTGTATGCATTTTGCATTGCATTTTAACATTTAGGGCACAATTGTTTACCATTCATCTCCTTTTCTTTGTGCTCCCATAGTGCATAAAATACTGATGCATACTGTGGTACTTGATGGGTTAGGTAGAGTTTGGGGAAGGTAGTCTCTTTCCTGAAAAGTTTATTATCTAGGTTTAAGAGCAGGAACTGCAGGTGGGCACAGATGTTTAAGAGAGCATACACTCAGCAAACAAGAGAGATCAACATAAGAAGTAACAGTGGTAGTGCCCCCCTTGTTGAAAGAAAATTTATTCTGGAGGGTACTGGGGGCAGAAGGCAACAAGGGAGGCTTGTAATCAAATATCCATAAATGGATATTCTGCTAGTGGACGCTTGCTACAAGCTTTTGCTAGAGCAGGAATGGGACTGTTTGCAAATGCAAAAGTGGGGAGGTTTGTGGCACAGAGTCAAGAGTCAAAACCTTGGTAGTGGAGAACAAAATTCCCTTTTTGTTTCAGTTAAGATGATGAGAGCTGCTTGGGGACAGTGAGTTGGTCAAAGTGCCAAAGGGAGAACCTGTTTCTTAAGTAGAATTTGAACTAGCAGGGAATGGGAAAAGGGTGTGATGTCAAAGACAGAGAAGAGTGTGTTAAGGGAAATGAGTTACGTTAGATATTTTGTCCTCATGGACACATGGATGCAGAGATGCCTTGGGAAATTGTAGCAGGTTGTTTAGTTTAGCTCAAGCTCTGAGGGATTCAAAGCAGCAAATTAATTTATTTATTTATTTATTTATTTATCTTTGAAACACTTTATTGAAAGAAATGTTTGAAATTAAATAATACTGGTAATGTGTTTGGGACACATTACCTTAGAGAAAGGTATGAGAAGCCTTAGAGAAATAAATAAATATTCACACTTGTCAACATTTTCTTATCTAAGCAGTCTTTATTTGGCAAAAATTTAGTGGACTGCTAGGAAGAGTGTCAGTTTGTAACATCTGAGATATGACACTTAACCACGTAAATGTCTAAATGTCACAACCCATACAGAGAAATGGCAAAGAGTTTAGCTTTTGTCAGGGCCTCAGCCTGTAGCTTTCCAAGGACAACAAAGGATCAAAGTGCAGTGTACCTCATTGCTGCACAAAGCAGTGGTTGCACAAGAGCAACAGGGTATGTACAAGAACATTGAAATGCTTGTGCTTTTCTGACGTGGGTTTCTGAGCATCAGATACCAAGTATTCTGCAAAAGTACAAAGGGAAAAAAGAGATCAAGGAGAGGAAAAAGTCTCCTAAGTTTTTTAATTTCCTGATGGCTCAGTTGTTAATATAATAAGTAAAAATGCTTATTGAGTTATTGTACCAAATATAAATCTTTTTAACACCTACATATCATGACTTAAAAGGAAAGTTCTCTTTGGTTTCTCATTCAGAATAAAATAAAGGTTCCTCTGTTGATCGTAAAGGAATGCAACCTTGTGGCAGATGTATGTTTTTTTTCTCCCTTTGTAATATGGCTGAGCAATATCTGAGAATCACAAAAAGCTTAACCCTCATAAGAACAATAAGGACAATAAAGTCAAAAATGGTCTCCATATGTCCATATGAAGTCTTATGCGCTGAACAAAGTAGATATCACAAGACTTTAAGACTTTTTCTTTCTCTTAAATCGACAGTCAATTAGCTTTGTCTGGAGAGCACACAGAAGCTCTGTTCCTTTGCATGGCTTTTAAGATCTTGTAAAGCTTTACAACTATTCTGGAGTAATTTTCTTTCTATTTACATATGTTTTTCCCCTAGCTTAAAGATTTTTTTTTTGTCTGTGCATACACACAGATGTGTATCTAAGCAAAACAAAATTTGTGTCTGATTTTGCTTTGTGCAGTCTGCCTGGTTGTAAAGTGTTTTTCAAGGCTGTGCTGTAAACCTTGCCAATTCTGCATCACACACAAGCTTTCAGAAGGCAGTCAGAGCCATCCTGAAGTTCCTTGGGGAATTTAGGTTGTTCTGTGTGAATACCGCATCTCTCACAGTGGCATCCTGTGGATGAGCAGTTTCTTGTGTAGAAACAGAAGGCAAATAATTAAACAACAACAATGACCAAGTGTGTGTCTGTACTCCAAGTTCATGGTAAGAGGAACTGAGATTCTGGGAGATAGTGTCAGGGATATATTTTTTTAAGCTCAGTCCTTATCTTTTAATGTCACCATCACATGTTAGGTGAAGCATGAAGGCAATGGAAACAGTTACAGATTTGCTAAAATTTGCACTAGAAGTGCAATAATATGAAAAATATTAATTGCTATGTTTCATTAATTATAAAATAATAATTATTATTATCATTATTACTTAATATGTGGAGTTACTTTGATAAAAAATAATCTTGGCATTTACATTTAAATAAGTGTGTAGGCTCAGAGATCTTTGAAGACATCTGTATGGCAGCTTGATGGAATATTATAAACAAAGTAGCTTTCTTATCTAGAATCTCTTTCTTAGAGACCTCCAGAACACAACATTCATGTGAAAAAAGAATCAAAAAAGGCTATGCTAAAATCCATTATGAGTCTGCTCAACATCTCCCCCTCTTCTGCCAGCCTACTAGCAGTCAGAGGACAGTCTGCTTTCATTTTGCTGCTTGACCCTGTGGTTAAACAAAAATAGTCAGCATGGCTCAACATTGAGTAAAGAACTGTTGAATAGCTTATAAAATTGTTATGAAATGTATGGCATTTGAATAATTTGTGGGGGTTGAGGAAGGAGGATGAATGTGAAAAATTTACTGTGTAATATCTCCGTTCAAGAAGATTTTTTATGTATGTGTGTAATTGCAGACAAATTGAAAACAATGGGTAAACACTGAGAGTTAAAGACATGCTTAAATACTCTCCTTACCAAGGCTTAAGTACCCAATAAACCTGCAGTGCACTTGTAGTACAGATATGTCATGTCAACCCTCCCTTTCTAACTTTAGTGAAGTGTTATGGGTACATCTGCTGCTTCCAGTGAAAAATAGACAGGATTTGAAGTGATAGCTGTTGCTGCAGGAGTTTTCTGTAATAGCTGCCAAACGGGAGGGAGGAGGGGAAGACAGCAGCAGAGGAAGCAGTAACCTTCCTGCTTCAAGAAAAGAAACAAATCAATCAGTAGCTCTATGAAGGGAATTGGAGAACCTGCCCAACATCTGTCAGACAAAAACTGACATGCTGCAGCAGAATCTGCTTTATTGCCAACCAACTTGCCTTCAGAAGTATATTCCAAGAGCTGTTTGAAGTTCTTTATATGCTACAAAGGTGGTGTATCAGTGGCACTACACCCCTACATATATGAAGCAGTAACTCAAGAGTCAATAAATACCAACTGAGCTTTATATCTTTCCTACTCTTCTGTAATGATGTTGTTTCTAGATTACTATAAGCAATGTGACACTTTGATAACCTCTGTGTGCAGTGAGTAGACTAGGAATGGTAGTGGTTGTTTCTGGATAAATGGTTGAGAGGGAGTTCTCAGTGGAGTACAGGAATTGCCCAGTTCATGATAGTGTGCAGAAACACCTTTTTAACCTCAGGAGCTCCCTGGGAAGTGCAAGACCCTGGAACAGGACTGTCCACCAAGTGAATCCCACTCATTCTGGTTTCTGCTGTTTTGTTGTAAACGTAACTATTGATTTTGTCTAGTGGGAAAGACAAGGTGAACAAAACCACAGCTAGAATCTTTTAGAATAGGAAATTTTGGGGGCACAGAGCAAGGGCTCTTAGCTTCCTGCCTCTAACTGTACGAACCCAACCAGAATGTATATTTCTGCAGGAACAGCGGTCTAAACAAAATGGTAAGACAGGTGAATGAATCACTGGGTTCTGATGTCCAGCTCTAACACTTGGCTGGTGAGCTTGATAGCAGCTTTCTAATGAGTAGCAGGAGTTGAGCACCAGAAGTAAAGTGGCCAAAGCTACTCTGAGCCATACAGACTTACAGAATCACAGAAGCATAAAGGGAGGAAGACACCTCCAAGATCATTAGGTCTAACCTTTGACTGAAAACCACCTTGTCAACTAAACCATAGCACTAAGTTGCATGCCCAGTCATTTCTTCAACACTTCCAGGGATGGTGACTCCACCACTTCCCTGGGCAGCCTGTTCCAATGCTTAAGCATCTTTCACTGAAGAAATTCTTCCTGATGTCCAGTCAGAGCCGCCCCTGGCACAGCTTGAGGCCATTTCCTTTTGTTCTGTCACTGAATGCCTGGGAGAAGAGACTGATGAGGCTACAACCTCCTTTCTAGTGGTTGTAGAGAGCTGTAATGTCAGCCGTGTGCTTCCTTCTCTCCAGGCTAAACAATCCCAGCTCCCTGGGCCACTCTTCATGTGATTTACTCTCTAGACCCTTCACCAGCTCCAGTGCCCTTCTCTGACATGCTCCAGCACCTCAGTGTCTTTGGCCCAGAATTGGACACAGGACTTGAGGTGCAGCCTCACCAGTGCTGTGTACAGGGGGACAATCACTGCCCTTGTCTTGCTGGCCGCACTGATTTTGATACAGGCCAGGATGCCACTGGCCTTCTTGGTCCCCTGGGCACATGATGACTCATGTTCAGCCACTGTCAACCAGCACCCCCAAGTTTTTTTTCCATTGGGCAGTTTTCCAGCCACTCTGTCCCCAGCCCGTAGCACTGCACAGGGCTTTTGTGACTGAAGTGCAGGACGTGGAACTTCACTTTGCTGAACTCATACCATCGTCCCCAGGCCGTCGACCCGGCCTGTCCAAATATGTAGCAATACATGCAGTGCCAAACATAGCGTAATGAGCACTGGCTTAGCAAACAACATCTACACATCCTGAATAAAAGCCTGATTGATAGCTGCCCAATCTCAACAGGGCAAGGTTTTGCCTGATAATTTGATCAAATTTGCTTTCATGAAGGTTTTGTACAACAGGCTGTAACTATACCTTTGTTTTTATATAGCTATGAAAATATTGGTACATAGAGGGATATCAGAGTTTCAAAACAATCAAACTGTAAGTTTTAAAAATATCTATGCAATTCTTGCCCTTTCCTTTGTTGAAAAATTATGCATAATGGAAAAGAGCCCAATAGAACTATAATGTGAATGAGCAGCGACACATAAAGTATCTTGTACCCTTCACATTTAATTGTCTTTGCATCCCAAGCAAGTACATTTGGAGTGAGCCCTTCTGCTTTTTATAGCAGACCACTTACTGTTTCTGACTTCTTTTGCTAATACTCATAGGTAACTTACTTTGATGGTGCCTCTTGACAATTCATGCATCTAACTTTATTTTAGGGACATGCAGTTTTGAGTTGCAGCCAGATGGTCTAGACAGATGAATAAAAAGTATGAAATGATACACCAGAGCACTTACCTCCTGCTGGTCTGTCACATTGAACAAACACTTAATGAAATCTGAAGTGTAATAGCTAAAAATATATACTGCAGTACAATGGACTTTCACGCATCCTTCTGGGATTTACTTGTCTTTAAATATGGCTTCTGAAGAAAGGTTGCCTTTTGATTCTATTTCTGAACAAATTCCTAGTGAGCTGATGACCATGAGCTGGGCAAAGACATAATTATTTATTGTATGTTGGGAATTTCATATCAGTTAATCTGGAAATTGTCCACAAAAATAAGACTGTTCTTCAGCATGGTTTGTTATTCTCCATACAATTTGCTGACAACCTTGTTGAAGGGAACGCTTGCCAGAAATTAATTTTGAGGTCTTGTAATTCAAAATGTGAACCTCTTAATGAGATGCAGCGTGTGTGTTAAGCTTCTGCCTTTAGCCTTTAGAGCATAGCTCTTAGAATCAGATTTCTAGTGTACAATTACAAGTTCAGTATTTACCTTCCTAGAACATTCTGTAATCATTTATACTGGCTGTAAATTTATTGGAGTGTTTGCAGAAAGCAATGTACAAAGGGCACAGACACACACACCATGAGCGTCCTTAGAACTTTGAATAAATATTCATCAAATATATTCACTTTTCATTCTGCTCCTCATGATATTAGGTGTTACCAAAGCTAATATCAAAGCATCAAAGGTGTGACAAATCTTCCAAAATGGTATTGAAATTATGATAGGTAGAGTTTAAAAGTACAGACCAGAAACAGAGTAGATTTTAACTGATAAAACTTAGTGAAGTAAACAACTTGGAATTCTGTTCCCTTGCTTCATGCTTGTGAAATGTGACTTGATCCTGTTAAAATTTGAGCTGAGGGCTGTGGAGAACAGCTATAGTAGATCTCTAAAACTCTGATCAGATCTTACTGCTCACATCCCCTCTGGCTTGTATTTGAGAAGAGATCCCTTTCACAAGAACTAACCTATTGCAATGTGGTGCTGCAGGGTAGCGCAGAGGCTGTTGCAATTTCTAGTTGTTGTAGAACGTGTTTTTTCCAGCTATTAATAAAGCTTTCCAATTTTGGTGAATTTATAGAATGCCTATATTCCCTAATGCAAGAGGGTGATAGGTTAAATCTATGTCTAGTGAAAGATTTATGCACTTAATTACATTTTTCCCAAAAGGGTTTCATCACTATATAAGATAACACATGAATGTACCCAGACTTTTGTTTTAGCTTGAATGCACATACAGAACTTTTGGATCCCAGTAGCAATAATTCTAGACCGTACTTTACCTTGAAAGGCAATCAAGGGTAGAGAGCTTTCTTTGTATGCAGCTGTGAGCACGTTACAACACACATGCATACATTGACAGGAATTGTATCAGTTTTGTCACAACCATTCATTCTGCTGAAATGGCCACACATTTACCAATGAAAACAAGAAGAATAATTAACCCCTTCTCTGAACAACAACAAAACTAGGAAATCAGGTAGTGAGGAACTATTCTTTTGTCAGTGCCTGAACATGGACAGTACTGTGAAATTATCCAAGTCTGAATAAGGCAATTTCAGTGTATCTGCATGTATTCAAGAAGAATGGGTATTCCTGCTTTTCTAGCTCAACACATGGTGTCAACTTGAGTGGTGAAAGGCTACAGTGCAGATTTCAGTTGTCAGCTGCAACATGTTATTTTACTTTGGGGTTTTTTTAAGGTCACTGATACCTGGAATAGGAAAGAGAATTTTTTCCTAATGTTCTAAACTGTTAATGGTCCCATTTAAAATAGGACTTAAAAGCAGTCAAACATTCTGAGGTTTTTTCATCCTGAGTTGTTGGGTTTTTTCTGCTTTTGTTTTGTAAAGAAACTTGAACTTAAAAAGTCAACTTAATCACCATTTTGAAGATGTGATCTATGGCTATTTTCCCACAAGATGCTGAGTGTTTTGTTTCAGCTGAGCATGGTGTGTCATCTTGTGCATGGCAGTATCCTACCCACGTGAATAGTCCTCTGCTCATTTTGAGAATCTTTCCTTTACCTGTTTGTTTGTTTGTTTGTTTGTTTGTTTGTTTTTGTGGCTTTGCTATGCAAGGTGGCACACTTGGAGTGCCATAAACAGGTTTCTAAGTATTACTCCTTGTTGTAATTGGCTCTACTGAGGTTGGCAGTGATGAATTTGCTTTCAAAGTGTTTCCCAGAATATAGACAACATGAGTTTGTATTTCCATATATGAATCCCCCATCTCACATCTGAATTTCCTGGCCTCCTGGATCAGGTTTCTACCTCCTAGAGGCTAGGTAGTGAAAAAAAAAAAAAAGATAAATTCATGGCAGCCACTACATTTTCTGACTCAGATTTTCTGATTAGAAGCTCTACAAGATGAGATTGAAATATAGAAGGATTATGTGAAATTGTGGCTGTTAGTACATGTTTTTAGTCACTTTATTTCTTGAGGTTTTCAAAAAGGAAGGCATCTTCTGGCATGAATTTTCTAATCAATAGTGTCTTTAATTTATATCAGGATTAGTTAATGGGACACTTCAAACAGCATTAGTTTCAGTTTATAATTGTCACATCCATTTTGGTTTTAACAGAACGATCCTCAGAAAAGATGGGAAGGATTGCAGCAAATCACAAAACACTTCTCTTAGGTCTCTCTCACATATGCAGCATCTGGGTTTTATTTATGTTTTCTTTTCAGTTAATAAAGCAATAGCTTTTATATGGAGGTTTTTTGATCCTATGGGTTTTAAGTTTTCGGTAAGCTGCTTTCATTTTATGATGCTAAAAATGTCACTTGTGAGCTCCTTAAAATGTTTTTATTGTTCCTTTTTCCCTGATGTTGTAGACTGCCACCAGCTTTGTTTTAAGGCTATCCCTCAACAGCCATTTATGCCTTGTTGCATCCATCATGTGTCAAACAGTTTCTCTGTCAACTGCCAGGAGCACTGGAAGCTCAATTGTCAGGATTTAAGGTGAATGAAGAGAGTCTTGACAGGCAGAAATGATGTTTCCCACGTGAAAAAACATCCATTCATGGTTTCTGGGAAATCTTGGGGCTGTCTGAACCAACACAAGAATGTGGTTCAGAGGAACAGCATGCAGCAAGGGCATGCTAAGACCAAGAATCCTTTGGTCAGCTCAACAAACAAGGAGAAAAGCCTTTCACTCTTGAGTATTTCTGTAATTATGGACACCAAGATGGTTTCACTAAGAATTTGGGATACTGAGTTATTTCTAACTGACAAGCGATCAGATAGTCCACTGTTTTACCAAAGTAAGAGCCTTGCAGGTTTCAGGAGTCCATGTGCCAAGAGTTACTGGCTGTGCTCTTCATACTATTGTCACTTCCCTTAAGGAAGTTTTTGCAGCTTTGTGTAAAACACTTCAATGCTCTTCCTAGGAAGCAGAATCAGAGCTACACTGCTGAAGTGGGACATCATCACATCCCATGAAAAGCAAATGGCAAATCAATGGTGGCCAGTTGTCTTCCAGGCTTCACTCTTGTGGCTTTTCCCCAACATTAAGGAAAAGTACAGACTGCTGTTGAGGATTTGTCTGATTTGCTGGGATACCTATGCCATGTAAAGTAAAATACTGTTGAAATACATAAATAGATTGATATATGTCCTCTGTATTTTGAAAGTAGACTGAGGTGATTTCAGATTAACATTTTCATCTAAAGTAATTTCCAGGCAAAAGAACAGTACTTGAATAGCTACACTTGATGAAATAAGGCCTATATATGTGTGAATATTTACTATAGTGCCTGTCACCATAACTGAGACCAGATTCATAAAATCATGTAATTCCCTCTTAAACACCTGAGTACCTCCAAAGTTCTGGTCCTAAGTATTTCTCAAGTAAATGTGAACTCACTGTACAGGCCTTTTATGAATTGCAAACAAATATCCGTTCTTTGTAATTATTTTTTCCTTTTGAGCAAGAAAGGTCTGGCAGAGGGTCTGATGATTTTTTGTAGTCAGATCATCAGACATACTGTAGAGGTGATTCCAAGAGGTTATATTGGAAACAGTCAGTTTCTGAGATTCTGGTTATTTGGAATCAGAGTATTTCATCACCACTATGGGTACATTTTATGTCATTGACTCGTTTTGACATGAGAGCATTTCGTCTTTGTTTCCTTTCATCTTGTGTTTTGCAATTCCTCCAGAGAAACATATTAATATCAAAGAATTGGCAACGCACGTGTGACCACTGATGTGATCATACTTTATTTGTAGTTGATATGTTCCAAGATTAAGATCAAGACCTTGTTTCAGAGCAGGAATTGGAGTAGAAGCCATCAGATAGATCTCAGCATTGGGAAGATGTCTTCCAAGTGGCTTATCCTACCAGGGAGGTAGGCAGCTATATTCCTCACAGGCTACAGACTCAATCATATCCATTTTCTGGAAACCACAAGTCAGAGTGCTTGACTCCTCAACCTTCCGAAGGAAGACGGTGGAAGAAGATTGTGGGAGTGCTTGGGACCTGCACACCTTGTCACAACTGTTGTGCTTAGATCCCTGGCACTCAGGATGGCTCAAGGATGGACTTGCTGGGAGCAGGTGTAGAGCAACCCTGGTCATGGGAGTTGCACAGGCTTGTCTACACAACTGCTCTCTTCCTGCCTTTCAAACCTACCCTAGTCCCAGGCAATACCAGCCCAAAAAGACTAAATAAGTAATGGCAGACTCAGTGACTCTATGCTTGACTCCACGCCACAGAATAAGCCTAACTGTTGCTGGAGAGTGTGAGAGCTGCTGGGTTATGCTTTTGCAGCTATGCTTTGTTACTCATGCCTTACAGTCTAAAATATCAGGCAACATGGAAGTATGTCAAGCTTGCTTGATAGCAAATCTGTTTTGTAAACAGGTCATGGACTTGTTGCGTGTCCATTCTGTGGCACCTACAGGGAAAAGAGATTGGCCAGTGTCAGAGTCTCTGGGCTATGTGACATATTTCAGGAAAAATTGCTGTGGTTTTTAAATGGTCACAAAACTACTACAAAAGAAAAAACAAACCACCATGGCTGAAGAAATCACAGAAGTACACAGTTTAAAGGCCAAATTGATCTGTAACAAATTCCACTAAATAAACAAAGAATAATGTTTAAAAAAGATTGGGAGCTATGGTATGCTATTTAAGGAAACTAAAAAAGGCTAGCTTATAAAGTTTTCTAGCATTGTAAGGAATGTTTAATTTCTTATCTGATGTTACGTAAAAGGTTAGCCACTGTAAAAATTTGAGAGTGTGGAACCATCAGAACACCTAAGTAGGATTTTTTTTTTTCCTGAAACAACCTTTATAAATTTATATTTTTTATGCTGCTGAAAATAGCCAAATGTTATGCTCCAGTTTCCAAGAATCAGAACAGGAAATGTGTAGTAACTTCTGTAGTTACCAGCAAATATCTCTGTGGCAGTCCTCATGGCAGTGATGTTTGCTGGCATTAGCAGCATTAATTCAGCACTGCAACACTGAGTCTCCCAGAGCGCAGAACATGTGGAAAGGTCAGAGATCCGAACTGACTAAGTAAGATTGGGAAGAGAGATGTTTGCACTCCAGAGATGCTGAGGTTAAGCTGGATGAGCATAGCTGTGTATGGTGCAAAAGGCATTTGGATGCCTTTGGCATGCAGTCGAAGGATTTGGACATGTCCAGGGTGAGACACCTTAGTCTAAATCAGACTTCTAGCCTAGGTCAGATGAGCTTCTTGATGCAGAGCATGTGCTCTTTGGGTGGCTCTAAAGAGGGATTTGCTCTGGTGTCCACAGTGTAGATGTTTTATGGTGATACCAATTTCCATCTGCACACCCTTTAATTTGTTCCTGTAGCCTGTGAATAGGATATTGCACATATTCACAGTAGAAATGACACCTCTGGCGGGTATTGTGCTGTCTCGAGTGTTCACCATTAAAACAAACCTTGTTGTGTTCATTCCTGTTCAGGGGATCCCTAAATATAAAACTTATGGTCTGTGCTAGGTAAGAGGAAAATACAGTGACTTTAGGTGTTTGGTGTAACTTACAAGGAAAATACTGTACTGAAAACATCTTGTGCTGGAGTTGCCTAAGCACCAACTGAGGTGATATGCTAGTCCCTGCAGAAAACCTTCTGATGTTTGTTTTTAACTTTTCTTCCTCCTAGTGACTTCTAAGATTTGCTGCAGAAACAGTTTGAATTCTAAGATATGAATGATTTAAAAACCGATTCATTTTAATTTGTAGTTTTTCAATTTGGCAATTAGTTTGTGCAAATACAGTTTGAAACTTTTTTTTCATGACCTGTTTGATATTTATGGCTAGTCCTCCTTAAATGGTTGCCTAAAATATGGGTTATTTTTAACATTTCTTTCCTGGTTACTTGCATACCAGGAAGTGAATTTTCTGTTAAAGAGCCTATGGTATAAATTTTCAGAGTCATTTGTGTTGTAATTAATGAAAATACTAGGTTTTCATAAGTGTTTTTACAAATCTTTGGCACTTGTTCAAGTACTAAAGTAAACAGATCTGGCTGATCTTACTCAGAAAAAATATCCACAAAGTGGTTTTAAAATCATATAGCTATTGATCTTCCCTCTCTACACAGAAAAATAACAGTTAATTTCAAAGAAAACAGTTACCATGGGGTTCCTGCCACATTTAGAAAGTTACAGGCATTAGAGACTTCTGTCAGTGAGAGGAGTTATAGTTGCATGTTAGAACAAACTGTACCAACAGGTCGCTTGCAGCATAGGATTTTGTGGATTTTATCAGTCCTTCTGACTTTTTTTCTCTTTTGACTACATGCAGAGCCATAATACCACCCTTATGTGTAGTTTGCTCTGCCAGTGTGCCAGGTGAGACACTGAACACCTTCTGGATGCGCACTTTGAAATGAGTAATGAGGGTCAACACCTCTCAGTCAGGGTGTGTGCTTCTCATAGGCTTTGTTCATCAAAGCATCTTTTCCTGCAGGAAGATGTTTTGTGGCCATTAAAGAGCCCCTGCACTTCTAAAGCTGTTGTGCAAGGGAAACTCCAGGTATTCTGCTAAGCTGCCAGCTCGGCAGAGCTGGAGAAGGGACTTGTTTGGTGAGGATTGACTGTGACCCTTTGTAAGCCAACAGGTATTCCCACAGTGTGACTCCAGTGAACTGGGCAGGGGAATAAGTGTAAGGGATTATAATGCTTCAATTCAGATGGCTGAGTGGGAATGCCTAAAGAAAATAATGCTTTCCAGTAGAAGGGGGGGGGGGGGATTTTTCCATCACCTGCCCGTGCCAAGTGGAACTTATGAGGTGCATTCATCTAATAATTTATTTTGTCTCCAGGGAGGAAATAAACAAGTCATGTCAATGGATAAGATCCACATCACTCTTGTGCAAGCAGTAATAGGAAGAAGCTGGGTTCAGAATGAGTGCCTTTCAAGTAAAATGGTCAGAAAAGAAGTTTATGTGTATGTAACTTCTGAGTATAAACAAGGCAGTGTGCAGCTATTTCACAGTTAGCATGTGCTCTAAATTAAAAAAAAAAAAATTTGTGCACTGTCAGTATGAGAAAGGAAACTGAAACAGAAAAGGGGACTGACTGAGGAAACTTTGAGAGAGAACTGTAAAAGATTATTTGTCCCACTGCTTTTTCTCATGCTGGTATTAATCCATGGGCAGATCCTTCAATTTGGTGGATCTCTACCAGATTAGCTGCCCAGATTGCGGATGGTATGGTATAGATTTCTGATGAAAACATTGTGGTAAGAAAAAAAACCCAAACAAACAAAAAACTCCAAACCTAAACCTTTACAAGAGCTTTTTTTCATTATGTTTTGCAAAAGGGAGACAGGTTGGGTACATTTTTTCTTGCTTGAATATATTTGATTCTTTAAAGCACTTATAGATTTTAGTTTGCTTTTGTTTGAGTTGGGAATTGACAATGAAAATATAAGTCGGTGCTGTGACGTACTGGATTGAGTAGACCTTGTCTTCATAAAATAAGATACCAAATATTTCCCACCCAGAAAGCCTGTCTTTTTGATTTGTAAACTGGAACATTCCCTTCATGGATATAGATGTAAGATATCACTTCTGTCATCAACAGAAATTAAAGAAAATTTGGGTTGTGTGTTAAGTATATCCTTTTCTATGGTATCCTTCTGTGCTGGCTTGTCTGAGGATAGCCACATCTTCTCTTCCTTTTTTCTCTGTATGTGTAAAGAGAAAAATATGTACAGAGCTGCTGCTGCACATGAAGTTAAGCCTGAAAGCAGAGGTGGGCCCTGCTCTCTAACAGCCACAGCACTTTACAAGACCTTAGGAGCTCTCAGTAAACTTGGTGGGAGTTTTTCCATTGGCTGCTTTGATAGCTGGATCTGACTCTTGATTAATAAATAAGGAATGTTAAAACACTCTTACCCAGAAATGTCAGCCACTGTCTCTACTTCTACTTGCAGTTCTGTACAAAAAGGATTAAAATGCCAGTTACAGAATTTAAATTTTTTAAAAAATTACATTTAAACAAAATTAAACAAAAATAAAATATTTTCTGACTCTGAAGTAATTTTTAAATTCCATTCTTACAAAACCTATTCATTAAACAACAGCATGTTACATCTTTTTAGAATTTCCATAAAGCAGAAAACAATGTGATGCTCTTTCTAAGGCCCAAGGTAAACGTCTCTCAATGTAAGTCCAAACTGGATTTGTGAATCTGGGTAGCATGAGGCTGAAACAATGCTAAAATAAATTAAAAAAAAAAAATAGATGTAAATGTGCAGCTGAAAAGTTTTTTTTATGAAGTGCTACCTAAATTTGAATAGGTAACTAAGCTTCTGTCTTTGAATCTGAATGTCCTGTTACAATGGCCATACTTAAATTTTTATAAAGTTTTTTTTTAATATAGATCAGCTACTGACTAGAAAATCATTGTACTCATGATATTTATGAAAACCCATACAATCAAACAATAAAATTATGAATACAAATATAAAGCATATAAATGACAAACTCCTTGATCATATTTTGATCTTGCCAATTAGAGATAGAAATGTTTGCACCAATTGGAATTAAAGTATGGAGGGAAGAAAACCTAGCTGTATAAGTTGCTTTTCAGCTTTTTACAGCTGTTTTCAAAAGGTAGATTTGAATAGAGAGAAATTGATACAAAACATATTTTAGAAGTATTTTAACCCTAGCAGCATGGAAGAAAAGCCAAATCAATCAACAATCAGATGGATTTTGGGAGGCTGTAATGGAAATGGTGTAATATGGGAATAAGTTTGTTTTGCTACTGGTCTTCTGCTGAGAGCTACAAAGAGCAGATGGCAAGGAGGAACATGGGGCTTATTGCATGAGGGAAGAGATGCCAGGCAGCAGCTCTGGAGAGCATCTCTCTTGTCTAACTTTGGGTCTCACACTGTCCCTAAGGTAGCTGAACAATAATATCCTTTACCTTCTGCAGAGCTGCCAGTGGCACTGTGGAGTGCTAGTTTTGTTTAAGCCGTTAGTTCAGGCTTTTGGATTAGATAAGTTGGATAATGCAACTATTCCCTCTAAGTATATTACTTGATTATAGAAATCTTTGAGTATAAAACTCATTACTAATGTAGTAATGTAGTAAGCGTATGAAATGAGACAGCAGGCTTGGTTGGGCTGAAAATTGACTTTCTTTGCTAGTGTTTACTTTGAAGTGGAAAGGCGTTTTGGCTCAACTGTTGTCATAAAGATACAAAAGTCTCCTGGCAACTTTTTAAAAAGATTAAACACCAGCTAACAGGAAGGCCTCAGAACACAAATGCACAGAGAATGTGGTCAAGGGAGGGCATTTTCAGTGCTTTGTCTCTCTGGACAGGTTGCATGATCTATGTCAGGATCTGTGCTCCTGGGGACATTGAGAGGACAAGGAGAAGAGGTGGCCACTCGTGAAGGGCCTTCAATGTCTTGCAAAGATGGAGCTGGCAGCTTCCCCCCTCTCCTTGCCAGCCTGACACGAAGGAACAGGTTCCTCAGCCTTTCTGCCATCTTGCAAGTGATGGCACAGTGGTATCCATTTGTTCAATTAAACAATTACCCTTTTAGTAATTTCTACCAATGAGTCCTTTGAAAAGTGGGAATTTGCAATACTATAAAATGCTACTGCTCTTTGCAGCTGTGAGCTGTAGTAGATCAAGTTATCAGTTTTCTACCGTAAGTCTTTAGTCCTGCTGCCAACGGCGACCTTATATATGGCTATAAATCTTCCTGGAGGGTAATAAAGGTGTACTGCATTTCACTGTAATGGGGTATGTCTTGCACAAAGACAGACAGCATTAGGAATTTTTATGTGTAATAGCCAGTGCTTCCCAATATCCATGTCAAAACAGAGGATGTAGTACTGTGGGCTGCAGAAGTCATTGAGATGTATTGCAGTTTTCTATCCCTGTATACTCTGATTTTACCATGGCAGTGCTGCTCCAGTTCAGGAGTTTGTGGTATTCATTTTATAAACCTTATTCTGAGGTTCTTGCAGCTTTTCTGGTCTGCAGTCATTCTAGAGAAGAAAATTCCCTGAACTCAGTTGCTATTGCTTTATTTATTTATTTATTTTCCAAGGTTAGAAATAGTTCAATCAAAATGTAAGTCTGACCTTAAAAATTCCACCTCTTTTTCAAGTATTAGAGTCATAGCAATTTTATAAGGCATTTGGAGACTCAAAATGCAATAGGTAGCTATTTTGACTCACAAAAGAATCTATTTCCTAAGTAAATTAGAAATATAAGTTGGTTGTTTCTCTAGCTATAAGAACTTAAATGACTTTTAAAAAACCTTCTAATTTATTTGGAGACCTCTGAATATTTAACCCAAGAGCTTGATTTTTTTCATGTGAAAGTCAGTTTCTGCTACTGAACTGAATAGATAATACATCAGTGTTGTGTCAGAGATTTTATTTCAGAACTGTTCTGCTATTTCTGAATTTGAAAGAATTAAAACTAAATATAATTAAAACACCAGTGAGATCTGTCTCACTCATTTATGAATTAAACATAGAGCTGTCTATGTCACTATTTGTGAGCCTAAACAATCCAAAATAGTATTTATTGTTTTGTAGAATTCTGAAAATGTTTAATAAAAGTACTAACTGGCTCTGATATTCATGGTTGGATGACAGCATACCGTTATTAAATCCCATTCCACTATTTTTGCATTCCAACTATAGTCATTTAACAGTGTGTTTTGGTCAAATTAAGTACTGTGGTAAGCAAGTACAATTCCAAGAGAGAACTCCAGGTGCTATTCTTATGCAAAATTTTGCTTTTTACCCAGCGTGTCTCACCTTGCACTGAGCCTGTGTGGCACAAAGAGGCTGAGTGGGGAGGAGAAGAGAGAAATTATAGAGAGTTAAAGAGGAACAGACTTGATAATAGCCTTCAGCCTGCTTTTTGTTGTTGCTCTTGTCAGCTCACTCTTATGAAAAGATGTTACATATTAAGAATTTGCTCCTAAAACCAAGTTTATTAGCTCAAAATGTATTCTGTGTGTACACATACATGTGAATACATAACTTGTCCTACAGTTCACAAAGGTAAAAAATAGACCAAGTTGGAGACTTTATTGTCTTTGTTGTTGATTTTTCTTGGAATTGCACAACCTTTTTGCAATTTTGTTTATTTCGCTGTGATGATTCCAAAGTCTATCCTATATAACTGTAAAGCATACAAAAATAAGCCACGTCAGATAATACTTAAAAAATTATGTCCATAACCACCAAGACCCAGCCTCCTTTCTAATTCACTTTCCACCATTCCTTTCCCCTAGAAACAGAGGTGTAATGCTTTCCTTCTCTGACCCTGAAGAAGAAATTAGGACTCTTGCTTTTTCTGCTTTCCACCTTTTCTGTATCTAGGTAAATGTAAGGAAAGAAGAATAAAGGCAGAATGATATCAGGACTGAAATTTGAGGCATGGTTCAGAGTGTTAACCCTGGAGCCAGGTGGGTTAAGGGTTTCAGGTTCCTTCACTCAGGTGTCCTGTATGACACATAGTCGTGCTCCAGGCTGCAAAGCAGGTGGTGGAGGGAAAGGCTGCATGGATCCATGGAGGGGGAAGGGGGAGTGATTCAGTGACCAGAGAGAGCAGGTCACAGTGATGAATAAGGCAAGCTGTCAGCTCAGTATCCAATATAAAAACGTCTGGGATTGCTCCTGTCCTCAGCTCTAACAGGGTTTCTAAACTCTAATGGAAGAGTTTGGTTTCTACGAAAACGGTCTTGAAAAACTATGTCCAGAGCTGTGAATGCTTGCTGCAAGTATCCCCTGGCAAGTTTGTTTCAGAAACATGCTTACAAATTCTTTGAAATGGTTTCTTGGAATGTTTAAAGCCTAAATCCATGACCTGCTTCTTCATAAGAGTTGCAGTTTTCTTCATTTTCAGAAGACATAAAATACCTATCATTGGCATCAGCTTTCAAAAATTTAAGTTCTGAAGAGCAAGTCTCATTTGTGCCTATGGATCCATCTGTTGCATCCTGTACTTCCCAGTACCATAAGAGTTTTCTTTAACTTAGAAAAGTATTCTTAATATCATTGCAGTGGGCCTTTTTAGGGTAGTTTTTTTAGTGCAAATTATCAAAGCCATTTCTTTTCCATTGTTTAATATTTGACTGCTGCACCCACCACCCAACTCTAAAACCCTTTGCCTGTAGCATTTGTGTTTCAGACTGGATGAATAAAATTTTAAGGAGTTTCACCACTTTCCTATGATTCAGGTTTTTTTACTTGAATTTGTCACATTATCTTTTGTGCAACTTATATTTAAATGCATCTCTATCTTTGTTTTCTGCCTCTTCTAGCAAGGGAATATCCTGTAAACATGCAAACTTTTAATGATACACATTGGAAACCAGAGTTCATAAACTCTAAATGCTGGTCTGTATCTTGGAATTCCACAGATCAGGATGCCAGCTGCTTGGAGAGCATTTCTTAGCAGTAACATATATGCTCTGGTTTGATTTTCTTTGCTCTGCTCCATTCACTGAAGCTGATGTCTCTCAGCTGTTTGTTACATTTTCTGCTTACATTAGTAGGAGTTTTATAAAGTTAATTCAGAGAAAGTCCATCAGGTGAAAAAGGTAAGAAAGGTGGCTGAATTGAAGCTGTTCCTTAGCCTCTGAAAAGACTCATCTTGCACACAGCAAAACTGTAGTAGATGCACAACCTAGCATGGGTACCACAAACTATGTTAGAAGGTGTTCACAAAAAGTAGTTTAGAGCCAGCAAAGTGCTGTCAAGACATCAAAGAGTGTGTAGCACAGACATGTCTCCAGAGACCAGTTTGCTTTTCACAGTCTGGCTTATTGGAAAACATTAGATTTTTTCTGGTTTGGGCTACCTTTGTGGAGTACAGAGATTACAGCCTTATGTGCATAAGGCCCATGGAAATGTATGCTGCTTCTTGCTGCCTTCTGCTTCTATTGTTAATAACATAAGCAAGGAGCAAAGCTGTTTGCTGCTTCCCTGTTGAATACTGTGACCCTTAATTTGGATGCCCACTATTTAAGCAGATTATCTTAACTGAAACATAATTTGTCTGCTCTAAATATTTTGTAAACTGAAAACCCTCACAGTTTGCAAATGAAACTGGTCTCTCTGAAGGACAGTGCAATTTTAATTATATGCAGGCTTGAGTCTGATCTCACTGAGGCACCAGACTGGCCACTCTATTTGGAGTCAGGCAAATTGGCTTCTTAAGAACACAGCCACGTTCACTTTGACACTGAAAAGCGTCTCTTGTGGGCAAAATGATTCAGGTTTGCTTGTTGAAGTTTATTGTACTGTTTGGCAAAACTTGTCTACTTCTATTCATATCTGATGTCAGAGGAAAACCAAAATATATCACACAGCGAACAAAGAGAAAAATCAGAAAATAAATGGATATTTTTCTTTTTTAATTTTTCAGAATATTGCAACACTTTCACACTACGGCTGAGGATTACACCATCATTTTCACATCTGGATGCACAGCTGCACTTAAACTGATAGCAGAATCATTCCCTTGGATACCTGAAGGCACAAAGCAACCCAGCAGTCGATTTTGTTACCTAACTGACAGCCACACATCTGTGGTTGGTATGAGGGGTATAACTGCTTCAATTAATGTCTTGTCTGTTCCAATAAATCCAAATGAAATTTTGTTAGCAAAAAGCAGGTTACCAGCTGAAGACCAAAACTGCACAACACCTCATCTATTCTCTTACCCAGCTCAGAGCAACTTTTCTGGTACCAAATATCCGCTTTCATGGATACAGGACATAAAATCTGGAAAACTCTGCCCCATCAAAGTACCAGGGAAATGGTTTGTTCTGCTAGATGCAGCCTCGTACGTGAGCAGTTCTCCATTGGACCTGGGAGTTCACCAAGCTGACTTTATCCCCATCTCATTCTATAAAATCTTTGGATTCCCAACTGGTTTAGGAGCATTATTGGTAAACAACAGGATTGCTCCCCTCTTGAGGAAAACCTATTTCGGAGGTGGAACTGCAGCTGCCTACCTCGCAGGAGAGGATTTTTATTTCCCAAGGAAATCCGTAGCAGAAAGGTAAGGCTTTGTTTAACAAAACAGGATTTTTTGCTGATAGTGTTTGCATCAGGCAAATGTCTCAGGCTTGGCATAGGCACTGGGCTGTGATGTGTGTGCTTTTTGTGCAGTTGGATAGGTATTTCACATCTAACTCAGTTTGTCTTACTATTCTTTTTTCCTGTCTAAAGAACATCATCCGAAATATCTACCTTGCTTTCCTGATCTAGTTTGCCAAAACTGCTAAAAATAGAAGGCTTTGTTCAGTGACATAAAGGTCAATCCATGCATTTCTTAATTTCTATTTAGCGTACCTCAGTGGAAACTTGATTTGTTTTTGAAACTCTGGCACCCGAAGCCGCCAGAGCAAGGTTGATCGCACAATGTAACTACTCTCAGTGAAATTGCAAAGTTAGGTCTATGTATCTCACTGGAAATGTGCAATGCCTTACCCTCAAGACAAGCTTTATCAGAACAACAAGTTCAGTAAGATACATTACCTACAACAAATACTTGTGGTGCTCTTATTCCTTGACTGAGGTTCTGAAGTAGCTCTGAAGCTCTCCTACAGAAAATAGAGGACACCTAGAGGAGGTCAAACACACACATAAGAAAATGCAGGGCAGTAAGGTAGGCTTCACTAGTTCCTGAACACACTGAAGTGCCACTCTTAGTGATGCTTGGTCTCTCTGCCCATCTCCTTCCTGTCAGCAACAACTTACATAAGTAGAGTAAAGGGTCTTTCTTCCTGTCTCACATCTGCACAAAGGAAATGCTAGAGATCAGCACTTCATCACAGGATCATAGAACAGTTTGGGTTGGAAGGGACCTTAAAGATCGTCCAGTTCCAAGCCCCCTGCTCTGGGCCCAGGCACCTTCCACTAGACCAGATTACTCAAGAGGCCCATCCATCCTGGTCTTGAACACTTGCAGGGCTGAGGCTTCAAAGAACTTCTCTGGGCAACCTTTTCCAGTGCCTCACTGCCTTCACAGGAAAAAAAAAATCTTCCTCATATCTAATCTCAACCTTCCCCCTTTCTGTCTGAATGTTCCTTTCTCCTATCAAGATATACCCTTGTAAAAAGTCTCTCTCCATTTCTCTTGTAGGCCTCCTTCAGGTAGAGGGAGGCTGCTGTAAAGTCTTCCCTGAACCTTCTCTTTTCCATGCTGAACTACCCAAATTCTCTCAGCCTGTCTTTGTAAGAGAGGCACTCCAGTCCTCTGAGCATTTTCATGACCCTCTTCTGGACTCACTCAAACAGATCCATTTCCTTCCTATATTGTGTGNCTTGTAAAAAGTCTCTCTCCATTTCTCTTGTAGGCCTCCTTCAGGTAGAGGGAGGCTGCTGTAAAGTCTTCCCTGAACCTTCTCTTTTCCATGCTGAACTACCCAAATTCTCTCAGCCTGTCTTTGTAAGAGAGGCACTCCAGTCCTCTGAGCATTTTCATGACCCTCTTCTGGACTCACTCAAACAGATCCATTTCCTTCCTATATTGTGNGGTTGGCTTTCTGGGCTGCCAGCACACTCATTGCTGAGTCATGTTGAGCTTCTCATCAATCAACACATCCAAGTCCTTCTCCCCAGGGCTAATGTCAGTACATTCTCCACCCAGCCTATATTTGTGTTTGGAATTGCCCGGACCCATGTGCAGGACCTTTTTCTAGGCGTTGTTGAGATTTATGATGTTCACACAGGTGCACCTCTCAATCCTGTCAAGCGCCCTCTGGCATCCCTTCCCTCCAGTTTGTCAACTGCACCCCACAGCCTGGTGACATTGGCAAACTTGCTAAGGCTGCACTCCATTCAACTGCCCATGTCACTGACAAAGATGTTGAACAGCACCAGTCCCAATGTCAATCCCGGAGGAACATCTCCTGTCACTGGTGTCCACTTGGACATTGAGCTATTGGTGGCAGCTCTTTGGGTGTTATCATCCAGCCAGTCCATCCACTCACCCACTGAGTGCTCCGTCTGTCAAACCCGTGCCCGTTCAGTTTAGGAGCATGGGTGTCATGCAAGACAGTGTCAAGTGCTTTCCACAAGTCCAGGTAGATGATGTCACTTGTCCCTTACCCACCAGTGCTGCAGCGCCATCGTAATAGGCCACCAAATATGTTGGACGNTGGTGACATTGGCAAACTTGCTAAGGCTGCACTCCATTCAACTGCCCATGTCACTGACAAAGATGTTGAACAGCACCAGTCCCAATGTCAATCCCGGAGGAACATCTCCTGTCACTGGTGTCCACTTGGACATTGAGCTATTGGTGGCAGCTCTTTGGGTGTTATCATCCAGCCAGTCCATCCACTCACCCACTGAGTGCTCCGTCTGTCAAACCCGTGCCCGTTCAGTTTAGGAGCATGGGTGTCATGCAAGACAGTGTCAAGTGCTTTCCACAAGTCCAGGTAGATGATGTCACTTGCTTGTCCCTTACCCACCAGTGCTGCAGCGCCATCGTAATAGGCCACCAAATATGTTGGACGTGGTTTGCCCTTAGTAAAACCATGTTGGCTGGCAGAAATCACCTTGTTACTTAACATGTGCCTTAGCAGAATTTCCAGAATGATTGCTCCATGTTCTGGCTGGGCACCAAGGTGAGACTAACCAACATGTAGTTCCCCAGGTCTTCCTTTCCTCCCTTTTTAAATCTGGGGGTTCCAGTCAGTGGGAACTTCACCTGACTGTCATGACTTCTCAAATACAGTGGAAAGTCAGCCAGTTCTCTCAGGACCCACAAATGCTTCTCATCAGATCCCATGGACTCGGTCACCTTCAGGTCCCTTGGATGGTGTCAAACCTGTTCTTTTCCTATAGTGGTCCATTCCTCATTCTTCCAGTTCTTGCCTTTTTGTTCTGTGACTTGGGCAATGTGGCTGGAGCACTTGCCAGTCAAGACAGAGGCAAAAAAGTAGTTGAATACTTCAGCCTTCTCCGTACCCTGGGTACCCAGGTGTCCTGATCCCTTCTGGAGAGAGCCCACATTTTCCCTAACCTTCCTTTTACTACCAATGTACAGTTTTTCCTGTTTCCTTTGATGTCTCTGTCCAAATTTAATTCTCTCAGGGCTCTACCTTTCCTAGCCTGATGCCTAACCTCAGACAACCTCTCTGTATTCTTCCCAGGCTACCTGTTTTTTCTTGCATCTCCTGCAGATCTCCTTTCTATGTTTTGGTTTCTTCAGAGGCTCCTTGTTATCCATGCAGGCCTCTTGGCATTTTTCCCTGATTTCCTCTTCATTAAGATGCATCATTCCTAGACTTCGAATAGATGACCCTTGAATCTTAACCAGCTCTCTTGCCTCACTCTTCCTTCCAGAGCTTAATCCCATAGTATTCTAGCAATTATGAAATACGTATTGATATATAGAATTATATAAAATTATAGACCTTGGGAAAGGCTAGAGGTTAAAAGGGAAAATGGTAAAAACAGCTCTTCATTCCTTTCAGTTGTTTATGGATGTGTATGCAGAAGCCTGATGTCCTGCGTCTCTCATGATGTGCACGTCTGACCTTTCACTGTATGCAAATTATGGTTCATGTGTTTGCATCTCTTCTGGGTGTGTACTCTGAATGCTGCTGGGGGGTTCTGGTTCTGGACTGGTAAATGCAGAGGCTGGCTGCATTCACCTGGCTCTTGCTATACGAGACCATGCATTATTTCTGAATTGGATATTGGTACAGTGAATGTCCAGTTAATCTTTCACTATAGAAATAAAAAGAACAGGGAAACATTGTCAGTCAGACCTCTGTTTCTGATTTTTCAAACCAAAAAGGCTTTGAAGTGCAACTCTGACTGAAATTCAGGATGACAGGGCATAGAAATATTGGGATCCCAGGGTGCTCCTGCATCATCTGCAAACCAAGGATAAAACTCCCTTTAATTTCACCTGGGCAGGCTCTAGTTTCCAAGCAGCTTTTCTAGAGATAATTGATACATGACTCCTGAGATTGCATAGCAGATAAAAATATCTGAAATGTGTTTTAGATCTCAGTTCTGCTTTTATACTTTCTTTAATTAAGTAGGAAAAGGTGTGTGAGAACCTGGAGGGATACTCTATTTCTGGTATCTTTTTCAAGAGTTTTCAGAAGTTGACTAATTATAAACCTTTCAGGTATCTCAGGCTCCCACTGTTTCAAGGGGTTTTTTTTACTGAGTTCAGAAGAAGAGCCTGCTTTAACCCTCTTCTACTACAGAGTTAGAAACAAAGGAAATTGACTTCTAAGGCTGGGTACACAATGTGTAATCTTGGTATGAGGAATTAAAACTAAAATAATCAAAACTGACAGCTGGATACTAGTTCCCATTAAACACCAAAGTGTCATCCAGACAGTCTAAGTCATTGTTCATAGGTCAATATTTATACTTGGCTCCATCTGATCCTTTGGTTGTTATTTGAAAAGCCAATATTTAAAAGTTCATGTTTAGAGCATTACTGATGCGGTCCACAATTTCTCATGAACTGTGGAGACTTAAAGTTCTGCCTGGCGAGGCTTGAAGTGTTCAAAAATAGGTCAAGAATGAGGATAACTTTCTTGAAGATTAAAAACAACATGTTGCATTGACATTCTCCATCAATGTGATTCAAGCTGTATAACCTTTTTTCTTCTCTTAGCTGCTATGCTTTGTTATGTTTTTAAAGTGTTTTCCCAATAATAAAATACAGGCAGAGCAGTTAGGAACAGAACTACTACACTTCAAATGAAATGCCAGGTCACCGTGGCCAGAGTTAATAAGATTACCTTATCTATGGGCCACGTTTCCATTTCTTTGCTAGTAGCTGAAACACCTGGGTCATTATTTGTCACATGCACAGCAGCTCTAGTCAGGTTTTATCCCTGCCATATTGCAGTAGGGAACCTCTGTCCTTGAAGGCATCCAAACCCAACTGGCAAAGGCCCTGAGCAACTTGCTCCAGCTGGACATGCTTTATGCCGGAGGTTGGATTTGAGATTCCCAGGGGTCCTTTGCAGCCTCTGTGCTTCTGTGATTTTGTGCACCTCTCCCAAGCTCCATCTGCATTGTCTCTTCAGATGTGTCTTTGTCATTCTAAAAGGGTTTTTTTAAAAATTCTCTTCTTTTTTAAAAATGCTTCTTTACAGTGTGTGATTAGTATTCAGTTTGAGTACACTGAAACACGTCATTTCATGTGGAAATTCATAAGGAAACTTGAACTCTAGCAAATGTCATTGGAAAAGGGGATTTGAATATATGTGTCTGAATACCACTAGCAGAAGGTATTCCCAATTCACACATAATCCAAGAGTGATGTACTAAGAAAATAGCTTTTTCAAGTCAAGGTGAAACTTAAGTGGAAACATGTGACCAGATACAGTTTATCCATCTTTCCTTCCCAGGACTGTCAAAATGGTTGCCATTTTTCTTAATAGGCACAGCTTTTCCTAGCGTTTCTGGTACTTTATGTTGTTGTTCCTGCTATATAAATTAATGTACCGCAGTCTCTTTTACATTTCTTTAATACCCTTAAATCACTTCCACATTTTCCCATTTCATGTCAGTAGCCAATCTTCCTATCTCAACTTTTAAAATCATGTTTATTGTATTTTCAGTCTTGTATCAAACAGCTTGACAAATTACTATTATCATTCACAAATCTAGCCTCATTTCCCATGTTTTTTTTCTGCACAGCATGAGATAATAAAATAATATGATTATGGATAGCAAGAATTCAAAGATAAAATATTCATCATCTGCCCTATTTTTCTTTTGTATCTAGAAGTGCTATTCAGAATCTGATCATCCTGGAATTTATGACTAAGGGAAAAGGAGCTATTGTGTTATCTGTAAATTGGGTATCTGCATCATAGTCTAGCAGTCTGAAATATCTAGTGCATTAGCTGTTGTATGTTGTTCAATTCCAAATGCGTTTTCAAAAGCTTTGGAAATCCAGATGACATGATTTTGTCCCTGATGAGCTTTAGTGACTCTTGCCTCTGCTGCTTGAATAATGTGACAATCCCAAAGCAGCACCCACACTTTTGTAGTCTATTATGCATTGCACTTAGCCATAGCAGGTTTCTTTATTCTTGATGCTGTGGCTAGAGGTCTCTGGGACAACTCTGCACGTTTATGCAGTGTATACTGACATGTTCGGATCCTCAGTTGCATTCTGGGTTTGTGTGTGCTGAGGGGAAGGGAAGGAAGCAAGGAATGCAAAATAGAGGCAGAAAGCTAGGGCTGAAAACTAGGGTCCCAAGAGCTGGAGCTGAGACAAAATCCTGAGGCTGGGTTGTGGGTATGCTGCAGCTTGAGAATCCTTTGGCAAATAAAGCTGATCTGCTTGAAGCAGTCTCTTTAGCGTGATTGTTTCTGTCAGCCTAGAAAGAAAGAATATACTGACAGGTGCTGGCTTATTCCACTGAAGCTCTTCATAGTGCTGAGAAATCACCTAGGGCCTGGACTGTGCTGAGAAGAGCACTGCCTTTATGTGCAAGCTCACCTTGTAGTCTGGCATGCGCTCACGGGCTCCACACACGAGGACTCTGGCCATCTGCCTGTGATTATTTTAATGTGGTAAGTGGACTAAAGTATCACCCTATCAAAAAACACATTTTGTTTAAGCATTTTGCTATGCTGCTTCTGCATTTTTGTGATATTTAAAGATCTCCATCCAGGGCCACTTACAGGAGAATTTCCAAATCTGTAAATTTGAACAAGCACCCTTTCAAGTAGCAGTGATGGATTTCAGATTAGGTACTTTGGAAGTGATGAGGGTCTTCATCTAATTTCTAATGGGTGTTTGCACCATAAAAATGGCTTCTGCATCTGGCAGGCCTGTTGTAGCTACTGACAGGGACTTGTAAGCCTGAACAGGGATCAAGACAGTGAATAAGTCTCTTCCTTCCTCTCAGCTCCCAGTGCCACCCTGTCCTGCAAAGATTAGAGGTCAGAGGTCATGGAGAAGAACTGCGTAGGACTCTTGCTCAGCTGTTCCCTGTGTCAGAAAGCCAAAGTCCTTTCATTTAACTGGTAGAACTTAATTCTGACAAACAGTGGACAAACAGTTTTATAACTGTTTTCCAAGACAAGAGCTGTGGAAAAATAAAAGGGTAACTGTAGGAAGGTTCAAGTAACCAGTTACTCTCTCCCTTCTCTGCTGAAGTGTAAATATCTACTGGCAAGCTTCCTGCAGTCTGTTTTGTTACCTCTCAGGACATCCAAGGTGGCATTTGCTGTGTTTTTCTGCCGGCCATCACTGCAACCAGCCAAATTCTTCAGTATTTGATGCAAAGGAAAGTTTCACTCATTTTCTTGTTCCAAGTCCCACCATTAAGCAGGTATTCGTGTGTCATTTTGCAGTCTAATCCTCTGGGTGATTTTTTTTTCAATATTGAAGTTTTTGGAGTCCCCAGCATAGTCAGAATAAACTGAAAATTGTACATCAGTGACCCAAATACTATACTGAGGGATCACTTTTGCTCTTGATTCACCATGGGATTCACCTTAAATTGCTGCATCTGGGATAAATTGAAAGCAGTGCACCTGATAAATGCTTGTAGAGCACAACCAGATACTTGAAAACATGTTTGTTAACTTAGATTAGTGGGTAGTCAACCAAACAGAAGCCATAATGTAGTTAAAACTTTGAAGAGGCAATACAGTTGACAGAAGTGACTTCTGTTAGTCAGCCATCCCCACCTCTATTCATTTTCACACTCCTGGAGTGTCCAAATACCAGGGTGCAGTCTACAGTATAGAAATAAATACAAAAGGAGGTGTTTTCCTAAGCCAGGGGAGGTAGTGGATCTTGCATGCTTTTTAGAAATGTTCAGCGTAATGAAATCAATAAAACCCAGAAATACAAAGAATTTTTTAACTATACCATGGATAGTTTTTTAACTATACCTACTTACCTGGAAGTAGGCTGATCGAACTAACCATGTTTCTATTTTGTTTTGCAAATGCCATTGAAAGCCAATGGAAACCATGGGCCCATTGTAACCACGTGCCTACCACAAAGAGACATAGGTAAATCACATCTGCATTGTTGGGAAACTCCATCCCACTATATGAATGGAACCAAATTATTGATTTATGAAATAAACCTTATAAACTTCTAGAGAGCTACAGCACATTCATTTTTTAAAAAGAAAAAATGTGGAGCTCATTGTAAAATGCATTTTTCTTAAAATATAAAGTGTTTTGAGCTGTTAGCAAGGAATGAGGGAATTCTGGTTTATATCAGGATTTGATTTTGTCTTTGGTCAAATACAGTAAAAATTTTACTTGAACCAGGATATATCTTTGAAGTCATTGTGGCTAACAAGGTGACATAACATAGTTTTACCCTATGGAGTTCTTGTGCTCAAATTTAGAATCAGACATTTTCTCTAATACTTCTCTAAAATGCTTTGTGAATTTCTAGCACCAGCTGTTGTGACTTTTCATAAGTGTTTTTCTGCTGATAAATTTATGGTACATTTTTAATTATGATTTCTAGATTTTACATTTGTGATTGATTAACCTGTTTGATATATGAGTATATATAATGGTAATTTGTTTGGCATAAAAATCACTTTTTTTTCTTTGCCATTTTTGTTCTGTACTTAAAATGTCATGATATGTAAAAGGGGTGAGACTGGCTTTTTGACCCGGACAATATTTACAATATACAAGTTCTATTTAATTAATGTTAAGGTATTGATTTACTTCAAAGTGTAGGAATTAAAGCTTTTTCTCTCTCTTTTTACCTCAGGCAGTAACAGGAATTGCTGTAAATACTCCACGGTATAGTATATAATTAGTGTAATGCTCTTTATTTGACTCCTGAAAGTCTCAGAGACAAAAGCATGAGCTAAGGCAGACATATGGAAGAGCTGTAACTACTATCAGGGGGTCAATTTAGATATTTAACATTATTTTAACCTAGTTTTTATGTGCTCTGAATCCTCTGGCATGTGTGTGTGTGCACTTAGATACTTTCCAAAGTGATGCTGCAGTTGTTCTGAGTTGGCTGCTGAAACTTTGTTGGCTTCTTTGGAGTGAGTTCAGTCTCATTTTACACGGTGCAGCTCGAGACATGCAGAAAGCACCAAGTCTGGGCAGCAGCATGTGCTACCCACAGGTCTGGTCCTGTACAGAGCATGTCCCTGTACCTCTTCAGAACCTCCCAAACCTTAAGGAATCCTTCTCACATCTTCCCTCCTACCCCAGGAAAGCCATTAGTGCTTTCTCTAACCTTTTGAGGGGAATGGTGAAAGGAGGGTGATTTTCGTGTGTGTGTGGGGGTGTGTGTGTGTGTGTGTTTTCCCATGTGTCTTCCTAAGGAGGAAGGTCATCAGGGTAGGAAATGACTACAACAAGGTGTTTATATTTTCTATTGTGGATAGTCAACCAAACAGAATGACACCTATGACAAGGTGTTTATATTTTCTACTGTAAAACTTTTTAAAACTTGAAATAATGTGGGCAGGAGAAAGATGTGAGTTAATAGAAATAAGAACAAGCAGAATGGAGATGGCAAAAGTGGAGGAAAAGTTAAAGCAATGTGTCTGTAGGGATGCCAGCCCCAAGCCCCAGATATGGTGATGTGAGGTTGCTGCTGTGAGGGTGGCAGCTCTGCATGTGGAGAGGCAAGTCTGCCCTCGGAGCTGACCCATCCATGTGAGGGAGGCTCCTTCAGGCAGGATGGGGAGGTCTTGGGATGTTAGGAGCACATGGGTAAATTCAAGAAATGCTGTCAATTTCTCTGTCTCCTCATGCATCTCTGACCCACAAATGAGTGGTTGGCCTGTTGGAAGCTGTCATGAGCTTTGGATGAGGGCCATTCCCTTCAACATGTGCCAAAGCCTCTGTCATGTCTTCTGCATGGAAGCTGCCATCACAGGCTTCCAAGCAGCCATTGTAATCTGTGGTTTCCACAGATTTTCTGTTTTGGCAAGAAAAGGAGTCCAAACTGCAGGATGCTGCTATGCATGGCTGCCGTGCCACCCAGTCCTTCTGCCAGCTGGGCAGACTTTGCACTGCAGAATAGGACACCCAGGTCCACATGTGGATTCAAGATTCATAGGCATGCATGCTCACAGCTGAACCTTCTTGGTTTCAACAGTTTTGTCATATTTCTGTTGAAACCCTTCCTGTGGAAACAACTCTAAGACTCAAGAGATAGTACTGTGTTGGGTTTTAAAAAGAGTAATGCACAGCAGTGAAAACTGTGAGGAGGGGAATCTGTTCTCCAATTCAGAAAAGAACTGAAGCAAATGCATTTCAGTCAGTCTCTGGTTCAGAAACTTCTCGAGCTTTAGCAGGGATGTCAGCTTGTACTTTAAGTCAAATAAATTTATGCTAATTCCATTGGTGTATTTCTGTATGGATGCTTGTGAAAGCAAAACTTTTAGGAAATACTTATATTCTCCCTTCTCACAGCAGTTCCTGTCCCCATACTACTTGTGTGGATTTAGTTTATTCTTTTTTGTGGACAGTGGGCAGAGGAATGCGTGGTAGACTCCCTGGCAATTAAAATCACTGACTGAATGCCATCCAAATTTACAAAATGAGATGGGACTAGGTAGTTTCCTTTAACATTTTTTCCTTAATGGAAATAATAATTATTCAAGAAAGAAGTATACTCCTCTAATATTAGCTGCTGCTAAGGTTGTGTCAGGAAATGCCTGACCGCAAATGATGAAACATCTCCTCTACTATACTGTACTAATGCATTGTAATGTCATGAATTGATGTTAATCCTTCTTGCTTACTTTTATTTGCCCATTTCAGCAAGAAGGGACGAAAAATCAGTGGGTTTCAGCATGTTGTGCATGGATCCCTCGTGCATGGATCACTGTAAAGGCTCCAGCAATGGAAACTGAGACGCCTCCATGTGGCATATAATCTGGCAATTGCAGATCTGATCTTTTGAAAGAGATCTTCACTTTCACTGAATTTTTTCCTAGTCTAGTGACTAGATTCTGATTCACTCAGAATCATGCTTCTAAAATCTTTTTAGAATGGTATTCTTAATCAGACTTATTCTTGTCAGTATCATCAGGGACATTTTATCATTTGAGAAAAGGATATATTTTTTCCAGTCTAAATGAGATCAGAATGCAAGAGAGCAAACTGAATGCCATAAAGGTTTGGCCATTTATAGCAGAAGACCTACAGAAATATCTTCAATTTAGTGACTCAGAGTATGTGGTTCCTTATTTGATTCTTGCATTATTTTGTATTTTATTTATAGCTAAGCTACAGGGAGCTACTTTTTAAAGAAACTTAGTGTTCACTGCCTTCCTAGTGGTAAAAAAGAGGAATCTAGAAACAAAGTAGTTTACCTGTTCAGATGACACCACTCAACCTTGTATTTGAAAATTACAAGTACAAGCACAGGTTTGGTCTAGGCTCTTTTTTTTTCATCTTCTTACTAGTCAAATATATGCAAGCATGCATCTGGCAGTTGCACTCTTGGGAACCTGCTTAAGAAACATCTACAGGCTTCTCAAACAGATTTAATTTAGAAGAAAAAGGAAAATATTGATGCTCTTGAGAAAAAGGGGTTTTACAGTCTTTCTTAACTTTCACATATAAGCAACGGTTTCCAAAAATGGAAATACACAGATTTGATGAAGCACTTGGCTGTCACATTTGTGTCTGTTCATGTTCAATTAAAAAATTCAGAGGGATTCTCTAGCATTATAATAATCTACTTCTTTAATATCTAGGCATTTATATTATCAAGTAACATCTGCTATGGCTTAATAACTGTGTCAAATGATTGTAACAGCTTTATTTTTAGTGAATTTAATGATAAAAAGTTTCAGAGTTACAGCAGGGAAAGTATGCTGAAAGGATTGTATCTCCTATTTCATACTTTATGGCACGCATTTTGCCATTATGTTTTCAAGTTGTACTCTGAAGTGGCTTTTTTTTTTTTAATTGTTGATAATGCCCACAGTTCAGCAATATAGATTGCATGAATTTTCTCCATAACATTCAATGCTAAAATATGGTTAGTATGAATCTAACTCTTCTTATCACTCATTTTGGCTTTATATTAGAAGTGTCTCAATTGATCTTAAGTTAGCTACACTAATACAAGACCAGTTTAAGTGGGAAAAATGGTATGATGATTTTGTCAATGACAGATCTGGCAAAGTCTATCCTCTTAAGTCAATAAATTGATGCCAAGTAACAGGAACCCAGTTAGCCCTTGCTAGAAAAGAAGGTATATTTTGGGGGGTTTTCTGCTGTCAATATATGAATGAAGGCAACTGCTTTGAAGTTTCCATCAGTATTTAAAAAGGATGTTGTTCATGTCATACCATATTTAGGTCTTGGGTTTTCTGTATATACATTTTTCTGTGTTTTATCATGATGGGTTAGTTTAGAAGGATAGTTTCAAAAGAAATATCCAGAGTCAATGTTAGCCCTAGATTTTTTTTTACTTTGTCTTAAGAAAAATAAAAGGTAAACCTTGCATGAGCTTTTATCCAATTAAACAAAGCATGTGTATACATATAAGAAATCACAGAATCACAGAATATGCTGAGTTGGAAGGGACCCACAAGAACCATCAAGTGCATCTCCTAGCCCTGTCACACATATGCTTGAGAGCATTTGCCAAATGCTTCTTGAACTCATGCAACCTTGGTGTGACTTTCCTGGGGAACCTGTTCCACTGCCCAACCACCCTCTGAGTGATGAAGCTTTTCCTAATATCCAGCCTAAACCTCCCCTGATACAACTTCAGGCCATTCCCTTGCGTCCTGTCACTGGTCCCTACAGAGCAGAGATCAGTGCCTGCCCCTCCTCTTCCCCTCACAAGGAAATTGCAGACTGCAGTGAGGTCTCCCCTCAGTCTCCTCCAGGCTGAACAGACCAAGTGACCTCAGCTGCTCCTCATTCAACCTCCCCTCAAGGTCCTCCACCATCTTTGTTGCCCTCCTTTGGACGCACTCAAAAAGCTTAATATCTTTTTAATATTTCTGTGCCCAAAACTGCACACAGAATTAAGTGTGAGGCTGCCCCAGTGCAGAGCAGAGCAGGACAATCCCCTCCCTTGCCTGGCTGGTGATGCTGTGCCTGATGCCCTCCAGGACACCTTTGACCCTCCTGGCTACCAGGGCACTGCTGACTCACATTCAGCTTGCCACTGACCAGGACTCCCAGGTCCCTTTCCATGGCATTGCTTCCCAGCATCTCCTTCCCTAGTCTGTCCATACATCTAGGGTTGTTCCATGTCTGGTGTAGAATTTAGCACTTCCCTGGATTTTTGCACTTCATACAGTTGCTGATTGCCCAGTCCTCTAATTTGCTGAGATCCATCTGCAGGGCCTTCTTGGGAGTCAACAGCTCCTTCCAATTTTGTATCAACTGTGACCTTGCTTAGTATCCCTTCCAGTCCTTCATCCAAGTAATTAATAAAGATAGTGAAGAGCACAGGGCCTTAAATGGAGCCCTGTGCAACCCATCCTTCACTGCCAAATACCAATATGTAGATACCAAGTTATCCCTAATCATTTTAATGATAAACTTTATAATATTTCTCTAGTATAGTTCAAATCATATCTCTAGAAATCTTTCAAAATAAGGTTTTACACATCAGATACTTTAGTGTGGATCTTTTCTGGGACAGTAGATGTAGCCCCAGAAAGGTTGTGCTCTGTTGTGCTAAAAGCCTAGGAAGAGCCTTTGCAGGCATTCAAAAACATGGCACAGTAAATGTGAGTAGCATAAGCTGTCTCGGAGGAGAGTGACAGAACTGCTCTGTAGGGGCCTGTTGAAACAATTCAACAGCAGACCTTTGGATACATTCCTTATGCCAAATTTAATCAATTTTAGTCAAGTGAGTAGGTTTTTTAAGAGTAAATGGATGTCACTGATTCTCGATCTAGACTTTTCTAGATGATCTTCCTAGACAGATTGCTGCAGAATTGGTCATGAGCAGAAAGATCACCTCTCTAAATGTTCATATGCATTACACACTTGGCATTTAATGTGATGTTTAAATTAGAACAAAAATAAGCAGGACCATGCACCTGATTTTTCTGAAGAATTTGTCATTTTATGTATCTGAATATATAAATATATATAAATACAAATATAAATGCAAATATATATATATATAGCTGTATATAACCTGAAACCGTAGTAGACTCACCAGTAGACAAATAACCTTGGAAGAATTCCTCCCTCCAAACTTTGACTGCATTTAAGTGTACATTCTACATGTAACAAATTCATGCAACTGTAACTCTTCCTGTTCCGTGATTCTGCCAACTAGTGGGATTTACAAGGAGTTTTACACATGGAAGTGCAAGGTGCAATTTTAAACTTTAGTGAGGACTAGATGCTGTGGTGTTGCTAAGCAAATCTTGATAAGGGACATGCCATGCAGAATGTTTTAAACAATAAGATGTAATGCAGGAGGTTTTACCTTAATACCATGATTGCATTTTCAAGAAGGTTGAGTGCCTTTGTCATTTTTTTGTTTGGATTCTTTATCTTGTGTTACTTATGTAAGTCCACAGCAGAGCACAGGCAAAGCTTATGAATGAAATTGCTGTAAAATTTTACCTTCAGCCAAGAAGTCATGTGTGAAGACATATGAATGTGTTCAGCTTCTATAAAATTATTAATCAAATTGTACTATTCTTCTCTTGGTAAAGGAGACTGGTCTTCAAAATTGTTAGTGTGCCAGTTTGTAGCAGACATCCTAAATATTTTCTGTAAATCCTTCTACTATGGAATAAAATATGTGAGGAATGTTGTCCACAGCATAAAGACACCTGCAGTTTCATTCATTTGAACTATGCATAGGAATGTAGCTATATTAATTTTGCTTTCCCTAAAAATTTCTCTTAATACCTTCACACTATTAACACTATCACCAAATCCTGAATGCAATAATATGCACACCTTAGTGGATGTACACCTTTTAAGATCAATAATATGAATTTTTCAGAAATTCAGATTATTTGACAAATCAAACTTAGAGTACAACTACAGTTAAAGTATAGCAAATATAGGCTTTATTTCCTTTTTCCCCATGCAAGAAAATGTAAATTTACACATACTTCTCCCCTGCAGGGTGTATGGAATAATTCTCATTTAATCTCCCTTCCTGTCTGATGACCACAAATGCTTGGCAATCAGAAATGTGAGTCAAAGATAAAGATTTCTTATCCTAGCATGGTTTATTTAAATTATGATCTAAAGGTGGGAATGTGAATCTTGAAGCCATTTTGTACTAATGAAGCAGTAAAAACAACCAAGGAGATCTACCTTTAAATGTAGACCTCTCTGCTGTTTAAATGGCTTCAGGAATGTTAGAAATGGTTACAATCATAAAAATTCTCAGCAGAGCATCTTATTTAAGTAAACTTTTCTTATCTCTGCTGCTTTCCCAAGCTAATGATTAATAATCCATTAAGTTAACATTTCTGAATTTTTTTTTCTCAAGTACACAAAGAATTTGTCAAAGAAAGCCTAACCATCATTAAATACCATGTGAGGTTCATTCAGAGACTTTTTAAATCTATAATGGCCTATCAAAAGATGTGAAAATACTTGACAAGCCTGTGAACCTTGCTTTTGTGTGGATGTCCTGAAGGGGGTGGAGGAAGAATATTCACTGTATTTATGTCCGAAAATTGCACTATCAACTCATTTTCCAGGTGCAAATGACATGTATGGAAAGGAAAACTATATACACACAAACAAGGAGAGCATGCCACTAGCTTTTCCATGGAACTATTGGCCAAAGACAGTCTAAGCCATAGGGATGGATGCAGCATATTGCATGACAAATATTTCTTCCTCCATCTTACATTCAGAACTCGTTCTTCTTCCAAGACTACCAGAGAACCAAGACTGTAGCTAATACTCAGAGTAACAGAGAAGTGGGACCCTCTGTCTCGTGACAGGTTACTTTCTCAATTCCACATGGTTCTGTGTGTAAGCCTTATCTTACATCCTTTGCCTTTGAATTCTGACTGGCCAAACTGTGTCTGAGGCAGTGACCTGGCAAGCAAGACTGATCAGTGTGCACTGTCAGAGGATGAGCAATAGCTACAATAGTCTCTTCCTAACTACTTCTGACCTTGCTGGATTTGCCCTGCCTTGCTCTCAGGATGTCTGTAGCTTTAACTGTACCAAAGGTAAAAACCGAAGCCAGATCTCCTACTCACCTTTTCTCTGGGCTGCGCTGAGGTGCCTGTTGATTATAGCTATAGAATAAAGATTTGAAAACGTCAGAATAACTTGATGTTAAAGAACACATCAGCATATCAACTATAAACTGGTAATGGCTTGATGCTTTTAGGGCTCTTTGTGATCCAGAAAGTCTAAGTGATGTTGCCCTGAGAATAAATAATGTGAAATCTTAACTATGATTGTAATAATAGCTGGTTAATCACTTCATTTCAAACTGCTAACTTTCCAGGCATACACTGCTATTTTTTTAAGCATTAATACGAGATTCTTTAAACATTAATGCAGGATTGTTCTTGTGTCTGTTCAGTTTCTATTCTAAAGCTAAGTGAATGAAAAATCCTCCAATACAAAGTTTTATTTAGGGAAGAGGGAAAACATTGAACACATCTCTTTTCAAAAGTGGAAGAACAGGTTTTAAGCCTGTTTCTATGGTCCAGGTGGTGCATAGTGCTGTAATCAGAAGTGAGCAGCCAAATTCTTGCACCTGAGACTCTAAGGACATGGGAGTTGTAATCACAATGTCTAAAATGCAAGTGAGACAAGGCTCGTGCGTTTGAGTAACCTTATTTATGGGACCAGCCACTACAGCTGGGAAATCTGTTTACCTCTTTTTATAAAACTTGCATTACAAGCTTTAGACACCATTAAATCAGGCAGTGTTTGTTGGTGCTCCACTGAAAATACATAGACATCCAGACACTTATCCTCTGCTCCTTGTCCATTTCTCTCTTAGTCAAAACCAGAATTCTAACAATGTTTAATTTCTGTGGAACAGCCTTATTAATCTGGTTCTTAAATTTGAAAGAAAGAGCAGTACAACTTCATTTGTACTGGAACATATAGTTATCAATTGCAACAGAGACTTTATGGCTTGATAACCCATGGTGATATAATCACTATATGCATTACTGATCTGCAGGAAAAAAGTAAAGCAGTGACAATACCATTTTTCAGATTTCCATAGGGGAAAATATCTTCGGCATCTGTTTCAGTTTGCAGAAAAAAAAGGAAAAAAATCCTTTTAAACACTCTTTGCACGACTTAAGCTAAATTGTGCAGTAAAAGAAAGATAATCTCCTTTATAAGATACTGCTGAATAAACCCTAATCCTAAAAGGAAGAAAAATAAATAGTTAGCAGTAGTATTTAGATCTATTATTTTTGTTTTTTTTAATTTCCATATACTTTGATTTTTAGACACCATCTTACATTCAGAGATGTACTTCGTTTTGCAGCCTCAGGCAACTGAAAATCAGGGAGGCACGGTGTCTATCGTGTTTTCTTTATTTCTTTAATGATGTATATATCTACAGCCCCAATTAGATTTGGAAGCTGAGGTCCCTCCTGGGTCGTCTTGCAGTCTCTCAGCAGATCCAAGAAGACAGTGTTACCTTGTACTATTGCCAACATTGTGTCTTAATATTTTTTATTTCAATTACTTCCCTGATTGCAGAAAAAATATAGTCAATGGAGTGATAAAACCCTGAATCCCTTTGATCCTGGCAATTTGATTACCATTTAAAATGAGGCTTTCTTTATGACTGAAAAGTTCAAAGTTTGTCTTCTCCCTTTCAGCATTGCCTTTTAGCAGCGTCCTAAGAGAATAAGACCTCCCTGGCATATATATGATGCATCAGTAATAATCCTGTTTGCAGAAACCGTGCATGGGTAGAAAATGTCAACATTCAGACTAAGTGTGACTATTTTGTATGTTTTTTTGTGAATTACATTTTTATGATCTTCCTTGTAAGATTATTTTGAGGAACTGTTGACTCATTATTCTGTTTTCACTCCATTGTTTTTTCTGGTTTTGTTTTGCAATCCCCTGATTATACTTCACTCTTAAAAAAAGCTTCAGAGAACGCTCTGTATTTACAGTGTGAATTATGATTCTGCCAGTGTGCATAACAATTACATTATAAATATTTCCTCAGTCATTTGATAAAGACGCAAATTAAGAAAAATAATTACCATTACAATTACAATTATATATAATTACACTATATTCAATTTAGTTTATCTCTAACCTCTTCTTGCCATAATGTGTTCATTGTTGAAGAATGAGATTTTAGCTGACTATTTTGGAAGTAAACATGGATTTTTCTGCCATTTACAATGTATTTTCTTTGAAAGAAGAGTTTTATCACCAGAAAATAATACAGTTTAGGTGGTTCAACTTCAAAGCAGCCTCCTAGATGAAAATTTTGCATGTGTGTGTGGAGTTTACCCTTCATTAGGTTAGAGAGACTGTTTGCTCCTAAAAATGCTTCTTCCTTAAACATAAATTATTTATACCTGGGCAAGCATAGCTAATTTGTACTTGTGCAGTGAGAGAGATTTATGGCTGCTGGACTGACTAAACACAGCAGATGCTTTTCCAGAGAAGCACAGTCTTCCAGAACATTGAGTGAGGACCCACTGTTTCTGAGAGGGAAACAGTGCAGAGACTTACTTAGCATTATGCCCTTATTTAGCATAAATATTAGCCTTAGGCTAATCAGTATGTACCAAGACACCTGAGGAGGTAGAACAGCTAAGATGTGCCAGCTTGCTTTGTTTGCTAAGAGCAAGTATGTACATACAAGAACTGCACCTACACTTGTCTTGCTTTGGAAGGATTCATTTCTGAAAAGAAAAAGAGGACAAGCAACTAGAAAAACGAGGATTGTTTATTTTTTCATTTTATGTCAAGAAATGCTCTGTGGTCCTCCACTGCTGCTGCTTCTGACTCAAAGTACTCAAATTCTATTAGCAAGTCCATGTTACCTGGTCACATGCCTCACAAATGGTACAGTTTTGCTGACAAAACGGGCTACATACAGCAGAGTCTGTGTGGTGCTGTTGTTGTTTATAATGCATTTATTTGGTATCTTCTTCATGTTGTCTTCAAATTGTCCCTTGATACTTTAAGCATTCCTCGCGTATGTTAAGCAGTCATGTTAATTTGTGCTTTTCAGAGGCTCTGGGACTAAATATTTTCATTTCTCTACTCACTTTAGGGAATTCTTGTCCTATTCCAGATGACATTCTGTTTTTCGACAGTCGCTCTGTGCAGCTTTGTGTCTTAGATGTACACAGGGCTGATTGTTTGCTCTTCGTTATTCAGTCTGCAATCTGCCCGTGTACAGTGACTCCTTAAAGGAGTAACAGCCTATGATTCAGTCTCTTTCTCCCAGGTAACAAGTAACAGGATGAGAGGAAATGGCCTCAGGTTGCTCCAGGGGATGTTTAGATTAATAATTGGGAAGAATTTCTTCCCTGAAATTTCAGCCAGGCATTGAGATAGGCTGCCCAGGGGAAGTGGTTGATCACCAACCCCAGTAGTGTTCAAAAGGTCTGTGGATGTGACACTTGGGAGTATGTTTTAGTGGTGAACATGGCAGTGCTGGGTTAGCAGTTGGATGTGATGATCTTAGAGATCTTTCCTAACCAATTAAATCAAATTCAAAATTTCTGACTAAAGGAAATTATTTGAATTGATTTATATATATATATATATATATATATACCCATTTCTATTTTTCAATTTCTATAATTTTTTTGTTATAATTTAGGATATGTATCTTTGCTGGTTAGCATAGATTTTGAAAGTGGACGCAGATTTTATTATTCCCAAACTGTTATGTGCTTAATATGTTTAACACTAGTGCCTTTGTTAAACCCTGAAATCCAGCACTGGTCAGCTGGCAGAACAGTAGCTACTCTCAGCACTTGAAAACAGAATCCAAATGCAGTTCTCATTTTAGTATCTCAGAATTGGAATTGCAGCTCTTGTCTGCCAGTTCACCTTTGTATAGCAGGAGATTAGTATTTATTTTTTTGTATGTGTATGCAAAAAGTTCAGTCAGAGCTTCACTAAGATTTGGTTTTATATAGTGGCTGAGGAAAAGGTAAATGAAGATAAATCTAGAGTAGCATTTAGGTTAATGTAAATTGCTTGTATTTCATTAGCATCTCTTTATGGGAAAGATGTCTGTGGAAGAACACAAGGTATTAATTTATAACCTGCTCATAGTGGTTAAGACTGAGCTGAGCCACTGTGCAGAGAGGTTATGAGGTAGCTGGAGGAGCTGAATGGTTGAATCTGTTCCTGAGCAGGTGCTGATGAGAAATTGTTTGGAAAGTGTCTAACTTATTCTAATCCGAGAAACATTGGTGACTTACATCTCACAGTTAGGAAAGAAATATATAGGAAAGAAATCTGAAATTACTCAACTCACATTTCTTCACAACAGTGGGTGACTTGCATGATTTAACTTGGTTGGAAGCTGAACTAAGTGGCATGTATCTGCTCGAAAGCAGGGCAGACAAGATGACTCCCGTACCTTTAATGAAAACCTGCCTTTTTAATGTTGCCTTTTAAAATTAAAAAATAGCTTCAATCTTTTGGAGGAAAAAATGCAAGTAAAGGCAGCATAGCAGATGGCACCTGTTAGACCAAGTGAAAGTGCAAGGACACTTCTAAAGGACAGTGAACTTGGATATAGGCACCAGGACTCTATGAGGACGTGGTGGTGGTAGCCAGCAATGTGTGTCTCTGCCAGTCTCTCCAGAAAATTCCCCAGGCACCTTCTCCCTCTGTGGACATGGGTGTTATAAGCAGAATAAGGCAGCATGGTGCTCTTTCTCAGCCCACCTGCACAAACACTCTTCTTGGCGACATCTACCCGTGAGCAGAGGGAGGAAGTAAGGGCAAAAGAGTCACAAGTTCTGATTACAATCCATGATAAATTTTTCCATAGAACTTGTTGCAGCTAGTAGGAGTGTCATTAGAACAATTCAAAAGCCCTAAGGCTTAACTTTAAATTAGTAGCCAGACTCTCAGAGCCTGTGGCCAAGTGCTTCTTGAGAGACAAATTTTACCAGGATCTCTCTTGCTAGTCAACATCCATCTCTACGGGTAGCCATTGTTATCTTCAGTCAGTAACATCATTGGTATTTGTTATTATGGTAAAAGAAAGTGGTGAACAATGCTGATTCTTTTTGCATAGCATAGAATTTCTCAAGTTTTGTTTTGATGATGAATGTGCCAATATCAAATGTTGTACCTCTCAAAAATCTTGCACTTATCTCACTAATTTATTCTGGTTTTCTCAAAGGAACCTTTGAAATGGTGAGTTTGAACACCAGAATTTTAATAGATGCTATGTTGTTTATTGAACAAATACATTAGTCAAATTGTATTAAACATCATATCTGCAGAGCTGACTTCCAGTAACAAACATAGCTTTAAAAACATTAGTGAATGCAAAATTGCATAAGGTATAATGTTCTTTACAGTGTATTATCAGATATATCCCTTCCCCCAAAAATATAAAGTATTAGCCAGAAAAGAGCCTAAAGTGCACTAGTTTGCTAAATACCATAAAAACTACAGAATATGCTTGCTATGAAAACATAGGTATTTTCATAGTGAAAATAAATTTTAGATTTTTTGCTGTTCACATATGTCAGCAAGATATTAGTAATATTTATTTGTAGGTTTATACTGAAGCAATGACGATTTAGATTTCTTTCTACAACAATGGCAGCACTTCTATCATTAGATTTGTTTTCAGAAGAACTTGTGGGGAACTGTGCTTTTTTATCAGAGCCTAGAATGGTGTCCCTCAAGTGTGTTTTGGTTTAGGAGGATGAGATTACAACATGTTAGTAAATTTTATATGCATTGTCATATGTGCACAGAATGCTATATGGCACATTGAGAAACCCCAAAAAAATAAACAAAATCTTTTGAGAGGTTTGAACTTTATATATGTTTTCAGCATGCTGCAAGTTGAAAACCGTATCCCCAAGTGAACTGATTTTCTATGTACCTGTACAGATTTTCTTAAACCAGACCTCTAGATTTGGACTGAATGTTAAAACTTTTTCATTTTAGCTATGCTAACTACAAAAATAAGTAACATTCTTGTTTCCCACCATGCCTGATATTTTCCTGGTAAAAACGTGTAGCAATTAATTACGTTTGTCTAGTCATCACAGGCAATGTATGTAAAAGTACTGCTTTCCTTTTCAATCTGAGGTCATGTACAGAAGTTCTGTGCTGTGCTGGGACACAGCTCCTCAGGGCAAACTTGCACATTCATTGCAGAAAAAGGCCCCAGGTCAGTGACAGGATTCACAAGCATTCAAGTAAATACACAATGGGGACCCCTTGATAGTAGAAAATTCTTAGGATCATGTCTCAGGTGAAAAGAAAATTAATTTAGTGGTGACAAAAATTAAAAAAAAAAACAAAACAAAACCAACAAGAAAACCTCAACACAAAAAACTAGGACAGCTAAGACTTACCTTAAAATACCCTGAGCTGTCTGTCTATGGCATCCAAAGTTAATAATATTTTTTTCCCCTCCAGGATCTGGGGTTTCAATCTTTTGTGTGCATGTACACATTGAAAAGAAAGATATTTCTTCAGAAATTTTACCATAAAGAATAAAGACTGTTTATTCCCTCATATGGTTAAGCTGCCCTATTAATGTCAATTTTTAATTTTATCCTTTGGATTTCTCATTAGCTTTACAACATGTCTAGATTATTTAATTATTATGTTTTGGCTCGTAGATGACATAAGATTTAAGAGCTTTTGCTGGGCTCTAGCAAGTTGTCGCTATATTTTGCCTGAAGCTGCTTTTGTATAAAATAATCTTTCCATAGTTAACATTCAGGATACTCTGCAGAGCATCTTAAGAAGACTTAAATGCTAAATAACTGTCACATAGCAAGCCTTAGTATTATTGCAGTAAATTACATTGCAAGCAGTGTGATAAACAACATCATAATACTTTGACACATTTGTCATTAATTACAACTGAAATCTAATCTCAACTGGATTTTTTTCAGTAATTATAACCAGTAAAGCAAACATTAACATACACGGGGAAGGGAGGGTGAAGGAAAGAAGTCTTCTGAAAGCATAGCTGATATATCAAAATACTGAGTGAGCTGACAGTCTTATTAGGTTTTTATGTGGGGTTTTCTACATATATTAAGAGATTAAAAATCTGAAATAAATTTGGAATTCATTATATGAATAATCATTTTGAAGGCAAAACTTTTCAGAGATCTACTGGTTGTGTCATTTTAAGGTGGCATATGACATTCCAGATTTCTGCTGTCTTACACAGAAGAATAATATTGAACTAAATTTAAAATCAGAGATCCCTCTGACCGCCAAACACTATCTGGGTGGTATTTTAGCCTTCATACTACTAAGTTTCCTGTATTTCCCTAAAAATTGTATAATGTATTTTTGAATGGCAGCTCTATGTACATTTTCTCTCCAAATTCACTTTTATTTTCCACTGCGGAACTTTTTGCTTTTGGAGAGCTCCCATTCCGCTGGTGCAAACTCTTTTCCTTTGTGCTGGGGAAACTGGGAATCTGGCAGCCAAGCTGAGGGCAGCAATACTTTGTGCTGCCTCCTGTTGTGCTCTGGTGCACTACCACAGCACCCTACTGGCCCAGTCAGAGCTCATGGCAACTCAAGAATGAATTTTTTCTCTCTTTGCTATCTTCTTAAGACTCTCTTTTAGCAAAGTACTTTATCACTTGTGTAGGACTAAGCATAGTTTCAAGTGTGATTATACTTTCTTCTGTATATTATGAATTCCCTGCATAAAAAGCTACGTGCTTTCTACTATTTCCAGTGGTTAGCAAGTCTGAAGAGAAGATACGTACAATTTTATCAACTATATGTACTCTATCTGAAGCAATGTCACCTGGTTCTCTTATTGGATATTTCTACTCACACCAGATATCTTCACTGCTTATTATTTTACAAGTATCAGTTACCTAGCTGCATGTCTGAAATATCTACATGCTGTACCTGAAAAACCAAACTAGTGGAAGAGGAAGTAGGTTCATTCCAGCCCTGCTTAGTCTTTGGTTGTAAATGAACTATGAGAATGTTTTTTTTTGCAGTGGTATTTTCACAAAAAACATACCTATTTTTCTTTGGTGGTGAGTGCAGTTTGGTGAAACTTGCATGCAAACATTTTCTCTTATACTTACCACAACACTGTCTGTAGCATTTACAAAAACAATATATTTTTGTCCAGGAGAATTATAGACTCATTGAGAGCTGAATTATGAAAGTGCTTCTATTCATAAGAGGGAATAGATGACTTGCTGTATTGATGCATGTTGAGTTTTTGAAATGAGTGTTTTGTATTACAATGTACAATTTTTCTTTCTTGATGATTCTTTTGTGTCTGGTAGGATTGAGGCAGAGAGATTTCCTGTACTCTTTAGTGAAAAAAAACCAAAACATTAATGAAGGTGAATATTTCCATGTTTACTGTGTTAACATCATCTTATAAAATCATGCAGCTGTCAAGATCACCTTTTATTTCTGTGATGATCAATCTAAATAAAATTATCTATATGTTCCTCACCACCATCACCAAAGACCCTCCTTATGGAAGCATAGGGAACTAGTCAATATGCCATACTCTCAGGCTGGTAGAATCTGCACACAAATCTATAAGAAAAAAAAACCTGTCTGTACATGCATTTCTTTTGCTCTTGTCTCAATAGTCTCTTATAAAACTGATGTTGAGCAAGATGGTGTCACATTAATTGCATGTCAAATGGAACCTACTTGGTCCCAGGAAAATCATCAAAAGGGATGACTCCAGGGTTTTCATAGGTTCCCAAAGTAACTAACTTGTGCATTTGTGTTATTTTTATAAGCAGTTTCAGAAAGTTAAAGGAGTTGTTATTTTGGCATTTTCTTTTTTTGGATTCTTGGAGGGAGGCAAAAACCTTCTGGGTCATGTAATCAACCTATCTATGGTGAAAGATACCCACACTATATAATCCCCTCTTTATAGTGAGCTTGTGTACAGAATGAGGGGGATACCTCTGGCACAGGAGAAGGAGGATATGTTGGTTTTGGTTTGTGCCTGCTTCTTAAGTTGGGAAATGGTTCTATAATCCCATATCTTAGATGTTTACAAACTTTCAATCTGCAGTCTGTACTACCTTGTGGTCAGTTTGGTCATTTACCTGCATTTTGTCCTGTAGCTGTTTTTCCTTCCTGGTTATTACCCGCCTTTGCCATCTTTAGATCTACCAAGCAATTCTACTTAGTTTTGAATTTCCATACTAAGTGAACTGAACACTTCTCTAAGATGCACTTTCCTTTTCTCTCATCATCATACACAGTCTGCCACAGAAAATCTTATCAAGCCTTTATTAATGGTGTTCTTATTTTTCTATCTCTAAGTCCTAGCATGTTTTCCTGTTTGTCATTGTGATGGCTGATAGTTGATCTGATAGACTGGCAAATCTAATATTTTGGATGACAGTCCTCCAGTTCATGGCAGAAGTTAATGTCAGTAATCCCTAAGTGCATAATAGGGCTTATGCATGATGATGTACTTATCACACATAATAGCATATTATGCATTTAATCTCGTTTCTGTTTTTAGGGTTTTCAACATTATCTGTTTCTTACTGCCCACATTATACAGCCCCATCTCCAGCACTGACAGTCTCCAGATTTCACTTCAGCAGCCCATTTTATCTTCACATTCCTACCTTATTTGCCAGGATCATTACTGAGACTGCTAAAAGGGATACTTGTCCTAAAGGCAGTGCTCAAGGAATTAAATGGGAAATCTTTTCCAAGCATAATAGTACCCCTTTCGGCACAATTGCTTGGCCTACTGTAACACTGTTCTAATATTCTTTGTTCTATAATAGTTCTTCATATGACACTAGAGGTATTGTTTTACTGAAATCCAGATAAATTAGTTCTGCATTTCCTTTGCCTAGAGAAATAATGTGCTTTTAAAATGGCAGACTCTCTGTGATAGATTTTTCATTGGCACAATCCATGCTGCATTCGAACATGCTTTTATTTACTCATTTAATTGTGCTTTCATTCAGAACTTGTTTTCAGAACCTGCATAACTCTGAGTTCCAGCTAACAGATATGTTGTTCCCTGAATAACTGTTTCCCTTTCTTCAGTAGAAATACTATATTTTCTGTTTTCCATTCTTGATTTGAAAAAATTGCTTACTGGCCTGTATTATTTGGCTTAGGGAGTTTTTATGCCAATTTCTTACAATTCTGGGACGTAGTTCATCTGTCTGTCTGTGTTCAACTACATTAAAACCTTTACAGTGAATTTCCACACCAGTTGCAACAACTTCAGTTTTGATACTTTCCACACACTTTCAGCCATTAGTCACCCTCTTCTGACCTATGTTTTGCATCAGTCCATCTTAAAATCTGAGTCCAAGTACTCAGGTAGTTTTCAGATTTTTCCACCAGCTCTTTGCTTCTTGAATAACAATCATAATAATTTTCTTTTTTTTTTTTAATTTATATTCCTTTTTTGTTGTTGTATGTATATGTTATTATATATCCTTAATATTTTCCATTGTTTGTATACAAAGAATAGTTTACTGTTCAGTTTGATTTGTTTTGTCAGGGCTTGGCTCCTAGGAATTCTCACCTTATCCCTGTGCTTTCTGTCTTTCCAACAGTAGCTTCCTTCCCTGAGCAGCACTTTTTCTGATTTCATGTCATCATTAATAAGAAGTACTAACATTTCTCATAAGAGCAGGTTTTTTAGTGCAGGTTACTACCAGGGGCTTTCTCTAAAAGTTCATTTTCTTTATTTCTTTCATACTTCTGGGATGCAAATTTTATATATATTTTTAAGCTCAGCTTCAAATAATTTAAAGTCTTCTTATTATCTAAGTATTTGATGATTTTAGTTCAGTTTTCCTGGCTAAGTAACTTCATTAATGTCTCATTTTGCTCCAGTCACATTCAAAATCTCATTTGAGGTTGCTTATCCGTCTGTGACACATAAACTTGTAACTCCTCTGACCAGGGTTTCAATCAAAGTCTCCTATTGTGTATTGTATAACTGTTTCTAAAAGCCATTTTTCAGGTAATTATTTTTTTTGTAGCATGTTTTGTTTGAGTTTGTCTCTGATATTAAGTAATAATTGAACCTAACCATTTTCTTTATCTTGGTTTTGCTTGAAGAAAAGTTAAAGTCATATTTATTTCTGTGAGAGTGGTACAAAAGTATCTGTTGGACCCAAAAACTTTTTTGTTTCCCCTAAATAGCTATATAGCCTATAGCAGAATCTTAGCAACTAATCCTTCTTGTTTTGAACATCTCACCAAAGGCATTTCAATTTAAAACATTTCAGTTTTCTTCACCACTGTCTCTCCTGTATCTATGTTTTCTTTAGCATTATTTCGGTTTGTGATTGTTTGTCTACCATATACTAATAAGGTAGTGTCCTAGAGTGGCTCTAATCCCTCCATTTTTTAGCCCATGTACTTTGTTTTAGCATAGAAACATCTCTGCTTTTTCCACCCACTCATTTTCCTGTTTTCTATTTGAGTGATAGCTGGGATGATATTGCTTATATAACAAGTGCTTCTATGAATATTAAGGTTTTTATTTCCCTATTGATGCACACACTTCTAACCCTCTGCTGTTCCTTTACCCTGTTGTTTCCTCATCTACATGACTCATGCTCTTTTCTGTCAAAGCCAGGGACAGGAATCATCTCCCTGTGCTCCCCACTTCAAGTATCAGCAATGCCTGGTAACAGGCCTGAATTTTCCTGACTTCTTGAAGGAAGTGTTACTTCAGATGATTCTTTCTTCTGGATTAGGATGACTGGAGCATTTCCAGAACTTCCTCCAGTTACTGACCTTATCAATGCAAGTTCAGGACAACTTTGATTATATGAGCACATGAAATTCCATGAAATTCTCAATCACTGCACTCCTGGTAAAGAGGAGAGGCAGTTGCATAGAAAGGGTTCTTGGCTTTCTGCAGTATAAACTGAAAACTACTTAAAATAGTGAGAAATTAGGAATACTTGCTAATTCAGTATCACTCCTGTGAATTCAGTTTTCTGGAAATTTGGTAACTCCCAATACCCAATCCATGCTTGGAAAATCAGTTAGAGTTGGTCGTTAGAAAGAGAAGTTGCTTACTTCTTCAACTTCCCACAGTCTTCATCACTGAGGTACTACCTGTTGACCCCATAAGATAGCATAAGGTATTAGCAAGCCTCACAAAAATGCTGAAAAATTAAAAAAGCATTGGAAGAAATTTGCTTATTATAGTCCCAAGATGGAAAAAAAACTTGCAGTAAACCAAGTGGTTACCAGGATGCACCTGATGTGGTGTAGGAGACCTTACTATACAATTTTTAAATTTTTTTCAAGCATCAGAGAGGTGCAGAAGTAAGGGTTTTTCCTTGTGAAAATCTTAGTTGATTGTATCCCCTAACCATAAAAAGGCTACTCATATACCTTAGAATGTTTTATTAGCTGAAATCTTCCTTGTATTTGTCTTGTCCCATTCTTCTTTGATGATTTTACTGTTATCACAAAAGGTCTCAACATGCAAACTAGCTAATAAGAACTTATTCTGAACCTAAGCTGTTTCATAACAGCAATTTAATAGTTCCAGTTCTGTCAAGCTGACAGCCTTTCTGGATATAGAGCGTTGTTTCTACATATATCATACATTAAACTGAATTTAGCTGCTTAGTGCTCACTTGTCACTACTTGTACTTGGTGTATGCCGCCAGCTACAATAGTTTCACATATATCCATGTTCACATCAGAAGAGAAAAAAACACTGATAACATTATATTCTTGATGACACCTGTGAAATATTTAGCACATGCATGAAAGCTTCTGAAATCCACTTAACACTCATTCCATTTTATAAAAATGAAAATTTTTTCCTGCTTGTACTTTATCTGAGTTGGTTGGGCACCTCCAAGTCCACCACTGAACCATGTCACTCAGTGCCACATCTACACAGCTTTTAAATACCAGGGGTGGTGACTCCACCACTTCCCTAAGAAGCCTATGACAAAGCTTGACAACCCATTCCGTGAAGAGATTTCTCCTAATATCCAATCTAAACCTCCCATTGTGCAACTTTAGGCTGTTTCCTCTGTCCTGTCGTTTGTTACTTGGGAGAAGAGACTAACCCCCCCAGCTGGCCACAACCTCCTTTCAGAGAAAATGGTAAGAGCAATGAGGTTCACCCAAAACCTGCTTTTCTCCAGGCTAAACAATCTCAGATCTCTCCCTTTTCCATCGGGCAGCTTTCCAGCCACTCTGCCCCCGGCCTGTAGCACTGCCTGGATTTGTCGTGTCCCAAGCACAGAACTCAGTACTTCACCCTCTTAAATCTTATACAGCTGGCCTGTCCAGGTCCCTCACATTCATGAGCACACACTGGACCTCTGTCCTACAGCGAGTAACAACATTTGAAGTTCTTTTAAGTTAGTTTTTGGGTTACCATGAAAGAAGAGCACGTCTTTCCCAAATGGTGGCTCAACACAGAGTGGTTTAACATGATGGTCCTAATTCCCAGTTCCCAATGCATTCGGCTAATCTTGGGTATACATTGCCTCTGAAAATTACCTCTGGAAAGAATTTTTTTGCTAGAGAAAGAATCTTTTTGGATGACATCAGAGAAGTCTTTTCACAGCCCCCCACCTCCCCTGACTGAGGAAATAAAATGCTCAGAAGTCTTGCTGAATTCATTTTTATCTGTAGTGGAAATAAAGTTCATGCATTGCATCAAGCCTTTCTTCGAGGCACAGACCTTTGTGTAGAATGGAGACCACCCATTGGAAAGCATTCATAGGGATTTTTCTCCATTATCTGATGATAAGTTACTGCTAACCTTATCCAAGGTCACTGCTCTGGGCCTGCCTCACTGGCACACACAATGAGACAGTGGTATTTTTAGGTGTAGTTTTTAAAGACTGAATTCATGTTCAAGTGGATCCTTTTTTGTCTGCCAATTTTTAAGCTGATATTTCAATTTAAATCTTTAGCAGTTAATTACAAAGTTATTCTTTATTCCCAAATGTACCTGTTTAAGGATGAAAGATTACGTCTCAATCTTCATGAGGAAATAAACAAATCTGTTTGTACTGAACACAGAAAAATGATTACAGCTGGTCAGATTCTTGCCTATGAAAAATTTACTTCCAGAATGTCTTTCATCCTTTCCTTCCTCCTAAGGAGAAAATCAAAGAAAGGGCTTTGAATTTTTATTAATGATTCATTACTCATAACTGATCAGTGAACAGTTTATGCAAATACACTTTGCAAATTGCTCACTTTAACTATTACTTGCGGTTATATGTGGATATTACTTTCCCATGGGAAGCAGAGGTGTGAACATTTGGATTATTGATATATAATCATGGGAGTATAATGCATATCAAATGTTAAATACTCAGACAGATACAGAAATCATTTGCAATAGGCTTGCTCACACTGAATTGCACCTTAATGGGCTTCTTGTTGACATTAATAAGTTACAAGTTAAGATGAATGAGTATAAATTGCAAGCTAACTAGCTGATAGTTGAACATATTATTCTTTGAGGGTAGTTAACCAGCAGGCCTCATGTTCCTAAAGACTTAAATTTAATATACCTCAAGGAAATATCCCTTTGTATAATGGAATTTAAAAGAGAAAGATTATTTTTGTTTCTCTCCCTCTGCCACAGCAATGCAATGAAAATATATTAGCCTGTTTTGTGAATTTGGAAGGGAACTTTTGGCCTGTGACATGCCATGCATTGGTTGTTTTGTGACCAATGATTTCTAGCGGGGAGAAAAAAAAAGTTATTTTGTCATTATTTTACTTTGAAGGGTCCTTGTAGGGGTTGGCGGGGGGAGTATGTTATCCCTGAGATATAATTTATTCATTCTTTCAGAACTCTGAGGAGCTGATAATCTACAAAATCAAAATGTGTCATTCAGACCAACTTGAGTAACAGGCTTAAGGATTGCTAATCTTTTCAGTGCAAATGGAGAAGATTTTTCTAGATATATATAGTGAGCAAAGTTACTAGCTAAGAGTTCATCAAATTGTACGTAAGGGAGAGATGCACAGAGACATTTGAGAAATAAAAATTGATTGATTTATTAATTCAATTTTCTCCTCCACAAGTGGCTGGTTTTAGGGCACTGGATCTCCTTTCATTGTATGAGAAACAATCACTGTTCATGATTGTATAATGTGCCACTACAGAGGTAAAAAGAAGTTGCTGAAGTGGTGAGAGTAGGTGTATTATTCAGAGGTCTAACATTTATTACTGCCCTCCTACCATTATAAATTCTTGGCTTACTGTAGTATGCTCCTGTGCAGACAATTACACAAATGTTAGATAATTATGGAAGAATGGTTTAATGGTAGCATATGTGTCTGTTACAACAGGCTATCTCCTAATTTTATTTGCTTGCTTCAATGGCATTCACTGTGTGAAACAAAGATATTTAATCAAAATGGAGTGTGTACCTGAGGTTAGTCGTCTGTGGATCATATCGTGTTCCAAAGATTTTACTAGAAAAGGATCAAAAAGCCCACAGACAAATGCTTGGTCTTGGGAGATGCTGCCTTAACGTTCAGCTCTTGGTGTTAATGTGACCAGGATTTCCCCTAGTTAAGAAAGTGACTGATATGGTCATCTAGCAAATTGCTAAAAATGAAGAGTATCACCTGTGGGAGAAAAGCCAGACAAAGGGAATCATGTCCTCTGGAGATACACAAATACCCTGGAAAAGAACCTGAGGACTTTGTCTCAAGAGGAGTTGATAAAAGTTCTAAAGAGCAGAACAGGGCCCTAAAGGTTTTGTAGCCTAGTAATGATATATTTTGAATTAAAGAAAAGCAAAACAAATATAGCTCCTTCTGCAAATGTTAGGTTTTGATGTTGGAAAGCAGTGAGACCAATTAAAATCTGTTCCCCTGCTAATATCAGAGATGGCAATTACTAACCTAAGAACACAAATATGACTGAAAACAGTCCGTTCCTACAGCCATGAGCTTGATACTGTATACCCTTGGTGCTGTTATAATTCTAGAAAATATCACTTTAGAATAAACACAAAAATGTATAAAATGTAAAAATAGAATTTGCCAGGACAGATGTTTCATGTGGTGGTGATAAGGAGTATCTCTAAGAGCTGAAAAATAGGATCTGAATGAACTACTTTTAAATGCATACCAAGAACCTCTCTGTATTGTTGTACTTTTTTAATTAGATGAAAATAAATGAATTGAAAAAGATGAAAGAAACTCATGTAACATCTCACTTCAAAGGGCAGCTCCACTCTTGAGGAGTGTTTAAAAAAAGAAAAAAAGAAAGAAAAGCAGCTTATTCAAGAAATATGCATTCGCTGTGGATTTGCTTTCTCTTTTACCTGCTTTAGAAGCTCGGGAATGACTTCTGTTCATTTGACCTAAATGGAGTCATTACCCCAGTGTAAGGGAGAGTGGCAGCTGGCTGACAGTGATGTTCCCCCCATGCTCCTTCGGTGCGCTTTGCACTGACTCAGCAATGCTCTCAAACGAGCAGGATTATTTTTGACCTTGTGATGGGTTTTTTTATCGAAGTTTCAGTGCTCTGGCCTGTGTTCTGGATAGAAATTGTACATATGGAAATGTTTCTTAGCTGCCTCCCAAGATGAGAACTAGAACACCAACTACCTCAAGTGTGTACATATCTGTGTGTGCAGCCTGTGAAACAGACAGGAGGAACTGGGGCTCCATGCCTAGCCAGAAAGTTACAACATTGTAGGAATAACTTAAACAGGGCGGGACAACTGGCGTGAGTAGAGCATTGTAATAGATAGTTAAGGGCTCTTTCGTAAAGACAGGCAGGGAAGAACAGGAGGAGGAGTCACACTCCAAGTTAAAGAGAGAAGAATGGACAGAAGTCAAGTACCATGATTATGGAAGCCTTATCTAATCCTCTGGCTCAAGATCACAGGGGTCATCTCCAAGGAGGATCGTACAGGAGGCATCTGCTACTGACCTTCAAACCAAGACAGTAAGGCTAACAAAGTAATATTTGGGTCACCTAAGCAAGCTTCAAATCACCAAGAATCCTGTTGTTATGGGTGACTTCAACCATCTAAACATTTATTGGAAGAACAAACAATAGCTAACATATCATCTAGCAAGTTTTGGAAGTGTGTGGAGGACCTCTTCCTTATGAATATGTTTTCCTGTGCCGGCCAGGAAGGAGGCACTGCTGGATTTGCTACACACAAACCAAGAAAAAACTCCTTTCATTTATATCTCGGTTAGCAATGGCTTTGTCTGCAGTGATCACAATATTGTAGAGTTTGGGATCCTGCTGAGCATGCTGAAGGTGACTAGCAAGACAAATGGTTTAGATTTTAGAAGGGAAACCTTATCACCGTATTCCAGTATTTAAAGGCTGGCTACAAAGAAGATGGAAACTCTCCTTTTTTCAAGGAGTCACATGGGAAATATGGGGGATAATGGGTAAAAGTTACTCCTGAGGAGATTCTGACTGGATATTCCCAATGAAAACAACCAGCCATTGGAATAATCTCCTTAAGGAAGAGGCAGATTCCTCAACATTGCACACTTTTAAGATTTAGCTGCACAAGATGTTGTGCCATCTTGTCTAGACCATGCTTTTGCCAAGAAAGGTTGGACCAGATGATTCTTGAGGTTCCCTCTAATGGGATATTCTATGAATCTGTGGTTCTATGCACAGATAGAATGTCTGTATATCTAGATTAACTCTCTGGACAAATGAATTGAAAAAAAAAAAAACCCAAAATAAAAAAAATCCCACAAAAACCAAAACAAACCCTCAAACAACTCAATCATTCATCTGCCTGCTAAACAAGTCAGCAAGCATTCCCAATCCAGCAGCAGATGCTTCCACCCAAAACACATAAAAGCCATGCATTGTATACTTTTTATATGTAGAATAGCTTATATTATGAAAGGTATTTCACCACCTCAGCATTGGTTGATTGATCTTGAGGGGATTTCCAGAATCTTGACTTAAGTCAATACTGTCCAACTCCAGGGTAATGTTTTTGCCTTCCACCAAATTTCCTCTAAGTCCCGTTTTCAAACATGAAGGGGGTTTTTTTAGCCCTTCAGCACTTTACTTCCAATCACATCTGTCCAGGCCAGAATTCTTGTTATCATATTTCTGTGGAAAGGTGACCTGGCTAAGGGCAGGATGAATTGAAGCTGCCCAAGATGTCACAGTTTCCTTCTGTGTTCCAGTTCCCCTGAAGTGTGGGGAGGTGACTTTAGAAAATAGCATTTATATGCAGAAGTGTAACAGAGAAGTGTCGTAACAATCAGTTGAATAAAAATTCAAAGAAAGACTAGCCCATTTCCGTCCCTAGGAAGATCCTAAAGGCAGGACTGCTCACTGTAAAGCAATAGTTTTCTCTTGTGACTCAAAAATTTTTGCTTCTAAAAGCAGAGTTTTTGTGTGGCTTGGAAAGGGAGGGCAGCTCATCAGCTTCAAAACTCCTGGATAGATTTTAGGCATCCTGCTCTGTTCTTTGTTATGGCACTAGTTGCTTAGCCAGTTTGTCAGATAACAATTGGATGTGAAATGCTATTAGCACTTCGCAAACACAATCAGCTAAGCAACTGAGCTCATCCCAGATGTGATTAAGTGAGATCAATTATAATAAAAACTAGATAAGAGAGGTAAGCTTCTTGTTTCTTGGGTTGGTATTCTGCAGTATTAGCCTTCGTAAGTATCCTTTATACATCATCAGCTGCAAAATCTTGATTACTTCAGGAAGTGGCTTCTAGACCAGCATTCAAATGAACTTCACTCCTGAACTGATTATTCTAACACTGCAACTGCCACAGAGTGGGGAAACAGTTTATTTGAAGCATCAGTTGCACCAAACAGAAAAATAGCCATTGAAGCCAATGTTTTGCAATTCAAGGAGCATGTTTCCTCTCAATATTAAATACTGTCAAATATTCTGAGAGAGAGCTCTTTGTGTCCCAAGAAGGGAATAGCTGCCCTTCATAGCATCATGTTTTGCCATGGCACGATTGCTATAGCACTTAAAGCTTAGTGTGCTGAATATCAGAGTTTATACATTATTCCTGAAAATTTTGACATGAAGTGGCCCACCAGGTGTTCACTAAATCTGCAGTCAGCAAAGGCTGGCACCTTTGTTGCCCTTTCAAGAGCTTTTCCATTACAGTAATAAAATTGTTGGGGATTGTGTGGTCTCCTTGATGGGCTCAGTGCCAGTGTCTCTGCTCTGGTCCAGTCCCCAGTGTTTTGTTTGCTTTGCTGGTCACTGTGAGTAACTGAGCAGAGCAGGTCAGTTCCCCTCACAGATCCTCTCTGTATTCTCTCCTTGGCAGACATGTGGGACCGCTGTGACTTTTTCTGCAACCAGCGCAAAAGGTTTCTGTATTCAATTCCAAAACAACTGTTAGCCTCTGCCTTATCTTTTCTTCCTCATCCTCCAACATTTTTTATGGCTTTTTGGGTAGAGTAATGCTTCCCTCAGATACTGGTCCACAGGTCTCTGTGAAAATATTCCTGGTGTTCGGTCGCCTTCAAATCACAAATGGCCATTTTACATTTCATCACTGACAACCAGCAAGATTTCTTCTCTAAAGTTCAAGAACAATTATGAATAATTAGCAGACAAGATTCAGAAATTTTTAGGATGGATTCTTTGGCCTATGCTATGTTAAAATATGTGAACATAAGTGATTTCTTTTGGGCCATTCATCCTTGTAGCAGTCCACCATTTTTCTCTCATCACATGGTTTATAATTATTTGCTGCCTCTGTCTTCTTTCATTGCAGCTGAATGTATTTTCGTATATACAGGATACTCTTGCATTTTTCTTTTGTGTGGACCTTTACCAAAGATTTCTGGAAGGTTAATATGTTCTACACCTGATGATGTCACTTGCAGTGGAAAAATATTTGATAACTATAGAAAAAATAAAATAGGAAGTAAGAAAAATTATGATAGAAGTGGGAGCTATTATGGTATTCTATTGATGTTTATTTTAAAAAAAGAAAAAGCATTTGATATCTGATATTTTTAAACTTTAAGCCTTTTCACAAGACATACTTAAATCTGGCACCAAAAGCTTTTAACATGCATTATGAAAAATTAGGCATCCAGAAGAAAAAAAAAGAAAGAGTAATCCCCTGTTTTCTAGTCTAAAATGTGTATTTAAGGTATTTTTGCACAAGAGTGTGTGTCTTATGTTACACCTTGTCCACGAATTCTTCAATGTAGATACCATCTGATCTTTCTGAGAAAGACGCAAGGAACACCAGGTCCCCCTGGATGTCTCATCCTCATGGTTGGAGTTTAAAATTAAACTTGAACCATGAGATTTGGGGTGGGTTCATTTCCAGCATTAACTGTTACAGTTTTGGGGCATAGCTCCTTCCTGTGACCTTGCTGTGACCCAGGTTCAGCTTTGCAAAGTATTGAGTTCTGTACAGTTCTGACTTCATCAGTTGCATTATTCTGCATTCTTCTTTGTGGTGAAGCAAAAGGAATGATTCTCCTTAAAACTTCTTGTGGACTTGTGGTGTACACAAAGCCTAAATGAAACATTTTGATACTTCCCTGGTGTCTCTTCTGGTCCCTTGAAAACTACTGTGCATCAATTCCTGAATACATTCTCACCTTGGAGCTTCACTTTCTCCTCTTGGACTGTCGGAATGGCTGCAGTAGTTCATAAAATCCAGTGGGTTTGCTTCTTTTTCGTTTATCCTTTAAAAGATGATGGTAGGGGAAGCAACCCTCCTCCTGTCCTTGTATAATACTCTTGCTACAGGTCAGTTAAAAGTTAATTTCCAGGAGAAGCACACAGAGGGAGATTTGTTAGTGATCCCTTTGACTCCTCTTTGCACCAGATTACTGGAGCCTTCTAACTCAACCGTGTTAGGTGTAATTACATCGGGGGGTGGGGGATGGACACAAGTCTCTGCTGTCTTCTCACCTATTCCCGCAATTCTCAGAAGGTAACTTGTGACATTAACTTGTGACACATAACTGTTAACCATTACTTTAATGTAAGATGGTACATAGTCACTCTATGTAGGAGAAAATTATACCTTTCTATGTGCAAGCAACTGTTTATGTGAACCTCTATTGCTTTGAAGAACATAATTTTCCTTCACAGGACACTACAAGACTGGGAGATGAATCCCTAAGGGAAAAGTTCCCACTCTGCAAGTTAAACTCACTGAATATAAAAACAGTAACTCTTAAAGAAGATTTACAATTGATACCATAGCTGCATGTTGTATTTACTGTGCTCATTTGTTCCATTCTTTAGGTTTGAAGATGGTACAGTCTCTTTTCTTGATATCATTGCTCTGAAACATGGATTTGATGTTCTGGAAAAACTCACAGGTCAGTTAATATAACTCTAATACTGAGGACTGCAGTTCCAGATTTATGCTCAGGGCAAAGGTCTGATCATATTTCTTATGGCTCTAGCTTAATTTTCCTTTCTAGTTTTACTATCTATGTTCATCATTGTGAAGATGAGACTTCAGTGTAACTGGCTTATTCACATGCTCCCTATTGGATTATTCTAGCCTGGTTTGAAAGAAAAAAAAAGGGTCCAGACTGTTCTGGATATGCAGGACTTGAGTACATGGAGCCCTTCTTGTCTGCCTCACACTCAAAAAGATGCAATAGGAAAGTAACTCTAGAAAGTAGCTGAGTGACTCACACTGTTTGAGTCAACCTTTGAAGCCCTTGATGTGGAGCTAACACTGAAGTCCCAAATAAATCTTCAAGCTGATCTTCAGGCCAGAACCTGTATGTGAAGGGTGATTCTCATGTGCCTGTTTACTCCAGGACAGACTGCTGCTTGTTGGCCCAGCAGCCCAAAAGTACAATCTCTCTGATTTTGCTGCCATGGGTCAGGGACTCCCCTGAAAAGGGCAGGAGATGACACCTGGCCAAGGAAGGTTGCACCACGGGCTGTGCAGCAGGCTTGTACTGTGGCACGCTTCCACATGTGGAATGTGCCAGGTTAACAAAGGTTCCTGAAATGAGTTTCTTGATCAGGGATGTGCATTACTTAATGCAGAATGGCTGAACCTCCCTTCTCCAGTGCACTCTTCGATTTCCTATATAAAGTCATAAAGTGCATCATGATGTAAAAGTTGCCTGAGTCCAGAGAGACATTGACTATGTACTTTTCAGGTTAGTGTAATTTCAGCTAGTGTCTATGGAGGTTTATTGTCATGATTTAGCTGAAGGATTCTGGTTTCTTCTTCCTCCCAGTGCAAGGCTTCTGTGAGGAGTATTCTGTAAGATGCTTCAGGTCTTGTTCATGTGAAAATCAATAGCAGTTTTCACCCACATCAATAGTCTGATTAAGCTCAACAAGTAAGGATGTTTTACTTTATGTTGCTCTACATGGAGACCAGAGGTCAGTAACCAGCCTTTAGTATATGATCTTGTAGTACAGAATGCTTTTCAAAAATGTGCAATCTTAAACAAACATGTTCACTGGTAAAGAGGGCTTTGGTTTAATGTGTAGGAGCATTGCCTGCCATGAATGTGAGAGGTGATGATAGCACCTCCTCTGTTGCATTTCTCATCTATCTTAACCTGTTATTGGTACCTATTTTAGCTAAACAATTGAAAAATCTCTTAATACTAGACTGAGGGGAACACGCAGCCCCGAATCTGAATAAAGTGGATATCAATTGATGACATGGTAGAAGAGAGGCATGAAAAAATAGTGTGTTGAGATCTTTCAGTTGTTAAAAATGTGAATTGGCTTCAAATTGTCATACATAGAATTCTTTCATAAAGAATGAAAATCAAAAATTTAGAAACATTTATATTTTAAGAATTAAAAAACATTTTTTTCCACAGTAGAAAATTGAGAAAACATAGACCAAAAGAGGAAACAAGAAGAAACCTATATGGAGGAGTAAGTTGAAAATTTAAATAAAAGATGGATTTGGCAAATACTGGAATTTTAAAACTTCAGCACTGCTAGTATAGTTTAGATACTTTAGTAATCTGTAGTCAAACTCCACAGTGCCACACTGAAAAGCAGAAGTGCCAGCACTGCCTCTTTACAGATATAATAGACTGGAGAAATCCACAGAGGGCGAAAAAATGGAATTCTGTAAAGGATTTTAATCACTACATGATCCAAGAATTTTCCACAAAATTGGGCTGGTCCTAGACCATTATCCATGACCAAAGATGAATTAAGCTTTTGTTCCAGATAAGTAGGAACTTTTAACATGCTCATGCTTTTGCGATTATGTTTACATGTATGTGCATGTAAGTAGGAATTTCCATGTGATGTGTTTTTGTTATTTAGAGTTTAATCATACAGAAGGGAAATGAAACAAGCCACTCAAAGGTAAGAGTAGAATGTAGCACAACTACGGTCATGTTTGGATTTTTGTCATCATAAAATGTATTTTTGTGTGTCAGCTTTTCAAAGCTGATATGAAGGGTGGCTCAGCCCTCTCAGGTCTCTTGGCTCTTCTGTTCTGGCTGTGAGACAAAGGTTTTGGGGGCTCTGCTCTTCAATTTGTATAGGCATTGAATGTTCCTGGCACAACTGATGCAACAAGAGATTCAGGGATTTGCAGTTGCCATTTCCTCTCCCCATCCTTTTCTCCCCTGAATATCATTGACAACATGGAGTTTTGCAGGTTATTTTATTTCTGTCAAAAGCACAGTGTTCCTTTTAAACAGAGATTATTAGCAGTTGGTTGTATACAACAAAGCCATTGCATGCTGTAGAAGCACTTCGTAATCCAGAAGGACTGTAGATTTGTTTTAAGCCTCTTTATGCATATTTCTTCCACTTCAACTGTCAAGAGTTTTCAGTGGCAAAATGCACCGTCAAATGTGAATCACTTTTGAATCTCACTCTGCTGTAGCTACTGGAGCACTTGCTTTGCACTCCCCAAACACAATGATTCTCATTCTGGGCTGGAAATAGCCTGAAGTAGAAACAAGCAACATAAGTGAAGTGTTGTTATTAATAGTGTCCTAATATGTAATAAAAGCACTGATGAAGTTCTTTGGGGATGTGCTGTAGCTGGATTATTCTGGTGTAGTTATTGAAGGTAGGAAGGCAAATCACTAATGGAAGGTAACTCGGAGTTTCGATGTTAGTCAGTGTTGTGAAACATACACATCAGTTTCTGACTCTGATGTCATCTGAATATATCCTTGGTCTGCCTCAACTTCCATTTAGAACAAGGTGTATTTCCTGCCAGAATTGCATAATGATGTGCATGTATATTTAAACCATTCCCAGGGGTCTTACATGTATATGAGTTATAAAATTATGGTTTATGGTATGTATTTTTATTAGTAAATTATCATCTGCTTTAAAATGAAACTAAGGCACATAATTTGTGCCATATTGTTATGAGGTTTACTTTGATTATAATGTCTGTTCAGAAAACATTAATTCACTTCAGAAGAAAATATTATATGTATGGGAAGAAATTTTAAAATGCTGACTAAGTCTCCTAAGGATGATGAATTGGAAATTGTTTTTAAATTCAGCAGATGTTTAATTGGTTGTTGGAGAGTAAAGGTTATTTTGGCTCTCATAAAGACAATTGTACTTCAAAAAAAAAAAAAAAAGCAAAATGTAGTGCAGGATGTTAAATGGTGATGCTAACTTAGTTTTTGAACTTGGTCTTTGGAACTTATGTGTTTTGCTCTGCTTCATCAAGGACTGGTTGCAGTCAGTGACGGGATGTTTGGCAGCCCACATTTAATGCTGCTGCACAGATTCTCATGTGTGTTGTGTTTAAACATTTAAGGTTATATAAGTCATTCAGTTTAGGGGCCAGAAAAAGAAAATGTTCTCATAGGTAAGATTGTCAGGCATTACTGGGATTTCTTTTGTGTAGAGTTTGTGGCTTCATCCTACTCATGTATGGTCACATCACCTAAACTTCGACCATGGCTGTGATACTTGTGTATTTTACTGCTTTCATCCTTAGTGCTGCTTTCATTCATAATTTTAATGGATTTGGGGGTTCATTAATGTGAACACCAACTGTACAGTCTAAATATTTTGCAAGTGTGTATTATCTTTCTTTCTACATGTGGGATTATGTAAGAAAGGTGGTTTTCCTGCCTTACATCAGATGGTTGCTGTAAAACTAAGCCATAACCTACCAATGAGTCAGAACCTCTACAGAGCAATTACCTGTATTTATTCCCTTTCATATTTGCAACATGAGATTGTGTTTCACTGTGAGGACCTCATCTGTGTAGACCCTGCTAAATATGAAATGCTTCCATTGAAGTCAATGAGGCCATGAAAAGCCTGGGAGCTAGGCGAGGAACTGGGATACTTGAGTTCCTTACCTTGGCCACAACATTTACTTGACATTTATTAAATCACATAAATACTAACCTTAAGGGGAACAGGGAGTTACGTAACCGAATATGTTTTCAGATCTGCATTTAACTTCTAGATGGCTTTTACCTTATCTTGCTGTCAGCACTGATGTCTGAGGTACCATTTTGATTCCCACTGAAATCAGTGGAACAGATAGTGACTTCACCAGCCTGATCCCTCTGAATTTTTTGAAATTTAGAATGAGAGACATTACTGCCAGCAATAGCTGCTCTTTTCTTTGTCTATTAAAGGAGCTTAGATGATTAGCTTAGTGTGGTATAGGGCATTTCTTTAATTTTATATTACTTTCCTGCTAATGATCCCTCTGGGACTAGAAAGCTGAACTGCCACATTAGTTAAAGTGGAAATAGTGTTTTGGGATTTTTTTTTTTTGCTTCCCTTAGATCTGCAGCTTCTTTGAGCATTTCTGTGCTCACATTTCCTGTGTCTGAAATAAACCAGTAAAGCGTAACAGGAAATGTTCTGGAAGAGCCCTGAAGAGCGTGAAGTGAGGTTTTCTATTTGTGAAACCTTTTTCTGTCCATTACTCTAGGAGCGATTTCTGATTTCCAACATATATTTCATGCTTCAAATCCAGGTTTATTCAGATAGAGGGGGAAAGACTCGCAGTTTGACAGCAAACTGTCCAGCAAGGGTGCAAAAAAAATTCTGTCTCCAGAGTGAAAAGGTGCCTGTTATGGTAAAAAAAGATGTCTTATATAAAGAATGTGTGTGTACAGGTGATTTCAGAAGTCCGTGGTGGTTTTCATTTTCAAGTGACTGGGTACAGCAGATCAGGAGGAAAGAAAGCTCAGGTCGGTTCTTTTGCATCAAAAGAAACCATTGTTGAAACTGTGGTTAATTTATTAGGAAGAACATGCTCAACTGAGCACGCATTTGCTAATGGCTATGGATGAAATTAAAACAATTACAGAAGCAGTATTACAAAATGAGCAAGGAGATGAGGCAGTCTTGTGCAACTGCTTGGAAGTACAGCCAAGCACATACAATGTGTTTGGAAGGCAAGTTTGGATTAATAAATGGGTGCTACTTTTTATACTGTAGACACAGAATCTGTTCCCAGTTCTGCCTAAGTTAGTCATGGTGAAATCCATTACTTTCAGGAAATAAAGTGGGTGAAATTGTTGTACCCCCCATAAAGAGACAATGACTGTAAGACCAAGTCTTCAATAAAGGCTATAGGAATATTAACAGCAGTCAAGTGTGATAAAACTGAGTTCTGCTCATTCCTACAATGATGCAGCATTGCCTTCATATGGCCAAAGGATATCTTGGAGAAGAAGCACTTTCTGTCTGTAATAACTTTTCCCCAAGATCATTTTCTGTGTCAGATATAGTTAGGACCTGAAGGACTTGTCATTTTCATTACAAAGTTGTCATTATCACTGCTAAGAGATAAAGTCCTGTGAAACCGTCTTTTTCAAAGGAGAACAGAAGAGACAGCTTTTAGACTTGGGTGCAGATCTTCCAAAGACTTTTTGATGCCTCAAGTGATTGATTAGGTGAGGGACCTTGTTATTCTTAAAATACCCTTTTGAAATGGGGGAAAAAAAGAATCTTGTTCAGCTGTATTTTTAAAACATGCATATGAAATATTCAAGAATTGTCTCTGCATAGTTCCAACTAAAACCTGGAAGGGAAATGGCAAATAAAATTACAAATGAATTAATTCCATTACATTTAAACAGGGTAATGTTTTACCTTTTTTTTTTT
>VXBQ01016762.1:1337275-1404797 GCA_013400175.1 Phainopepla nitens | reverse complement strand
ATCTCAGGGTCCCACTCGAGTGTGTGCTGACTACCATGGCAAGGATTACCTTATTTCATTTAGTACATTTTTAATTTCCTAGCTAACTGGATCCAGCTGTTTCAGCCCTTCATGCAACACAGAGATTTTATGCTAAATCCAAAGGGGCTAAATTAAAGCGAAATGAAATTTGCATATCATGTAAAACTCTACTTGTTCAGCAGATCCAGATTATATGGTGCTAATCACAAACACTAGACAGAGTAAATCCTCTTGAAGTCACCCTGGGGTTAAGTCAAATGCTTTACACCCTTTGACACATATTCATGAAATATGTAATCAAGTCTGTTTGACGTCCTCTCCTAATTATGTGTGTATATTTTAAGCAGATACTTTTCCAGCTGATCTTTTGCCTTTTGAGGTCTTTTTTTTTTTTCATTATTAATCAGAAAATCATGCTGTATGTTAACAGCAAGTGCCAATTATGAGAAACTAATATTAGTTTCTTTGCTTAGAAGCTGTGCTTTTGCAAATAAGACCATTGCCAAATAACATATAGATGTAAAGAAAATATAAGAACCTCTGAATATTTTCCATCAGGGGCATAATTATTCTACCATGCATGGAACTATTTCAGCCTAAGACTAAAAATTCATTTTTCCATATAATATTTTTTTAGTTTAGGCAAAAATATTTAATAAAGTTCTCTTTTGGAAGTAGGAAGGGCTGCTTGTTTTTACAAAATTTAGGATTTAAATGATAAATATTTTTTCCGAAGACTCTGCGCTCATCATTTCTATCAAGAATGTTAATGTATAAGCTTAGCCTTTCTTCAGTCTCCTTAGTCAGTGAAATAATATCAAGAGACAAATTCAATATTTAACTAAGGTGGGAGTCACTGAGTTTTAAGTAAATGTCATTTTTATTGTGACTATGTAAAAGTAGTCTTCAGAAAGGACTAATGACCTAGTTGGTTCTACCTTGCTCTTCAGCTGAGGTGTGCAAACTACCAGTTGCCTTTCATTGAAGTTTCAAACTGGGTATTTTCCTTTCAATGTGTTTAGCAGAGACATCTACTGGCAAATTGTTAACTGGCATTCTCCTCCTCAGGTCCTACAATGCCATTTCTTACATCTCTGAAGGAGAGACTTGCTAATATGAAAATTACTACTTTGAAGCTTTTAGATGTGCTGCAGCATTAGATTTATTGTTTGGGAAGAAGCGTTAAGTAGTATACCAACAGATACAAAATCAATAAAGGCAAAATAAAATTTTCCTATTTTCACGCTAATGTTACTTCCTGTTGAACTGCCAAGCTACTTTTAGCAGAAGTGTGCATATCAGAGAAAAGGAATTTATGATCCATTATAGATGAACAGGACTAATTGCAAATCACGTAATAATTGTCGTCACTCTCCATTGATTTTGATTCAGTCAATATAAAATGGAAAGAAGGAAACCACAGGATATAATTGGAAGAGCTGTTTTGCCTACAGGGACTGGTTTCATGTCTAATGCTTCCTCCACATTCACAGTTTATTTTTTCAGTAAAGATCTGCCTCAGCTGTCACCTTTGCCCAGTTGTTAATGGCTCTCCATAGAGCCATTCTAGATACAGGTTCAGCTCCTGTGCACTACTTGCTCTAATTGTGGTTTAAACACTTAGAGGCTGTCAGAGTGGAGCAAGACTCACACAAACAGAGCTACCAGCAAGCCTCCCTTGGGCTTAGGCCCCGAAAGAACGCCTGGAAATACACCTAGCAGCTTTGTCTCTTCTTCAGTCCAGCCTTGCTACCCCTCCAGAAGACACTCACGTAACTTGGTGCAAGTGTAGCCTTGCAGAGTTGCAAAAGTAGAACTAAAAAGACACAGATGATTGATTACATGGCCCCAACAAAAAGTCTTTAATATTTCGAAATTAACCTTTGCATTTTTGGGTAACCTGTGGATTCAAGACACTAAGTAGCATCTCATCCATCCAGTTGGAGTGGGTACATTTTCTCACAATCATTACTGGTAAAATATATTTAAAGGTCTTATTTGAGGTGCTCAGATAAGTGGATTTTTTCAGATTGGCTTTATTCAATTAAAATGTCCCTATTCTCTGAACCTACTCATCCTATTCAACCTACTTTGGGCATTTGTGTGCTGCATTCCTACAAACCTTCATTTTATATTGCTCTAGGTTTATATGCATTTGTAATGCCATTTCAGGTCTGTTATGCTTTCAGGACTCTGTGTGTACCTTGACTAATTCCACATTTGACACCCACACATCTCTCATCCATAGCACATCCCCTATGCCCCCATTTTTATCCATATCCTAATTTCCATGAATGGAAGACTTCACTGAAAAAAAATTTTCATTTGTAAGCTGCTTTAATTGCAATTGTTGCAATTCTATAATAGCTGGAAAAATATTTTTGGATGTTTTCCCCTCCTTTCTCCTTTCCTTACTTTTTTCCCAAGGTTGAGTATTGTCACAGGTGCTGGTGTGAACCATCTTTATGTTAGAAGGACTTTGCTACCATAACTACACTATGGTTAACCTTTAAGGTAACCTTTAAGGAAAAAAAAAGCTATTTTCTTCGGAGCGTCCAGCAGCACAGCTCAGTATTTCAGTCATGATATTCAGGCATTGAAACAGGCTGCTTAGGGAACTTTTGGAATCACTGTCCTTGGAAGTATTCAAAAAAGGCTTAGTTGTGGTGCTTAGGGATGTGGTTTGGTGGTGGATTTGGCAGTGGTGGGTTAATGCTTGGAGACAATAGGGTAGGTTGGGTACTCAAACATTTGTGTTTGAGCCTGTTTTGTGAGGGAGATGGAAGTCTGCCTTGACAGATTTTTTTTTTTTCAATATAGTTCACATAATCACAAAAATTATTTATTTTCCTTCTTGTGCTATATGTTAAGCTGTGAAACTCAGTTTCTAATTAGTAGAGAGCCAGGACCCAAGGATGAGTAATGTACTTTCCAAAGTACATGAAAAATTGTTATGTGGGCAACTGAAAGCAACAGGCCCGTGCCTTTTCAGGGTGCTTCCAGGCACCTGTTTCTAATTTTTTTTACATTTATTTTTCCCTTTTTCTGTCTTGATATTAGTGGAAGTTTTGTTGTTGTCATTTTTGTAGGATTCTGGAAGTGGTATCGTGCCTGTTAATGGAGATGTCTTCAACTATTTTTTCAACCCAGTTTCACTTGGAACAAGTATCATTAGATTTTTTTGTTGTTGTAATTTCTTTCTTGTCCACAGTTTTTATTGTGTGGTGTGAGATTATCTACTTTTTTATTTTTATTTTCAGATAAATAAGGTCTTCTAGAGGGACATGAAACTCCGATTTTACTTAGGCTCTGGTCTGCATGATCTGCTAATTCACTATCATCACTGCTGATTAAGTGATTAAGAGATTTCTGTTTCCAGACACACCTCCCCCCTTATCCCCCAAATCTTGGCCAGAGTTGATCCCTAGAGGCTGAGTAGTCAGTGTACCTACTTCTGAGCTCAGGCAGGTGGCAGCCCAACCTACTAACTGAAGTTTCATCCACCTCTGTCTCCACAAATAAAAATCACTAAACCCTCCAGCCGAATGCTTGAATTTACAATCCTTGTTAGGGCTGTGGGTGCCTCCCACAGGGCTGTCTCCATTTCTGTAGCCAGAGGGCCATGTAGGCTGAAAGAGGCTGCTAAGCAGAGGCTTGAATTATATGTCAATAGAAGCTAAAAAACATGACTAAGGTCCAAAGACATAAAGCCTCTGGTAATTTTATATTAACATAGTGTGGGTGGAGAAGCTCCATGGACTATCTTGGAGAATGATGTGTAACATACTTCAGTGCCACCTTATAAATCAGATGTTTCTTATAATCTAAAATGTGTGATGCAGTCCTGATTGCCTCACCACACAAGTACATCCACAGAATTGGAGGGTGCTCAGCAATGAGCAGCAGCAGAAATGAGTGCTCACATGAAAAGAAACTGAAATAATCAATTGCATCCTTTAGGGACATGTCTCTGCTTATTTAAAAAAAAAAAGAGAAAAAAAAAAAAAAGGAAGCCTGTATTGACTTAAAACCCATTTTAGTAGAACACAAATCTCTGTTTTCCCATATATCTTTGGTTACACAGTGTTTGCCATGTTTGAAGCATCCCCATAATGCCTCCTGTTCCTGCTGTTCCACAGGGCATTTGCTATTCTTAGAAGAAAGTCACCAGCAGAATTAGACAAGTGTTCATGAAGCAGAGGGTAGAAGCAGGAAAAGAAACTGTGAGGACAATCCAATTTTTCCAATGCCACTTGATTCAATAAGAACAATAACATTAAAAGGATTTGGGGTCTGCAAGCTGCTGTTGTCTGAATAATTTACCATGTGTGCAAAAGATCGATGAGAGGGCCTTGAGCTAGCCAAAAGGCGCTGTTGATCTGGGCAGTCAAACTGCTGGGTACATCCAATTATTAAGGGAAACAATGAAGTTCAAAGTCCAGAATATCTTTTCTTTGATGTGGGTAATGCATGTGGATGTTTGGATTGTGCAAGCTTAATTGTGAGAATCATAATGCGAAGATAGTGATTACCCAGTTAAGTGGGTTGAAATGTTTCTATTAATCACTTTCATTAAATTACTAAGCCACTTATTTGTCTTTGGTATTAATACCCACTACATGACTAGTGGACATTACATTGATAATAAGTCACGAAGTGTCGGAGTCTTCGGCTGCCACGGGGATCCACTTACTGGGAATCCCCTTTGGAAAAGTCTGTGCCAGGGTCAGGAACCAGGAATGAGACAAGCAGGACTCACTGGATTCAGTCTTCAGTTGTTTATTATTTCTTTATCACAATTCAGAGCCTTAGATGACAACAGGCCCAGCACACTTCAGTGACATGTGTCAGCAAGAAGCAAAATGGACGATTGCAAGGATTTTTATATAGATACCTCATCCAATTAAGTTTTACAACATACCTAACATGTAGTATGTTTTTTATTTTCTACCCATTCCTAATTATTCTTCAGTCATGTAACATCTGCATTGTGACTTTGTCTAACCAATCACTGTGCTACCCAAAACTGCAGAAAATTGAGAAGATGAAGAAGAAAGAAGAGGACTGAGTTAACACCCAAAATCCTCCACCTTATCTTTCATCCACCTTCCACACTAAAACCCAAAACCTACTTTTTCACCCTGTGATAAACTACAGTATTATCTACCATATACATTTAAAAATCCAACTTCTCACAATGTCCTGGAAGTTCCCTCCATGGCCAAAGTTGAAAACTGTGTTCTCCTGAGGAATAAGGCCACTCAGGACAGGCACAGGAGATATTCCTGTGTCCTGGATTCCCACAAAGAAGGAATTCTTTACTTTTTCAAGAAGTATCACCTAAGCAAACTAGATAGCTCTGTGCATCCATCACATACTGACTATGCAAAAGGTTGAATCAGCCACACTATAACTTGAGCAACCCCATTCAGGGGTGCATGATTTGACCCAACATCATAACATTTTTTGAAGAAACCATAACTTTTTCATTATGTTCTGAGATTTTTGCTCCTATAAAATAGCAGATCTATATAGGCAATTCAGTGTGTCTGTACTGTGTGTGATTTGCAACTGTGTTTTATCTTTTACATTGCAACAAGTTAAAATATAACTGGCAGTTTTCGAAGCACTGGCTTTGACAGGCCTCCAAGTTATTTCACTATCCAACATGAAAGATCTCAAGTCATGCTGTATGTTTAGCATAAGGTATTGTGAGAAGAGTACGTGGCTGGCTTCTTAAGTTGTGGTTGGAGAGAGCTGGGGAGGAGCATCTCTTGCCAGCTAATCAGGGGACAAAAGGATCAGGCCAATGGCCGCATCCAGCACAGAAAGTTATCAAACTCGAAAAAGGATATAATTATAATTTGTGTTATGTTTCTCCCTCACTATTTTACGTGTATAAATAAAATAAAACCCTAAATCCCCCCCTTACTTCTATGCAAGTATGTGAGACACTGCCGTGAGGTGATGTCTTACAAGGGCCTATGTCTGCCACATGCGTGGCATGAAGGGTAAGGCTGAGCCTGAGGTGCTGGGTCACCGCTTGAAAAGGTGCCCAAGGTGTTGTGCAGTTCCTTCCTCTTCACCCTGAGCACAGGCACAACTGTTTCAGCAGAGCAGCTGTGCTTGGGGTGAGAGGCTGTGTGTTCTCCTGGGGCTCCATTCTACCACAACTTGTGTTCCTGCTTTTTCCAAATACAGAAGAAGAGGTTTCCTGCTAGTTAGTGGGTGGAAGCACAGGCAGTAGGAATTTCAGGCCAGTATAACAAAACAAAGGAGATTCTGACGTGCTGACAAATGGTTAAGGGGCAAGAAGTACATCAGACATTGTAATTAGAAAATTGATGTTAAAAAGGGTAAGAGTAGAGGCATTTTTGTTTAGTTTTGTTTGTTCTATTTTTTGTTGTTTTTTTTTTCATCAAATTCCAGAGGAAAAAAAAACTTGCTGTGATTTGATGCTGGTAAAATCTAAAAGCAGTGGGGGATACAATTAACAGATTGCTGCGATTTGTGAGGTGAAACAAGTAATAAATTTAGCTCATGGGTTTTAGTAGCCCAAAGATGTTTTTAAGTCATCCTTTCTTGTGCTTGTAATATTTGATAATGGTTAGGCAGAATGAGATGAAGTGTGGTAAAGTTTTTGCTAGTGTGGAGACGGCTAGAAGTTTTTGGGAGAGAAGAGCATATGTAATACCACAGTAATAAAGGGCAAACAACATCAAGGACAAATAACTCCATTAGACAACACAGGCATGTGGTCTTTAGTATAAAGCATTGTAGGTAGAGCAGCTGCTGGAGAGAATGAGAAATATGAGGATGGATCTGAATGAAGCCCAGAAATGAGATCTATTACTATTTCTCTGAAGTCTTACTTATAACATAAAGTCAGATCACCAACTGATGTAAGGTGATTTATGGACTAAAAATATTAATGGAATTAGCACAGCTGAGCACCATTAGGAATCTGTCCACTAAAGTCTCCACCCACCCTGTAAAAAAACAACTGAATCCCCGTTGTTGCATTAAGCTTGCCTAAGCACCATGCATCATCCAAATGGCAAGCAGTGACTAAGCAATGTCATATTTTAATGAATATTCAAACATAGATACATTATTTTATTTTTGTTGGCTTTTTAATTTTCTAATGCCTTTTCAAGGTCTGTGCATCTGGAAGGGGGAGGGAGACGTTTGCTCTTAGAGGAAAAAAAAAAGGCACATTGCCATTTCATTTCTTTGTAGAGGTTCGTAATGTGATTACCAAAATGTGAATAACAATCAAATAATGCAGAGGCTTATTCCCTATGGATAGCAAAAATAAATTTCAGTCAAACATTTCCAGCAGAAATCTCAAATTTGTCATGCAAAGTACTTCTCTGCATTCAAACATAATGTATTTATGTGACTCAGAAACATCAAACATTAGGATAAATAGCCAGATTATAAGTACAGTCCGCTTATGAAATGATTGGAATAGAAGTGCAATTAATGAAACTGGCAGAATGGCTATGAAGCAGTGTTAATGCCTTGAGATTTAAAGAAAGCATTCAGATCTGCTTTACAGCATGAGGTGGAAGAGACACTTAGAGATTGCTTGCCATTCTCCCTGTTAACAATCTTTGACTACCTTTCTGTGTTTGTGACTTACAGTCACATCAGAAGGAAGTTAGAAGCAATTTTTGCAAGATTCTCCTGGGCTCAAATTTTATATGGAGCTGAGGCCATAGGGGCCAAGTGGAAGAAAATTAAAAGATTGGCAACATCATCAATGCTTTCCATCTACCCAAAAGCCAGTGTAACACTACATACTTTAAAAAAATAAAACAAAACAAAAAACCCAAAACAAATCAAAATATCACGAACAAAACCAAAAAAACCCCAACAAACTAACCAGAAGTAGGGAAGAATGGTGAGTTCATACATCTTACAAAAGGGCTGCTTTGAACCCCTTATCCCAAACTTCCCAAAACCACTTACCTGACAGAAGTGTTCTCTTAAGTGGCTGCAGGGTTTCTCTCACCCAGATGAGCTGTTGAGTTTCTGTCTCCTCACTTGCTTTCTCTGCATCCTTGAAAAGGAATGGATATAGCCTGAGATACCTGGATTGGATCTACTGATGTTTGTGAGTGGTCAGGTAGAAGTGGCATAAAGCATATGAAGTGGCAGGTTTTAATAATTGTGTGGGTCCTGTGTTTCTGGGGCTGAAGGGTACATGTTTGGGAAAAACAACAGGAATAAGCACTGCCTGCTCTGTATTAGTGTTTGTGGATGTGGTTCTTTACTGGGCAGATATTTTGAAGATGTTTATCAACAGTCTGTGATCAGTAGATTGACTTTTCAGCAGATTTTGTTAGTTTTCTGTGTCCAGCAGCTAGTGGTGGTGGAATAAACATTTAAATTTTGTAAGGACCTTGGAGAGAATGTTCAAGCAGAGGTTGGTGAGGGCAACACTAGGCTCAGTTGCCATTGTCTGATGGCAGAGGCTGACATTACTTTAAAGCAGTGAGAAGTGCTGAGATTCATCTTCCTCTTGCTGGAACCTCTGACACTACTTTTATGGAGAATTTGTTGGGGCTGTTCTTACTGGTTTTTGGTTTTGGTTGGGATTTTTTTTTGTTTAGTTTGTTTGTTTGAGGTTTTTTTCCCTCTGATCTTTTTGATTATTACTATATCAATGTGACTTGATTAGCAGTAGCAGAAATTTTTCAATTTACCATACTGTACTATTGCAGGTAAATGATGACAGCCTTCTCCAAATAAATGTTAAATTAATTGGGTGTTCAAATCTTAATTCAGCCTGCTCAACACCAAGGTTTCATGATACTTTGAATACATTACTACTTATTTGAGTAAATGAATGTATAAATATCAAACCTCAGGACGGGTTTCATGAGCTGATATGCAGGTGGAATGCAAGTCTGGGTGACTGGTGCTTAGTACTGAATTTAGATCATATGAAAGTAAACAAAAAATCAAAAGAAAAACAAACAAACAAACAAAAAAACACAAAAAACAAATCACAAAAAACAAAACCAAATAATGTTAGTGGGATTAGAACACCTATATTTTGAGGCTGTACAAGATTTATTACAACTTATATTGCCTTGGAGCTAACATAGTTTATATCCACTTATCTAAAGCCTACAGATCTTTATGAGAAGGCTTTATCAGGAAATAGATATGTTACTCTGTAGCTCATCATAGGGGAGGACTCCTCTATAAAGCAAGAAGTTTTATTAGTCTCAGATTTTTCTTTTTCTGGAAAAAAGAATGGGACCTGCAAATGTTTTCCTCCAGAAAAGCCTTTATAAACCTTCCCCTTTAAGTCAGCAATAATGATTTCAGGCATCCAAGCAACCTCTGTGCACTGAAGCTGTACCTCTGATAAATGTGGAAAATTCACAAGGGCCATGTGAAATGTTATGAGCTGGTATCTTACACTGGTGATTCCCTTCTCCCAGAACGTTCATATGAAGTCCTTATGTGCTTACACACGAGCTTTGTTTTTTCTATTTGATGAGCCTCATAGACTACAGCTAGAAGGAAAAGTTGGCAGTAGTCTTCCTTGTGCCTCAAGCAGTGCCCATGATGGTTTGGGGTAAGGCATGTTCCCAAGGAATTGTAAGACCTTCACTTAAACTGTTAAATCCCAAAACTGATTTTCCTTTTGTTTGTGTGTTGAGGCCAATTAAGAGTCTACTAAATCTCAGAAAGGTAACTCTAGAAAGAACTGAGTCTTCTGCAAAGCTCCTTGATGACTTTGATATAGCCTTTGTTTGCAGATATATTGGACAGCAATGCATTTGCTAGCCAAATTATTTTCTGACATTTAATTTTTATGAAATTTAAACCCTTTTTGGAAATGTGCTGTTTCTGAGCTTTTAGGTTTGTTTTTCTTTTCAAAGAAATGTCACTGATCTTGTACCTAGAAAATGTGGAAATATTTTAATTTGTTATAGGCTTTCTTATATATTAAAAGATACTGGTTTTAATACATCTTGTTAAATGCTGTCAAATAATTATGAGATATGGAGCTTTTTAACTTTACAAGTTCTCTGAATTCAGAACCAACATGGTGAGTTTTTCAGTTACATCACTCAGAAGGTACTTGGTGGAAAGACACTGCTTCAGGACAGTGAGTTCTACATCTTCAGCAACTCCAGCAACTACTTCCTTAAAACCTGCTTATAATACTGAGAAGATATCTGTTAATGGGCATTAACTCTGTGATGGTTTTTGAAAATTTTCACTTTACAGGAATTCCATCACTTTTTATTTGCAATTCAAATCAGAATTACTTTTTAATATGTTAGAATTTCATATATAACAGGAATTCCATTTCTTGAGCAGTTGTGTAGAAACCCTGCTTTCCCTTCAGAGAGACTGAATTTTATAATACGATGAAAAGAATCATAATCAAGTCTGGCTGCTCACAGGTTATTAAAACTGTTAGTCACTGTGTCCATATAAGAGAAGAATGAATATATCATTGTAAAACTAAGCTAGCAGCATAAATAGGCAGGCCTTTTTGCTTGAATGAGTCCATATGTCTCTTCTAGGCCCTCAGAGGGACTAAATGTTGTACTCAATGGAATGAAGAAAAAGAGCTCTCCTAGTTCAAGGTTGAAGGCTTTCTGGCAAGTTTTTTTTCAGATGTTTATGTGGAATTTCCTCTTTTTCAGTTTGTGCCTGTTGCCTTTTGTCCTGTCACTGGGCACCACTAAGAGCCTGGCTTCATCTGCTTTACAACCCTCCCTTTTGGTATTTATGCTCATCAAGAAGATTCCCACCTGAAATATCTATTCTCCAGACTGAACAGTTCCATCTCTCACAGCTTCTACTCATATTAGAGATGGTCTCGTCCCTTATTAATATTTCTAATTCTTCACTAGATTCACTCCACTATGCCCTGGACTGTTGGAGCTCAGGACTTTACACATGGCTGCCATGTGACCTCACCAGCGCTGAATAGAGGGGAGGGATAACCTCAATTAATGTAGCCCAGGATACCATTTACCTCCTTTGTCACTAGGTGCTCAGCTTCTTGTCCACTAGGACACCTGGACCCTTTTCTAACAAATCTGCTTTCCAGCCAGTCAGGCCCTGACCCATATTGCTGCCTGGGTTTGTTCCTACCCAAATGCAGGACTTTGCATTTCTCTTTGCTGATCTTCATTAATTGCTCTTTTTAATTTTTCATCTTGTTGAGATCTCTCTTGACAGTGCAATCATTAGCTGTATCATTTGGAAGTTTGTTGAGTGTGCATGCTGCCCCACTGTCCAAGTCATTAATAAAGTTTTTTGATGGCAAAGGACTCAGTATCAACACCTGGGGTACATCACCAGTGAGTAGCTTCCAGCTGGACTTTGTGCCATTGATCACTGCTCTCTAAGCCTGGCAGTTAAGCCATTTTTCAGTTCCAGTTCATTGTCTGCTTACCTAACCTATACTTCATCAGATTGTCTGTAAGGATTTTATGGGAGAGAGTGTAAAAAATTAATAAAGTCAAGTTAAACAGCATCTGCTGTTCTTCCCTCATTTGCCAAACTGGTTATCTTACTGAAGAAGGCTATGAGGTTGGTTAAGCATGTTTTTCTCTTTGTAAATCCATGATGACTATTCCTGATCACCTTACTGTCTTTCATGTATGAAAACGGTTTCCAGACTCATTTGCTGTGTCACCTTCCCTGAGACTGAGGTGAGGCTGACCTGTAATTCCCTGAATCTTCTGTCTTGCCCTGCTTGAGACTAGGAGTGACATTTGTTTTCCTCCAGTTGCAGTCTATGGGAAATTCCCTGAATCACCATGATCTTACAAAGATTTTTGGACTGGCCTTGCAAGCAACAGCAACCAGCTCCATTGGCACTTGTGGGAGCATCTCATCAGGGCCCATGAAGTTTTTTATGCCCAGTTTGTTTTAATGGTTCCATAACATGATCCTGTTCCACTGATGGTAAGTTGTCCTTGGACTAGGCTTTTCCTCTGGGCTGAGGGCCCAGGATTCCTGAAGGCAAGGCTCACCAGTAAAAAATGAGTCACAGAAGACACTGAGACCTTTATCTTTTTCTGTGTCCCTCCTCAACAGGGCTTCTGCTTGTAGAAATCTTTCTTGTTACCAGTTACATTACCAAATTCCTAACTGCATCCATGCATGTTCGGACCATGACTCTGTGTTCCTCTTGGGTCACCTGGTCCTGTTTTCACCTTTCTATTTCCTGTGTTTAGTTTAGTGGAGAGCTCCTTGTTCATCCGTGAAGGCCTGTTGCCTTAACTGTTTTCTCCTTGCTGGGACGGACCACTCCTGAGCTTGAAGAAAGTGATCCTTGAAACCTGCTTTTTCTACATGAAATTGATTTTTTCTTGTCAGGTTAAAACCAAATTTTTGCAGTCACTAATCCTAACTGTGCTGGGGAGCATTTCTGAAAAGCTGGACAAGGATATCGGCATCTGGATAATAATGGGCATTTGGGTATGTAGACTATGTATCTGCTTCAGGAATAATTTAAATCACTACCAAAATGTCTCATTTATTTCCACAAGCACAGAATCAGGAAGTGGGTTATTCTTGTGGTTCATGAGATTACTGTACCATTCAGAGAAGAATCAATCTATGCTATACCTATGGGAATGGTAGCAAAGGAAGAAGATGGAGCCTGTAAGCTCTTTATGAGCATAGTAAAAAATGGTTATTGAAACTAATCTTAAATATTTAGGGTTTAGCCCTTCCTGAAAAAGCTATCAAGGATTTAATAGAAAATAAAAAGCTTTTCTATTACATTTGTAACCATACGCTAGCAATTAGAAGGGAATTATGAACTGGATATAGAATCCCATATGAAAGCATGAAATGCCTCCAACCTCTAAAAAGGAAAAATTCTTTCTTAAACTATCTGAACTTTCACAGTAATTGCAAGGCAGCCCAATAGATTTGATTTTACTAGGTTTTTCTGTAAGTAGTCTCTTACAGGCATATAGCTATTAATGATATTTAATTAATTACTGCCAAGACCGAGGCCTTAATGAAGTTTTTCTTTTCAAGCAATTTAAGAGGCCAGTGCTGATGCAGTAATTTTTTTAAGTCGAATATATTCATTTTAGAGCAAACTTATTAAACTTTTATCTGCAATACACACCTGTTTATCCACGGAACTTAAAGCTTCTTATGTACGTCTACATAAATATGCTTATGTCCCTTTCACAAATTCTTTTTTAAAAAAGTGTCTTGCTAAAAGAAATCCAGCAGATCTTCACATAACAAGTGCTTTAATCCCTGGTATTGGTTTTCAGTATTTCCTTCAGCAAACAATACTTACAGAGATATGTTTTATGCATTGATTCTTAGCAAGAAGTGGTTTAGATCAATGCTAATTATAAATTTTCAAGGTACTGAAGAGAAGCAGAGGTATAGCATGTTAGTAGTCAATGACTTTTCTGTGTTCTATAACATTAGGAAGTGGACTTTATGGGATTTTTTTAATTTTTTTTTTTGTTTGATGGAACAGCAGCTCCTAGCAAACAAACAAGTTCAGCAGTATATATTTTGTTCTCTCTCTGTATCATCTGTGTGGCATTCCAGGTGTGCTTGCCACTTGGCACATTTAGTGAGCTACACATAAACTAAAAGAACATTCAGTAATTTAAAAAAATATTGTTTAATCATTTCTCTCTGGAGTTTTAAACAGAATTCTTTTTTATCTTCAAAAAGATCATGCTTTAAAGTTAGTTAAAGTTTTGGGCTGAAAACTCAAATACGTTAATAAATGCAATTGTCATTTACACAGTGTCAAATTTCAGCAGTTGTCATTACAAATACAAATTTTGAAGAGGATTAATAAAATGGGGGAATAGTTATTAAGTTTACAGAGCAAAAAGAATTTTCTGCAAGGCTCTAGAGCCAGGAATTCCTATAGCTTGTATGTTTCTGCAAGACTCACAGTAGCAGTGGGAGCTGAGTAATGGAGTCATTCACCCAAAGCCAGAAGATAGGATCAATGCCATCCAAGGGAGAGCCCCCTCTGGGGGCTACAATAGCATTGAGAAGGCAGCTCCTCAGCCATTTCATACTCAGGAGGAGGTGAGGTACTTTCCCTCAGAGATGCCCACCGCATGCCATGGCATTCATGTTGAGCTGTGGATGGGAGGATTTGAGCCTAATTAAACAGTAGCTGATGGCCTGACATGTTCTGTAAATAGGCATGACACCAGTTGGTACTTAGTTGTGGTCTAGCATCAAACAGCTCCCTTGAACTGCAGATCCGAGGCACAGCTCAAAGAATAATTCCGTTTGCCTGCGACAAGCCAGGGACTGGCTGACAGAACAAGTAGCATTAGCGAGGGTGGAGACTGCCAGCATCAATAATGATTATATGTGCTGCTTCTGCCTGTGATGAGCTGCCAGCTTGTAAATGCTGAACAATTGAGTGACCTTGGACAAACCGGTCCCAATAATGATACAGCGTTTGTTTTAGTATGAAAGTGACAAGAAGGAAAAGATCACAGTGTGTCTCTCTTTCATGCAATCCCTCATCTCCAAAATGGGTGCATCTCATGTGAGTTTAATAATTCGTTTCATATGCAAAGCCTCTTTCTCTGGTATTAAGAACATCTTCATTTCAAAGCTTAGAAAAGTTAAAGAAGACTGAAGGCTGAAGTCAAGAAAGGAAGATAGTTCTTATACCTGCAGTGGCTGTCACCTGCTTAGAGATAATAAAAATACTTTCTGAAATTTAAAACTGTGCTTTGTCTCAGCTTAGGTACCTGCAAGTTTCTTGTATTTGGGAGCAGCGGCAGCCTGTCCCCCTGGGGGGATGAGGCCTGGCCATGGCTGTCCCGAGGCACTGCATGTTGCTGCCCATGGCCCACATGCAAGAAGAGGAGGAGGAAGAGGCATGGGGTGAAAGTGGCTGCCTTGGCACAGTGTGCCCCCCAGTGCTGGCAAGCCTGGCCTCAGCATCCAGGGAGCTCAGTGTGGCCCCATTCCACCACCAGGCTCTCCCTCCTGCCCCATCCTTCTCCTGGCGCCTCCTCTGAAGGCTTGGCAGCCCCTCAGCAGGCTGGGAGTTGATGTTCTCCAAAAGGGTCTTCATGGAATCCTCTGCCAAATGCTGCCTCCTGAGAGAGGTATCTGCTCTCCTGGGAGCTGGGCACTCCAGGGCTCTGCTCTTTCAATCCCCACCAGGACCAGGATCAGCCCTGCAGTGTCATGATGGTCTCTAGGCATCTCGAAGCCCTGGCAGCACATCCCAGGCCCTGCTCCTAGTGCAGGTGTCCTGTGGCAACAGGTTCTGGTGAAATTCATTATTTTCTTTAATAATTTAGAAAAGCTGGAGGTGAGCAAAAGGGGGAGCATGGGAATAAGAAGGATGTAAAATAAAGTCTGAGAATCTAATAAATTGGAATTTTTAAATTGAGGGTAACAATACCAATTCATTAATTGAATAACATTATAGGCATTTAAAAGCAATATATTTTTACGGCTGTGTTAAGTGGTTTTAAGGATATATTTTTGCTCTTCTTTTCATAAATTAGTCTTGATAATATCTTCCTGTTCATGGAAGCAAAAATTCTCAAAATCTGTCTCTTGGCATTTTGCTGTTTTGTGGCAGTAATAGATCGTTCTCTTCTGACAGGAAGAGTTTTAAATAAATGTCAGCTCAACAGGCAGCTCTGTGAAGCAGGCTGATCCAGCCTCTGTCTTTGGGTCAAATACTTACTGTCTCTGCTGCAAAAGAAATACAAAAACTAAAGAGATGAAGTCCAATGGGGTGCATTCAGTTAGCATGGAAGAATTTCAAAACACTTTGAAGGATGGATCTGCATCTCAGCATCACATAGGATATGGAAAAATGTTCTTGCTGGTTACTGCAGGAGACCTTTAGAGCTTTGGAGGATCCTGTCGGGTTTAATAGGCTCTGAATACATTACTGACTAATGTGGCTTACATGCAGCTGATATTAAAGTGCCTGATGCCCCTGACACACTCCTTCATCTCTTCCCTGCCTGTAGATGAAGAGACAAAGTCTGCAGGAAAGTAATACCAGCGTAACCAAAAAGCCAAAATAGCTGAGCAGTATAGTGTTGTGTTTGAATTCTGTCTTTCTGAATATCTTCAGATAAAATTATAAACATATCACACATACCCAAGTGAGTATTATCCATAAAGAGCTGTGGAAATGAGGGAAAAGAAACAACTGTATGAGATGTGGGAAACAAATTAATCCTTTGTAACAGAGCTCATCATATGTTTCAAGAAAGTGTGGTATGAGTTAAGTCAAAGCTTGGGAGTTGCAGAAGAAAATAAAGACTGCAGTTGCTGTCTCTGGCTGTTGAACAAAGCGAGCCTTCAAGGTTCAGCTTTTAGTCAGAAATAATCAACATGCTGTCTGGTTACCAACACTTCTTGTTATCTGCTCTGATAAAGAAGGATCTAATCTTTTATATTAGATCACATACTGAACTTGACAGCATCATTCCAATAAAGAAAGAAAAAAGGGAAGAGCTGTAATGAGCACGTTTGGCAGGACTCACATTGTCAAGGCCTCAAAAAGAAAGGTTTTTATGATTTTCATTGATTGATTGGTCTGACCTTACAGGTGAGTCAAGTCTCTGCAGGACCATAAAATTAATTTTTCTGACTCTTCAATTTATAGTACCTTCCTTTTTCCTTTTCTGCTCTGTCTTTTCACTTAAGACAGGTGAAATGTTTAAACACAGCTTCTAAAAACTATCCTAAAAATTCTGTGATTCATCATAACTTCAGGATGTTAATCAATTTATTTATTGCATGTTCAAAGATAGAGAAGGAAAGAATCACTTGATCCAGCATTTCTTTACTTATCAATTTATTTATTTGTTCTCTAGCTGTACAAGGGTTGTTTTAATCCTGTGAAACTTCTATCTTCAGGTTGCATGTGAGAGAGTTGAACTCTCTGGGACATTAGAGAGTCTCCCTTTAGATCAAAATGTGGGCTCTTCTATCACTTCTCAACACTGTGGAAGTTTTGATATCAGAATAGCTAGGAAGAAATTACAAAAAACAGAACACAATATTATTACAAAGACTTGAGAGCAAGAGGTAGGTAGGTCACATAAGGCTCCTCATACTCTGAAGAGCATGGTTATTAAAGTATGTGAGAAGACAAGAAAAAGGAAAATTGCTAACAGGCTAGTTCCAAACGGCTGAAGTTTCAGCAGCTTGCTAAAGGGGGACTTGCTGTGTAGCTGCCACTACTGCTTTGGCTCTCCTGGGGAGTTCAAGTTGACTGCCTGCCACTGTCACAAAGGACCAGCTCATCCTGCATCTTCTGACCTCCATTCATAGTTTGTATTGATGCCGTCTCCTTTGACAAGGCTCTCTGGTGAGAGTTATAACAGGTATTATAATGAAAGGGAAAAGGGTTGAGAAGCCATCTCACAGTCTAAGCTAATATCATCTGGTAAATGCTTCATCTGATCCTGGTGTCACTTTTGGTCACTCTAGAATAGAACACGCTAAGGTTGATGTCCTTGCAGTTGCCTTTTGGTCTCACCAATTCAGTAAAATTTTACTGTTGAAAACTGCTCTATAAATTCAAACCATTTATAATAAATGTTGAAGATGTTCCTGAACTGTTAAAAATTGTTGAGGAGTTTCATGGAAAAATGTCACTGAGTACTAGTAGAAGATTTTGCAGATGGAAACACACAAAATTGTGGGATTGTTATTGTTCTCTTTAAAGGAAACAGGGTTGATTGTTTGCATATTGTTTCCCCCTTACCCTACCATATTCCAATAAGGCAGAAGGGTTTCAGAGAGGTAAATGAATATACCAGTTGTGCATGAAATGCAGCCACACTAATGTTTGATACATACAGCCTTTAAATGCATTGCCATACATTTAAATTCACACCTCTTAATTATACAAGTTTTCCTGTTGGGTTTGCAGTGAAATGTTTGAACAGTTTGATTAATCACTCTACTTCTAATTGGTCTAAATTTTGCTGCTGCTTTGAATTAGGTGTGTTCTCTCTCCTGCAAAGTACCTCAGCAGGGTGATGTAATTCCTGTAGGATTGTCACCTAGGTATGTAAGACCACCAGAGATATGGTGAGGGCAGAAAGGTTGAGTCAATGAAATTTTAGAGAGGTTGAGTCAAGAGAAATATTAGAAGTTTGGGCAGCCTGAGACCACCATTCTGGTTAGTTCAATTCAGACAAGAATATCTGTTTCCCTTAATAAATGAAATAGACTAAAGAATAATCTTTAATAGGCATAAGTCATTTCAACTGCAAGCCAGGGCTCCTGACTGGTCAACTAGAGACTCCAAACCAAGACAATATTATCTACAAGGGTGTCTTATGTGCCATTGCAGCCATTGAAATTATCTCATGTATTAAGTTAAGCATCATTCAAGACAGAAGGAAAAAAGAAAGATGAACATATTTCATCAACAAGTTTTGTAATTCAAGGCTAAGGTATGAAAAGATTCTTAGCTTTGAGTACAGCATTTGCATATCTCATGTTGTGCAGCACCTCTGTGTAGCCAAAGGTCATGGAGCTAAGCATGTGCCAGCTTTCTTTGCCAAGAGTAGTAACACTCAGTGCCTCTTAGGCATAATGGCCATATACAGTGTGAGTCATTTCTGAGGGTTTTCTTTTTGTGATGCTTTAAATAAGAAGCTCTTTTCGTGGTCATGCTTTTCACTTACAACAGCAAGACTGCACCTGGTGGGGCAAGAATGAAAAGGAAAGTAATAAGGATTATCTGTGTATTTATTTCCTTAAATTGCTTCTTCCCTGAATATTTCCATTTACAAATAAAGGCATTGTAGATATCTTTGGAAAATATGCTGCATAAAAGAAAGAAAGAAATGCATGGTAGGTAATACTAAATAATAAAAAAAGCCACAAGAAGAGCTGTTGTTTCTGATGTTTTCCTTCATTAGCCCTGATAGTGTTCTTTAACATCTTTAAATATGAATCTCATAGAACAGTCTGAAGAGCAGTAGCCACTATCACCACTTTGGTGGATCTAAGAAAAAGCATTCCAAAAACTGAGAGCTCCAAAAAAAATAGAGAAGTAAAATATGTTTTATTGTTATGTGTGGTGACAAATTAGAGTGTGAAGCCCCTCAAGGGAAGACATAAGTGAATCTGTGCCCCTCCACATCTCATGAGTGTTGTAGCTTCATCCCTACCGTGTAGGAAGGTGGAACCTTTGCTATTTTGCCTTTTCCTTGTTACCTAGAAATGGAATTTTGTGGAATTTTGAGTGCCTTGAGCTGGACCTTCATTTATCAAGCCTTGCTGTTGTAAAAAAACTCTGAAATGGAAATGATGAGGAAAATGGGGTTTTTCAAGCTGTTTGTTTACACCTTAACTGCAAAGTCCCTCATTTGACAGAACTGCAGCAGCCCCTTCTCTTTTTCCCTTCCTCCTGCAGAGCTCCTAATGTAATGGGTTGCCATGGGAAAAGGCCAGGGCTTCCTTGGTGCATGCTGCCTTGCTTCTTTTCCCTACCAGTGGCTCCCTCTGTGCTGGCAGCACTCATCCTTCACCAGTGCCTTGCTCGCATCAGTGTTTTCTTTTAACCTTGCCCAAGTCTGTCTTCAGAGGCAGTTCCCGAGGTCACCACAGAGCTTGATTTACAGCATGAGACAGCAAGAGGTGCACGTAAGAATTGCTTGTGTCTTCAATACTTCATCTCTTCTGAACTGAATCTGAAGTACAGATTTTGACTGATTTATGGTGTTATAGCTTATTGAAGCTGATATAAGGCCAAGAGTGGTATTTTTTTTCAGAAGCACACTACCTACAGTCTTTATAAGGAAGCAAAAACTGCAGTAAATTACTTTATAATAGTAACATAGGCTACCTTAGATTTCTCTTCTAGTCTTCTGTTTAGTAGGTCTGTTCATTGAACTTACAATTGAGAAAAATACCTATTCCATGCTTACAAAATTACAAATTTTCAGTCTTAATCCAGTACACTGTCTTATTGCTCACCAGCCCCTTAACATGGAGACCACACAATCTTCTAGCTGCAGTGGGTTTCAGAAGCTCAGAGGAATGAGCAATATAATAAAAACCTCCCAAAAGTTAATTTATGCCAGCAGGACATTCTGCTTATAAGAAAAACCCGGTGCTGTTTTACAGGAGTGATTGCTGAGCATCCCAGAGCAAGGGCTATACTTTAAGAAGTACTGCCATCTCACTTTTATTGCATGAACTCTTGAGAAGTGAGGCTGGAACTACGACATCATTGCTGAAACCTGTGTGTTGAGAGTGTGTAACACTGTGCCAAAGGAGCCACTTTTTGCTCTCAGTTTTTCCTTTCACTATCTGTGAAATGTTTTTGTGTTCACACATCTTAAAAAGTCAGCAATGAACTTCAAGATGTCTGAGCCTGCTATGTCCAGTCAGAAAAGAGAGCCACAGGAGGGAAGGTGTGTCAGTGGGTCACCTTTTGGTCCTCACAAGAATAGTGACTGATGTAAAGTTGACTTAATGCTGTGACCTCAGGGCAGATTATATGTTAGCTATAGGTCTCCCTTGTGGTGTTAGTGTAGATAATTGTTAAAACAACATTAGCCTGGTTAAAAAGCTTGGGAGAAGCCCTGGTGTGATTCAGTTTAGCATGAGAATTCAGAGTACTTTTTAATATTGACTTCATGCTTCCTAATGATTAAGATATCAAATTAAAGAAATTTCAAGGCAGTTTTTATAATTCATTGTATTTACTTTATTACCACTGTTTCATTAACAACACCCTTCCTTCCACTGTAGTAGTAGTAATAATAATAATAACTAGTAGTAGTAGTAGTAGTAGTAGTAGTAGTAGTAGTAGTAGTAGTAGTTGTATAAGAATACCAGCAGAAACTGGTCTGAGAATGCAAGATAAATGGCAAAGGATCCTTTAAGGCCATTAAAAAATATTAATATCAATAAATATAAAATTTCAGTAAGAAAAATATTTGTCTTTTCCTAAAAATTGACAGAAATTATTTTACTAACTTCCTGTATTCCTGAATGTTACAAATAGAGAATGGGAAAATTGAGTGATTTTTTTTTTTCCCTTGTTCCATCACTATTCAGCATCACGCCTTGAGATTTGTCCTCTGGAAACTTTTCTTTTTGTGTATTGTGATTCTTGGTTTAATTAGATGAACTTGTGGTATTTTCTGTATTGCTGTGATGGGCAAGTTCTGTGGAGCCTTAGAAACAGCAAGATACAAAGGCTGCACAAGAGCAGAGACAGAGCATCTCACTACTTCATACACTGGCAGGAAAAGCCTTGGTTCAGAGATTGTCAGAGAAAAAGAGGAAAGGTGTCCAACCAAAATTACAAGGAAGGAAAAAGCTGTACTGAAAATCAATATGCTGCCTTGGACACCAGAGTATTTGACTAACAGAAAGATTCCAAAAATGTTTGTGTTAAATGTTCTGCTAATACAAAACCTATAGGAAGGTAGAGTGAAACCACTGGGTACTGAGGTGTGAGTTCTGGGTACAGCATTAGCCATTCCTCTTCACCTAATGCAGGCAGGGTGAGCTTTGAAGCAGAACTGATTTATATCCTAGCAAGGCTTTAGATTGTGATCTGTCATCTTAGGAAGGAAAAGAAGGAAGCTGTCAGAGTTCTCAGAATATTTTAAAGAGTTCTCTTGATGCTGAGGGAAAAAAATCCTCCCACAACCCCCCCCTCCCCCCCCCCAACATTTGGATTTCTCTTTATATTCAGTCTATTTTTGGTGCAAGTTGTTTGTATCCATTGCTCTTCACCTCCCCTCAGGGGAAAATGAAAACCAACAACCCACAAAACTGTGGAGATGTTAGAAAATCATGATACTGTCAAGAAGACACTGGTGGCTGGGTCTTACAGAAAAGTTATTTTTTGGAAGAATTCAACTTAACTGCAGATCTGATTATAGTATCAGTTTAGCTGAGCACATGACAAAGGTACTCCTCTAGCTATGTTACAGTGATTAGAAAGTTGCTCTTGACTTGAGTAAGTAAGTTAAAAATTGATAAATAAGCATTCATGCAAAATCAGGGTCAAATTAGTCTTATTGGCTTGAAAACGTAAGACTTACTGCCTCATCTTACATTTTCTAAATTCCCTAGATACAGCTGTGAGACAAAGAAAGAGCTTTTGCTCTGCTTTATATTAGCAGACTAGTTGTGGAATTAAAAATTCTGGGGAACAAGCATCAGTTAATCTTCCACATGCAGACTTCAAGGAATTGTGTATAGCAGGCTCCATTAAACAAAGGACAGAGACATTTCATAATAAAGCAGAAAACAGCCCTCTATGTAACATTCAGGTTTCTAACAGCTGCCAGGAGAGTTCATGTGCTTTTACAGTAGAAGCTTCTCTTGCATTTTGTCCTTAAGATGACAGAATCATAAGCAGAAGTTGTTCTTCTGGACTGAGAAAAACCTTGGGAGATAAAACCATTAGAGGTAAAATGTGAGTATCACATAAATACATACTTTTAGGGATGATTCTCTTGTTCTCACTGAAATCTCTGTGGGCTCACATCATCCAGCACTCTGGAGGTACAGTTTGAATGCTGCTTCCATGAGGTGTGCAAGGCACTCTGCCTTTTTGAGAAAGACTCCCCAGTCATCTTTTATGTTGCTGGTTTTATGGTTTGAAAAGTCATCCCGAAATTATTACCTCTGCTAAGAGTATGGCATGGGCACATGGAAAAAAAGAAAGGATGGACAGAAATACCCATACCCTTCCCTGGCTCAATAAAGAAATCTCTTAAGAGTAAACAGTAAATTAAAATTATCTTACCTGAAACTTATTTGAATGCTTAGATAGCTGTTAGTCTAAGAAGCAGTTAACTGAAATTTAATTGTACCTGTAATTAAAATATTTATACTAAAAGTGAGTCAGACAGCTGGCATGTACAACTTCCCTGCTTTCATGCAACTCCCAAAAATTTTTTAAAAAGGCAAAGTATTCCTCATTATGATGTTTGAAAATTAGGAGCTGCTTCTTTCAGAATGCGCTGCTTGTTTTATTTAGAACAGAGACTTCGAACTCCCCTCACTGTGTGAAAACAGAGCTTGAATTAGCTGCTCTAAAGAAGTGGGAGATGGGGCATCAAAGAGCCTTCTGTTCATTAAGATAAACACCAAATATGTGTTTCATGTTTGGTTTCAGTATAACATTCTGAATAGAGGATTAAGCAGTTGCTTCCCACAGTCTTCAACTATTGAGATGGTGTGGGAGAAGGAGGAGTATAAAAGGATTTAAGCTATTATGCAAAGAATTAGTGTTGAGAGAGTAAAAGGTCTCCCTAATACCCATTGAATTCTGCACGGATTTAGTTGTGTTGAGAGTGTAACATGGCTCCCTGTTTTGGACACACAGAAAGTATGTAATTAGGTTTCAGGAGTCCATCTAAAGTTTCAGTCTGGACACTGATCTTGTGAGATGGATTCTTGCCAGTTGACTATGTACTTTCAAACCATATAATGTACTTCTCAGGGAAAAAAAAAAAAACAACATAGTTTCATAACCAAAACTTTTTTTTTATGTAATTCTTTTTATTATGTCTTAACTTTAGAAAGAAATCTGCATTGTTTTTTTAGAAGTACCAGTGGCAACTAGGGACACAGGTTTTACCCTTCTTGCTCTCAAATGCAGTCACCTTAGCTGCAGAAACAGTCATATTCCACCCCACTTTGTCGTCCCCAAACCAATTTTTATTACATGTGTTTTATAGATCAAGTTGATTGAACTGCTCATGTGAGTCAGTGTGAAACAGGGTTTTGCAATCTGTCCATGCCTTATGCCTCTTCTCTGAGTGTAGATGTGGATATTTTTATGAATTGGCTGGTAAGCCATTTCCAGTGGTTTATTTTGAGTTAAATGAATGAGATTTTGGTAACAGTTACAACCAATATTGCAGTTCTCTTACATCAGTGGGGCTCTTTTCTGCTGATGCCAAGGAAATGTTAATGGGTTAATTGTAATGCCAAATTCCCTGAGTGGTTTTTCTACCCATAGTTCTGTTTTAAAAACTAATGTTTAGTTGCTGCCAGCCAACCCATAAGGACATTGTCATATTTGGGGGGGGGAGGGGGTTAATATATATATTTTGTTTAATTCATTGGAGTTGATTAGAAATTACATTTTTTTTTCATATATTTTTTTCCTCTAGGCATCTGTTACTCCTCAGTCTGGGAAACAGGCAGTAGCTAGATTTGGTCTTACATAGGGCAGCTATTCTCATAATTTAGGGGGAAAACTCACCAGGAATGGGTATATTTAATATTTTTTTGATAAATGTAGAAGCTGTGCCAAAGGATGACTGATCAAGTTGATTATATTTTCTTCTCTTTATTCTCTTCTCCTGTATTTTATTTATAACATTTCAGGGTTGCACTTTGGGGGTGGGGAGTTGGATCATCTTAAGAATATTTCATTTTCATGCATGCAGCATTCTGTTTAAAACAGGAGTGCTAAAGAATAGCAGTGGTTAGAATACATTGTTTAATGTGGTTTAAAGCTGAAGCACTCAAATTCACAAAAAATTACCGTTACCAAGTACATCCTGAAGAGATTTTTAGTGGGAAGAATAACACTAAATAGGTGACAGACCTCAGTCAGAGATATATAGTTCTGTGCAAAAAAAGAGCATGAAAAAAAGATCAAAAATTAATCCTAATGTATGCTTCTTGGAGGAAGTGAAGGAAGGACTCCAAATGTTTGACAGGATTTCCAAGTTCCATGGCTTCATTAGCACATTGACTCACTGGTCCTGCATAGTGATCTGTCTTGTTTGGGATTCAGTAGAAGGTAGCTACATCTTGGTTTCACTCCCTGCTGATTGGTTTGCTGAGATTTCAGCTCATTATTTCTCTGCCTCATTGCTATCTATTAGCTGATGCTGACAAAAGTGTATCACATTGATCTTTCTCTTATTCAAAGATATATGTGAGATTGGATTTACTGGAGTGATAGAGAATTTGTCACTCTTAAACCTCAATTTCTGTAGCTTTTTCACAGTGAGTTAGAACAATAACTGTATATTTGTTTTATGTCTTCCTTCTTCCTTATCTCCAGTACTTAGCTTCTCATAATAAGGGAGATAAAAAATGTATTTGAAGCAGATCACAGGGGTTTCTGAGTACAGCCTGAAAACCTTAGGCGCCAGATCTTTCATTCTGGAGGCTCATTTCCAGTCTCTGCTTTATCTTAATCTCTTTATTCAAAATCTTTTATAGGTATTGTCATACACTTATTTGTCTACAGCTCTTTCAGGAAGAACTAACCTTTGAACATTTGGGCTGCTGAAATCCTGGTTCTTTCAGAGAGACGATATGCCATTATATGTTTGCCATGATGTAATGCAAAACCAGGTTCATGCTAACTCAGAATCATTCTTTACTGAATATTTATTGGACATCTGTATATCTCAGACTCATCTGATTAGATAAAATTACACTAGAAAAATAAAATCTTATTCTATTTTGCGTAGAAAAAGCAGCTAAAAAGACAGAGGTAATGCAAATACTAGATGTTATCACCAGGCAAGACAAGCAGTGGATTTACTGCACTGTGATGACCATTGTGAATAGTCTGAATGCACACAGCTTGTATGCTCTTGTAAGTGTGGCATAACTTCTCCTTCTCTTCCATATGACTTAACTGTCCCGCGGTTTCTGTGGAGAGACATATGCACACATGCAATTCCTATGGAAGAGCCAACATCATAAATTTATCTGTGGGTTATCCAGTGCAGTGGCACTCTGAATTTTCTATACTGGAACAGTATTCATTTCCATAACAATACCCAGACTGAGGTATTGGTTGGGATGGCAGGTCTGAGGTGGTGCTGACCTAAGAGAATGCTGTGGTGTGCAAACATGCATCAGCAATATGAGGTGTAAACCAAATCGCCACAGATTTGCTAGAATACTTTGGCAAGGAGCCTTGTACACAAAAGTAAGTACAAGCTTGCTTTGTCAATCTCTTCTGCTCAAAAAGTTTACCACGAAGTCACTAATGAGTGCAGATTGTGGATGGTGAGCATCCTTTGTGCTGAATGTGTTCCTACACACATTGCACACATAAATACAGTGAATGGTATTAGATAGACTTCATCTGATGTAATTTAGGCATGGGATTAATTCTGATCCAAATTACAGCATGCATAAATTGTTCCTAATTTTAAAATAACTTTTAGGAGCAACTGGATGCAATTCATCTTAATGAAATAATGCAACAGTAAGGAATAAAATCCCTAAACTGAAGAGTCAGGGCACTTGAGTCCTTTCTAGCACCTTCTTGAGGTGAAGTATCAATGATTTTTCCAAACTGTAAGTCTTACAACAAAAGGCTTATGATGTGTTATTACTCTTATTCTCAAACAGAGATTTGTTCTAGTTTTTATTTTGTCTTGCTTCCTTTCTTGTCCCTGGAAGGGAGATGAGGTAAGCACTGGATTTATGTAATACACAGAATAGATAATTTTGTTGAACAAAATAAAAATAAATCCCTGCTATTTTCTGAATATATCCCTTTTTCTGTCAGAATAAATTTCAGATTGTTGGCAGTTTTTCCACAAGGTTTTCTGTGACATCAGACCTAATTACTACCTATTCTGCTTAAAAATATGGCACCGTGGCAACACAGCTTCCTTTCTCCAATCATGGGGCAGGAAAGCAACTGCAGGCTATTGCATTTGGATTTATCAGAAAAAATCATTAAAGGCTCATCAGCTTCTCGCTAATGAACAAGGAAATGTGATTAAGAAACTTTAAAGGAGAATAGCTGAAAACAATATAGAAATGATAGCAGGATGATTGCTGTGAATGAATGACTGAAATCTGTGAATAAGAGATTTCTTCAACCAGGCACAAGGACAGTAGTTTAATCTTCTATTAAAAGATTCCTGTCAGTTTGGAAAAGGTCTGAATCAGGAGATTAGACACATCTCAGAAGCTGACAAGGCAGTGACTTCTCTTAAGACAGCTACTTTCTGGCAAATGCTCAGAAATAACTTTTTGTGTGTATGGTTTTGGTTTTCTTTTTTGCTATTTCAAGACTCTTAACTTCTACCCAACAATGACTAGGACATTTCTGACTAGTCAATCTTTTATTTTCAGCAACTCTGAAAATACAAATCATCTTTCAGAGCAAAATGTTCTAGAGATGCTTGCCAAGGTTACTGTGGCTAACATCTAGAAATTGCACTGATTAGCTTTTGGCATGCTTCCTGGCAAGTGCTTTGCATGTTAGTATCTCATTAAATATCTTATTTCTCTTTATTGTTCTTCAGCACCAAAAAAATGTACTTCCACCTTATATCTAATCTGTTACTATGCTTTTAATGTATTCTCTCCCAGCTTATCTAAAGGAGATAGCACATTATACAGACACTCAAAAAAAGTGAAATAACAGATGCTGCTGCAGTTCTTCTGCATGTCAGGAGAAATATATCTTTTTTTTTTCCTTTATATAAATTCATAAATGACGCATTCTTTTTATGAATAAAGGCACAGAAGTCAATAAGATTACAAATTTTCAAGTGTGGAACTTTCCAGATACTCAGATATAAAAGTAATATGCATAGAAATAAGTGTGAGATTCATAGTTGCAAAGATTAATAAAAAAAGGTAAAACAAAATGTGAAACATGCTCATGAGCCTCAAGTAGGATACTCAGCATTACAGAAAATACTCTGGGTCTAAAACCCAGAAAGAAAAATGTTCTTCTGCTTCATGAGGTCTTTGGTGATTCTTTGCCTGTTTTTTGTTCTTTGCACATGATGTAGACCCACCCTGGTGCAGTGCACAGTGTACATAATGGAAGCTCCTTCAATAGGGACATCTAGCAAAGACACATCTGCAGTTCTCTTTTCCAAACTGCACAGTGCAGAAAAAAAAAAAAAATTAAAAAAATTTCCTCTATGCTTTTTCCAGGCCAAGTTCTGTGAAAACTTGTCTTCAAAGTTTCTCTCGAGCCCCCACATTGCATGGGTGTAGTCAATGAGGCATTCACAATGTCCTTCTTTCCATCTATAGAAAGAAGCCTTAGAAGAATAATTCTTCATTATTCAAGTAAATTGTTTGTAAAATGACATTTTTAATTTGTCATTACATTTAGAATTTTATTATTTTTATTTTGTTTCAGACATAACAGTTTGCTTTCTGTGCTGTGTTCCCATGATCTCCAGAGTTAGACCTGGAGAAAAACTTTTTTTTTCAATTTATTTGTACCAGAACATCTTAGTTTTATGTATAGACTGGAACTATAAATCTTGTAATTCCTGTAAACCATATCACTGAAACTTTTGCTTTCTACAGTAGATTAACTACAGATACATCCTTGGTGCAGCAACAGTACTTCTGAAACTTCTATGTGAAGAAAGAAACATTTGAAAATTGTGCATGCATTTAAAGCAAAACAAAACTACCAATTTTGTGCAAATTGCCTCACACTACGCCGTTCTGAAAAATCATCCTTTATCCAGTTGCCATAAAAATAATGCACCTGACATGTACATGCACTTTTCTTTTGTAGGTGGAATGGAGAAAATAAAACAGCATACCTTTGCATTAGCTCACTACACCTATACTGTGCTGTCTAATTTAAAATATGCCAATGGAGCTCCTGTAGTACGTATTTACAGTGATACAGATTTCAGCAATCCTGATGTCCAAGGTCCAATCATTAATTTTAATGTGCTCGATGAAAATGGAGAAGTGCTTGGCTTTTCACAGGTATGTTTTTCTCTTGTCTTAACTTGAGTTTATGGTTGTCTTTTAAGCATGTTCACAATTAATTCTTTGTCCTAAAAGAAATCTTTTATTCACAGTAGTCCTTTCTGAGGTTTTGGGTTTGTTTCTTCTTAGGTCTGGGTCGTATATACACACCCGTTTTAAAGCAGTAGAAAGAGAATCCAACAAATAGTGCTAGCACAATACAAAGTATGTAATCGTCAGAGGCAATATCTTACAGATTTATTACTCCACAAATAGGAAGTTTGGAAGTGCACTGTTTTAACAGGATAAATTGACTAGGCAGTTTGATTTTTTGCTGGCTCCCTTCTCTAGAGTACTCAAAATCGGGAACTGAAGAGCAAGTCTGGAAAAACTGATAAAGAGACTGCCTTAGAGCTTTGACATAGAAGTGAAATTAGATCTCAGAATACTGCAGTCACCAATGAAAGAGAAGTTCCCTTTTCCCTTCAGCTGTAACAATTACCTTCTTGTAATATTCCTGAAGAACCATGGAATAAAGTTGAATGATCAGAGTAAAGAGGGCGATTCAAGCTCAAGAAATCCTTAGATGCTGTCTTTCTCAGCAGCTTTTTGTAGCCTTTATCCATCAGGTATACCATGTATCTTTAAGAGGAAGCTCCATTAGGCTTTTCTCCCTTCAGCAGAGAGTGACCATAACTGTGTGTGTGTGGCTGTGCACCGCGTAGGCAGTGGGTACATAGGGGACAGTAGCTCACTTGCTCATCAGCAGAAGACAGAAAAACCACAGTGATCTTGTTTTGCTTGCTTCTTCTTTTTTACCTTGGCTTCCTGAGAGAATAGGATAATGAGGGGAACATGGACATATGTCTACAAGAATACAGGAAGAGATCCATTTCTCACAAGAGAGAACAAAAATGAAGCACTTGTTTTGTAGCCTGCAAGTGTGGAGTGTAACATTTTTTTAAAGGCATTTACCTGATGAACATGGGATGGCCAAATGTAGAGTATTCAATAAGCTCTTCTTCACATACATTTTTTTTTTTAGACAATGCTACCAAATAATAGCAAATGTTCACCACATTTCATTTCAAAGCAGTCCACATTCCAGGAACCAATTAGTCATTTATGTAGCCTTCAATATGTGTGACAATATTCAGAAAAGATTGGAGATTTTAACACAACTGGGTTTGTAAAACTCCCCAAACACTTTGATGTTGCTTCTGTTCTTTGAATAAAATCAAAACCTTTATTCTGATTTCTGATTTTCACAATTTCTTAGTAAAATTGGCTGATCCATGTTTCACTTTTTAAAACTCAGCTGTACCCTCAAATTAAAAATTCTTTCAAAGTCTTATGAATCCATTGTGCCTGTTTGCTAAACTGGCTGCTCATAAAAAGCTTCTTTATTGATCTGTATCATCTGGATTGTGCTGTTCACTAGATTCTGAAAATTTCTGGCATATGTGGAATGAACAACTATAAAATTTTCAAATGCATCCCAGACTCATCTGCAGTGCCTCCTAGACTACTTTGTTTAATTAAAATAATGTGCAATTTAATGACTTTTAGAAATTAACAAGCACTATTCCTTTCAAAGCTACAATATGTGTAATATATATATAATTGGTTTTATGGAATTAAATTCTTTCATAGACACATTATAGAAGTTATGGGGGAGGTAAAAAACCTTTGCTGCTTCTTGTTTATTTTTACAAAGAAAATACATACAACAGAAAGTAAGCTTCATCCAACTGACAATGTAATCTCTTCATACCTGCATGCATGTCTAAATTTATGTAGATTTATTTGAATCAAAGTTAAATTCAGTACTTGCGTATTTCACTTTTTGGAAGTATCCTCTGCTTTGGTCGTGTCTATGGTCTGCACATTCATGTGGATTCACTGGGCACTTTTTCAAATACAGTCCAGTGGAGTAGGCAGAACAGAGTTTCAGTAGGCTCCCAGAAAAACATTTTGGGGAATTTTTTATGAAGGGAGAATTGGATGGCACTTCTGTCTGACATACCTTCTACTAGTGGACACCAGTTAGTGACTCGGGTTATATTTGTATATTAAAAGAGAAATGATAGAACATCCTATTCCTTTATGGATGATATTCCATCTATAATTAACTACTTAAAAGCAGGCAACAAACCAGTTCTATTTGCCTTTCTGACAGGCAACTGTTATGTGCCCATTGCCTGCTGTAGGGCATGTTGTGACTGGACAATAACATTTAGTAGCTTGAAAAAGACAACATGGCCAACTGATTCCAGAGAAAATATTATGAGGAGGCTTGGAGCAGTTTATTTGGAACACTTGAGATTGGCAAGAAAGACTTCATAAGTAGACACTGTCTTTAGAGGATACCAAGCTTACATTTAAGCCTCAAGATTTGCATAATTGGCATGATATTAAAAACTCTGAACTAAGCCCAAGATATTTAGGATGTGAAAGGCGTGTAGTGAAATACATGACATGTAACACCACTGCTGAAAAATGAAAACAGAGAAAAAATTATGTCTTTCGTCTGTATAGCAATGGGGAAGAAACTTATTCTTACCTGCTCATGTGGTTGAAATCCATTTCTAAGTGTTATCAGCTTAATTACGAGAGCTGACAAGATTGTGCCAGTAACTACAAACATTCTTGAATTACATACATAGGGTCAATTGCACCAAGAGGAAATAGCCACAATCTCAGGTTCACCTTTGAGTAACACCTTCATAGCAGCACTGAAGAGCAAATAAGAGCATTTCATTAAAGTGAGAAAAAAATAACCACACCATGATTGCACTCTCAAAGATAGCAATTTTTACAGCCTCCTGTCCCAGTATAGATAATGTAGAATATTTGGATGTTAAGAAGTGATAGGGTAGGAGTGAAATAATTATGCAAGTTAGTTGAATTACTGGGGGGGTTTTTTGTTTAAATGTTTCTTTCTGACTATTGAAGGGTAATACTGTCTTAGAATATCATACTTGGAATAAACTTGTGTTGCATACTATATGTATCATTGGTTTAACTGACAATTTAATTACTAGTTTAGTTTTTTTTTTCTCTAAATGGTAATTAAAACAATTAAATAAGAGGGACTTGTGGACTCCAAACAACAATAGTCACTCAGAAGCTTTGGTTTTAATTTAGATTTTTCATTAAACATTTCTTTGTCTAGAAATAAAACTACTACAGTCTTGAAATTTCCATAAACCTCTCATCTTTGAGCACTAAAACTGCATTAAATTCCCTCCTTTGATCTGCATCAATTACTTTCCATGAAAATTATTTCCTTCAGTAAAGCTGTCTCGTAGACTACTATTGGTAGTAATTTGTTCTTGAAATCACTTGGGAGGACACCTGTATTCTTTTCACGCAAGATGCCTGTCCTCTGCAGTAGTGCTTCTGTCATTTTGTTAAGTGTTTATTTGCACTGCAGCATCAAAAAGCCCCTGATATGAACAAACAGGGGCTGAATTATGATGAGTACTTAACGGGCCAGCACATAAAGATGGTCTCTTTTCCAAATATCTTCTTCATATGTACTTGTCCAGTCAAGAATGGATAATTCCCCAGCATTATAATTTTTGCTGCTAATGAAATGTGGACAGATGACAGACTGGTAATTTGGAAAGGTGCAAAGTGCAGGGGTAGAGATGAAAGACCTCTGCAGCATAGAAGCAGAAGAGCTGCCATTAAAGCAGCAAACTCAATCTTCTGCTTCCTTGCGAGGCTATCAGAAAAAGAGAAGAAATCAGCCCTAGACCTTAGAGAGGGCTTGTGATGTAACAAAAGATGGTGTTACAATATATACCTGGTGCTGAGCTAATGCAGCAAACTCTCTTCACACAGAGAATCATCAGCTCACCTATTAACAATGAATATCTGCAGTCTTCAGCATATATGAATGTGTTCTGTCATCCCCAAGTCTGTTCCAGCTTCTCGAACACTGGCAGCAATGACTCAGCTGCAATTTGCATCCTTGCCATCTTTTTTTTAGCAGAAGCTTGCAAAGGATTCTATGAAGTCCAACCTGATTTGAATGTCAAAGAGATGGAACAGTCGTAAGAGAACAACACAGATTTGAAACAACAATCATACACACAAAAAAGTGGATTTCTTATAAAACTAGGTCAAAGTGCAAATGTTGTTGTATGTTCTCTTCACATTTGCGGATGTGAAAAAACATCATCTCTGCTCTGGGAGACCTTCTATGCTAATATCATTTATAAAAATTTCTCTTTGTTTTGATAGAGAGATGAGACCTGTGAAATTCTCTTTGTAAATAAATGCAGAGTGACTTTAGAATCCCTTTACATTTTATTCTATAAAGTCAGTTTTGAAGCTGGAAGAAGGGAAAGAGGTAGGAGACACAGATGGCCAGATGGAATTTTACCTGAAACATTTGTTGAATTGTATGCACTGGAGAGCTCTTACCGAGCCACAACTTTCAGTTCAGTGTTATGCCAGTAGTGAAAAATAGCCCTTCCCTTATCAACTTTTTCTTTTTCCACTCTGATCTTCCGAGGCAATATTTTTTTCTCCTCCTGTGTGTAATGGAGCCAGTAATGGGCTTTAAAAAGTGAGCAAACCATCATGGCTGTCTTTTGAAAAATGGCCATCATTTCACATTTCAGCTGTGGATTACCAGCATCCATCCCTACTCTGCTTTTTCACACTGCCTGCTTAGCTTGGAGCCTGAACCTAAGCACAAGTAACTTGCTGTAATTGGCTCACCTACAAAAGTTCCCTTAGTGTACATATATGCTTGCCATGTCCCCTAAAGATCCTGTCAGGAAGGGAATGAGCATCAGTCCATTAGCAGTCTCAGCCTTCTTGCCTACCACTTCACACTTGTGTGTGATAGACAAACTGCTATAACAGGAATAGCTGCCAAAGACAGAGAATGTAAACATTTTGGTTTGCCTAAGGAAGGCTCTTCTGCAGTGTTGCATATGAATGAGTTTTGCCTCTCAGGACTGAGAACTCTGCTGACATAGATTATAATCAGTTTTGCCTTGGAGCCTACATTAACATGTCCTGGCTCACCCTTATCAATCCAGAAAAAGTGAAGGGAGGTCTAGACTTTCAGTTGATTTTCTTCATCCATTTCTCAATTAAAAGGAAAAAATCAACATTTCTCAAGAGACAACTTCTAGTAGTGTGCATCCCTTCAGTTTAAATCTATAAAATGGTTTGATGGCTGCTCTTATTATGGCATATGCCCACTCTCTCACTCACTTTCATCCATCTCTTGAATTAATGTAATGTAAGGATTGAATCAATGACCCAATGCTGGGTTTTTCCTTTTCTCCCTTGCTTTCTCTCATTCTGAAGTGAAGACCAGGGTCTTCCATCTGAATGTGTGGCCTCAAATCACTTACATCCAACCACTCACTGTGACACCTTCTGTACTCTGGTAGCCTCTTTCTGCTAGCAGTATATGTTAGGAATAAAACTTTAAGTTCCAGATCACAGAATATTCTGAGTTGGAAGGGACCCAAAAGGATCATCAAGTCCAACCCTACGTAAATGGCCCATACATGAATAAAACCCACAGCTTTGGTGTTTTTAGCACCTTGCTTGAAAAAGGCAAAAGCATAATGAGACTCCCCCGATACACAAAATTTTGTTTTCCTTTTAACCTCATTTATCCTTCTGTATCCAAAGCATTCTATATTAATGAATTGTCTCGTAAGCATCTTAGCAGCCAAGCTAAATTCAGCCCTGTGGTTTGAGATGTAGAGGAAGAAAAATATATCTTAGAATTGCATGATCATCTTTACTTAAATCTTCCTTAAACCAGAGGCAATTTGTTCTGGAACTTCAGTAAAGTGAGAAATACATAACCACACCATGATTGCACTCTCAGAGATGGCGGCATTTTTTTACGTTTTATATGCAGTACTATATTCAGTAATGCAAACTATTTCCTAGTAATTAAACTAAATTTCTCGCACTGCAGCTAAAGTCCATTATTACATGTATTGGGCAAAAAAAGAGACACCAGTTTGGGCAGAAAAACAGAAAAAAAAAAGAGGACATCAGACATCCAAAACAGGGGAAGAATTGGACAAGAAGCATGAAGCAGTGTTCTATGGGTGAGGTGTGACGAGGGATGACACAGAGCAGTATATGCAGGTAGAAGTTGTTCCATCTGCTTGTATTTGGACAGGTCTGCAAACAAAAATAACATGGGACAAAGTGGTGTGAGGCAGGATGGGAAATGCACAAAAAAGTTGCTGCTCTAGGTAAATATCGTGGTGATAGCCAGTTCTGGAAGTGCTTTCATACTTTGCATACTGTAAGTACACTTTCTTTGCTTTGGTTTCACAATATTCTCTTTTAAAAGTTTCCTTTTCCTTTACTATTATCTTAAGCAGTTGTTTAGCTGGACTCAGAAAAGTAACCATGGCCTAGAAACAGCCAGGAGAAATGCCCTCCTTCTGCTGTAGGCTTTCAGTGTCACCTTGAGAGATTCAATGCCTTATCTTCCCAATTTACTCTCACCTCACAGGAGTGCGAAGAAAATATGTTAAATACTGTCAAATCTTTAGATATCAAGTGGCGGATACATTTGTATATACACACAGCTGGTTCAATACATATTCATATCACTGCTTATCATTACCTGATAAAAGGAACCAGGCAATACTGAAGTGGACAGATTTCTCAAAATAACTGCTGTTTGTGTCTTAAATGATATTTTTAGTTTCATTAGAAGATCATCTCCAGCCCACTGTACACATGGTGTACAGGTACAGAATTAGAGCATTGGCAACATGTGAATTACAGGTGTAAAAAAAAGAAATGAGCTACAGCGTTTCGCATGCACAGGAAGTTGATACCAGGTTGGTTGGATCAGACGGAACAGAGCCTGGTAACACTTGTCAGTACTTGTCTGGAAATTCATACCACATCCCTACAGGAGAAAGTGGGCAATGAGAAGGGAAACCCACTATTACTACATTTAACCTATTTGAAATAGGTCTTCATAGAAAGTCAGTAAGACATCTTTTTTGCTCTTCAGATTTAATCCTTTTAGGGTTTTTTTTCCCCCATTTGTTTCTTTTTACTTCCGTGTAAAACCATCATTCAGTTTTATGAGTGCAGCATTTTTTCATCTGGGCCACAGAAAATGGAAATCCAGCATTTTTTAATTCCAGCTAAGAATGGCTTTGCAGCAATGGTCATATGACTCTGAGCTAGTTACACTAATGCTTTTAGAAGCATAACCACTCATTATATTAATTTTGATGACTCAGGGAAAGAAAAATGTTCTCTAACTTGCTTAATGGGATTTTTGGCCATCTTCCCAATAGCTACCTAAAAATTGCAGAGGTGATTACTCACTATTGATTTTAGCTATGGATTTAGCCATTGATTTCAGGAAGCCAGGAATGGCAGATGGACCAGCACAATAGAATGCAAACAAGATTATAAGGACAAAAAGATTGTTGTGAAGATTCCTGTTGAACATATACTGATTTCCTTGGTTCCAATTAGTTTCCAATTGTGCTGTGGACGTCTTGGACCAGGGAGATAGCAGCAATGCAGTAAACCACACTGGCGTGCCAATAAATGGCACCTTGTTTCTTCAAACTGGCAAGAAATCTTTTCAATCTCTATCTTTGCTTTTGTGACATGGTACTGGCTGCTCAAAGGCAGCCCTTGCAAAAATGAGCTCACAATAGAGTAGGCAGCTTCGCTGATCTAGGTCTGAACAGAATCATAATCATTGATCACTGACTGAACATAAGGAGGTGCTGTACTTCACAGGCTCCATGTGAGAAATGCAAACCTGGGTAGTAGATAGTGAAAGTCTCTTGGTGAGGTAGTAGTGATAGAGTGCAGGCTGAGTTCCTTCTGTTTTATCTTGTTGCAGGGGGACAAAGACACATGTGAGTTAGTGTGCTTGAAATTGCCTACTATTAAACTGTACATCAGAGCTGATCAAGGTTAGAAAGCCTCATGAAAGACTAGACTGAAGGTGCTGTCTGACACGGTTTCTCTGGAGTGTCCTTGCATGTTGCTAAGGAAACGAAAAGAGATAAAAGAAAGATACTCATAGTTGTTCAGATGAAAGAATCCAAGATGAATGAGAGAGGCTAAATATTTTCTGTTTGGTAACAGGGCCAAGCTGTGGCTCTAAACTACAGACCTTATCACATAGGACAAATGTGGAAAAAACCCACATGGTACCAGGAAAAGAACTGCACTTTTGACAGCTTCCACTGGATTTGCTTGTCCTTGATCTTGGTAAAAGCAGATCTGCTGCCTTTGAATGCATGCAGTGTCTAGTTTCAGTCCACCATCTGAGTCCTTTCAAGACAAAAAGAGACTGGCCCTACCTTCTCTATTAGTCTGCTTCCTTGTTAGCATCTTCCTGCCCCCACACCCCTCTACCCCACCACACCACTGTATAGGATCCTGTGACTGTAATTAAAGTGATATGGGAATTTGACCTCACAACCTCCCTGTGTTCTATTATCCCTGTCTTCAGAAGTTAAATACAGACAGAAGAGGATTTAACTACTTTAAAAGGAAGAGGAAAAGGTGAAGATTTTAACTGTGACATGAATTAAACCTATGTCACTGGACTTGCAGTAGCATGCACTGCACATTTTTATTCCTAGGTGTTGTTTCCACTTGTATTAGTCTGCTACATTCCTCTTTATCCCTCTTGATATGAGTTATAGCTTAGTCTTTTGTGTGGTTTTCCTCTGGCTTCAGCATTTCTGACCAGCAGCAATTTGACCAAAAGCCTTTAGCCTACAAAATAGCTGGGGATGCTCAATGGGATGGAGAGATACAGCTGTTCTTCTATGACTCACAAGAGAATGCTTTGTTGAAGTCAGCAAGGAAACCACAGGGGATTAAGTTCCTTTACTTTGCTTTCTCACTGAAATCCATCCTTTCCCTGATATCATTTTTGCAAACTAGATTTTCATTGTCAATGAATGCAGTTTGAATTGGATGGAAAAAAAAAATTCCCAAAAAAGCCAAAAGAGAAGATGTTAGAGTGGCTGGATGATGCGGCCCTCCAGAGCCTGGCTAGCTCTAGGTTTCTTCTCACCCACACTGACATTCTGGAGGCAGCACCGCGCCGAGTGTGGGAAACTGTCCCGGCTGATGTCGTGCCAGGGACAGAACCTTAGAGCCAATGCTCTACAGAGAGGCTCGCCGTCAGGGAAGGAATAAAGAGAAGAGAAGCAGCTATTGTGCCCTGGAAAACCCAAAGGAGTTTATTGCAGATGAAGAGGGCAGGACACAAGGNGAGGAGATACACTTGAATGATAGGTGTTTGAGGGAGGATACAGGTGAGGGAAGGACCATTTGGGGATAGGAACAGGGGGAAACACATAGGAACAAACCATATTTTTGCAAACAATAAAATTATGGGCCGCAACAGTTGGAGAGACCTACGGTCATTTAGATACCAAATCAAAGAAAGAAAACCAAGGTGTTTAGGTTACTCATCAGTCTGTTCCATTTCAAATCTCTGGATCTTGGACTCAGGAAGTTTACATGTGTTCATATAGGTCTATGCCAAACTCACTTGCATCTACATCAGGAAAGAAAAAAAACAGTTGAAAAAAAAAAAGTTAGGTCATCATTAACAAGACTGTGTTTCATTGTTTAATTTCATTTTTATAGCCACTCTATCCCCAAGAAATCTTCTAGCTTCTGGTTCTAAGAAATGCAAAATTATTATTACTCCTCTATGTGTGAAGAACCTGCAGTTCACTATTTATATGGCATCTCCTAAGTGAAATTCCTGCAGAGTGGTAACCCACATATTTTGAATTATGCTAATATTTCCAGCATGCTTCTCTCTCATGCAATCTTACCTGCTAGTTGGCTGTCTTTAAAACTAGCCGAGAAAATTATCACACTGACTGTAAATTCCTGATAAGATAACATTTATACTGAACAAGTATGTTCAGGACACTCTACTTGACAATTCTAGTAAATTTCAATATCTCTGTCTAATACTTCACTGCCTTCTACCAAAGGGATTTTGGTCAGAGTAAGTGAGGAATGAATGAAGACTAAATAGAGATATACATCCTCTCTTTGGTTAATTTAAACCATTGTCAACAACTAGCAAGGCAAAAAGGAGAGGATCAGATTACTCAATACTGAGGGAATTTGCCCACATAGAAATTATTTCTCTGAGATGGGAAAAATGCCTTTATTGCAGAAAACCTCGCAGTTAAAACAGTTAATGATACTGTAACTCAACTAAAATTCCCCTCTCCCCCCACTAAATGATTTGGAAACAAGTGCTGGGTTTTTTTTTCTTTCCCTTCTGACCTACTTCTTATTAAATTATATAAAACAAGATTAAGTATGCATTTGCATCAGCAACAGCGTTTCACAGGCAAATGCTGGATGACAGAAAGAGCTAGCTTAGTTTCTCTCCAATTCCATGCCATGAATCAGTGAATTAATTTACCAGTGGATGTGGAGAACAGCATCACGAAGCCTGTTTTATAACCAACCATCAGTGGTGTGCAGTGAAATTCTTGTAATGAGCAAATCCATCAGACAGACAAACTGCTCTGATATTTGGGCACTGGCATTGTAGAAAGCAGAATGAGAAGTCCTAATCCCAATTCCTGAAGGACAGTACTTGCCAGTATTGAATTATATGATTTTTTTTTCAGAATGCTTCACGATGTATTATAAAAAGTTCCTTTATTCATGTGAATAATTCTTGTGATAACTTACACAAATAAGTACTTGCTTGAATAAGAGCTGCAGAATTGCATCCTATGGGAATTACTTCAGCAGGGGTTTCTAAAGCATTCATCATTCTTAGTGAAAGTCTTAGACTTAGTTGATTCTTTACTCTCATTTAGTATACATGTACCTACAGCAAGTATCATTCTCAGAATTATTTCAGTGGAACCTGAAGCCAGAGAAAAGCTTATAGCTTTCACTGGCTGCCCCAGAAGCCCTGAAGTGAATGGTTAGCAGCAGTCAGTCATTTAGCAAACACAGAGAAGTCACCAGTGCATTGTGTGACAGGGAATGGAAAAGCAGAACAGACTAGAATCTCATTTCTTCTCAGAGCTTTCCAGCTGATGACTGTCCACTAAAATGCCAGATTTCCAAGAAAGGACTACTGTAGGGCAATGCATTAAAGTGAAAGCTCTTCACTTCAATGTTTTTTATATATAAAAAAAAAATTGTATTTATCAGATAGAGCACTATGAAAAGAACCCTAAATGTGAGCATTTGATCAATCTGGCAACACTAAAGGAAAGCTCACTGATGGAAAAAAATTAACTGTTTTAAAAAATTGGTTTAGGCGAACTTCTTTTATGTATGTTTATAAAATTGAAGACCATGACTTGGAAGTGTGAAAAGCACATTTTGCTTGTCAAAAATCAAGACAATGTGACACTTGAAGTGTTGGGGTGTGAAGCAGTCTATAGGGCTAGGCCCATTGTAAAGAGCTTCAAAAAAAGTAATGAATGCCAAGGGGCTCTGAGAGGCAGAAGGGGCTCTAAGATAGCACGATGGCTTGATTGCCATGTCCTCACTGACTGAAATCAGTAAAAATGCTGCAAGATTTCTGTATTTATTTTGCAGTTTAATTGTACTCTTTAATCTCTAAAAGACCCAGGCATAATAATTCCAAGTATCAGGCCCAGGGAATCACCAAAACTGACAATCCAAGTACATTAAGCTATGTACTTATCATTAGTATCATTCATGCTTCTGTGCCTTCATTGAAGAACACCTCCACTGAAGTCAGCCTCCACTGTTACAGACAAGAGTTGCAAGTGGCATTCTGTATTTCATAACCCTGAGCTCAATATCCAGTATTGCTCCTTATGGCAATTTTAAAGATGTGCTTTATTTAAGGAAGCTTTTCTTCATCAAAATAACTGTAACAGATGTTTTATGTTCTATTTGTTTTGCTATGTGATAGCCCTGCAGAGAGAGATTAAATTAACTCCCCAAGTAGTGTATTTCTAGGGTGAAACTAAATGAGACGAAATGAAAACATATGTCCAAGGGAAAACCAAGCATCTATTCAAGGGACAGATATTTTTGCTGTGCTGCCTTTACTGGTTCTTTACATGGTGTCATTGTTTCCAGTGAAAAGTGTGCATCACATTCCTAAGATAATGTGCACATTATCACATTGGTGATCGTGAACTTCAGTTAATACTAAAGCTATTCATAACTTATCTTTTTTCTCCTGAATCACAATTCCCATATTCCTCTAATGATCATGTTTTTATGTCTCAGGAGTCCTTGTCTAATGTACAGACTGATATATATTGCAATTAAAATATTATGGTAGGTAAGGATTGGATTGCATGGCTAGAATGAAATTACTGCTCATTAAAGAGCAGTAATAATTTATTTGACAAAATTAAAAGAAAAATAAAAATCTTGTTTCCAATTCCTTGAAGATGTGTCATGGAAACTATATTACACTATGTACATTTTGATTGACAAGGCTGCCCGAGCAATGTTCCTTTTAAAAAGTATTAATAGTAAAAAGATTATTTATTTTCAAGGTTTTTATACATGGAGTAAATAAGCCGAAACACTGTACAATTTCAGTAGTGAAGTATGTCATTGCTTGCTTGTCACGATTGACAGAACGACAAATCCGCCCACAAGTCACTAGCACCATGACAAACCATGCTATGGCAGAATGACAACTTTTCTCATCTAAATGAAAAAAGACGTCAAGAAAATGTCACCGTTCCCATACTGAAGTCTTCTGACAAAACAAAGCTAGCAACACCACAACAGTCTCTCTCAACAAATGCCTTTTACTAAAACTTAAATTTGAGAAACATGCTTTAAACACAAGATATTCTCCAAGGCATTAGTCATCAATAGGGATCTTGGGGCTGATTGTATTCTCTGCTTTCCAAGTGTGTATATATGGAGTTATTTTGATTATATCTGTGTTGGAGAATCTAACAATTTTGAACTGAACTAGTGGCACAGAACACATTTAAATGTGAACTTGAGAACTTGTGCACTATAGCAATGTAGAATTTTTTTGTATACAGCACATTTTTGTGCAGAGACCCTTACGCCCCACACATGAAAACCAAGCAAGAACTCTGTTTGATCTGCTTTTAGCAGAGCTAAATACTTTTTAGGTTGAGTTACTTCAGCATAGAGTAAGTTCTAACAGAAGGTCTGAGTTTTCTAGCCACTGAGATAGTGACTTTAAAGGTGCTTGGTGCACACAGTTAAACTCAGAGATGTCAGAAGGCAGAAGATTGACATGTCAAAATAGAAGATACACTGAATTATACCAGAAAGTGTTTGGTATGTGCATAGGACCATTGTCCTGTACAGAGGGAATTTATGTTAAAAATAATAAAAGCCAGTAGAGATTTAGCCAGCTACAAAGCTAGGCTGAACATTTATACTGATACCTCAGACGAAGCATGAGCTCACAGTTAGGGAAGTGTTTAGTATGAGTTGGTTGACACTCCCTTTCCTGCCCCTTTTGGCTGAGCTGTTGCTGTGCATCCAGCTGAACCTGAGCTTCCTGCATGGAGGAATCCCCTGAGTCTGCAGCGTTGTCATTCACAGGGCTCTCAGCTCTCCTTTTGTAGAAAAGGAGCAAAAGCACAGAGGGGTTAATGCAAATTGTGCAAGGCTGTTCTGGGAGTCTGTGGTAGAGGTGGGAGTCAGATTTCATGCATCTGTCTGTCCTTTCTTGCAGTCTTGACCAGGAATGCTCATCATTTTTCGTCAAAGAAATAACTGGTGGTAGCTCAGCTAATCTTATCAGCTGCTGCTGTTGCTTTTTGAGATCAATATAAAGCATTTCCAGGTCCCTGCAGTGAGGTTCCATGGTTTCTTAGCTGTGCTAAGAGGATCCCTGTGGCGTGCTTCCCTTGTTCCTTAGATGTGCTATGAAACCCTGACAATTCATATCCCTTGCAGTGCTGTCCTCCCAATGCATGCATATATATGGCTCCTTCTGAGGCACATATGGGCACATTCTTCTATTCTCTTTGCACATCATTTTCATTCCTTCCCATAATTTATTCATGCTAGTTTGTCATCAAGTATTTTATTTCTGCCCATTCATTATTCAGTGGGTGATAAAGAAATGGTGTAATACCAAACAGCACGAGGAAGAAATGCACAAGGGACTTGGTAGATTGAGGCATTGTATGTGCAAGACTCAAGGAGACATTCCAGTTTCTTACTTGGCAAGGCAAATATTACTGCTTACTGAGGGGCTGATCCTTCCAGCACTTGTGTGCCCAAATCCCATGGATGCCATCAGTTTCTGTAATGAGGACTTGCAGTTTCAGATCCTTGGAACACAAGGTTTTCTTTAGCTACCTGAAAAGGTGCCCCAGGTGTCTCTTCAGAGGCAGTTGCAGGTGGTGGCTCTGTCAAGACACTGAGTAATACCTGGCTGCAGGTCTGTAATTAGCAGCACTGATGTGAATAAACCTGTTCACAGCTTTAAAATTCAGCAGTTGTACTGGCATTTACAGGTTCAAAACATGACTATATGTGTTTTGTGTGGAGTAGTTGCTCAATGCTGAGGTGAGCATGTCTGGTCCTACCACTGTTTTCTTCTAGCTAAACTAACAAAGTTGAAAAATACTAAATCTGTATGTGAATCGTAAAAGCTGCAGTAAGTTGTTAATTGTTTGGAGGCATAATTTACCTCCATTGATTTCTACCTTTAAAACACTGTATCTCGTTGGCCACAACTTTAAAATATCTATTTTTCATTCTTCTCCTGTGTCTTCTGCTGGATTGGGAAGGTGGACAGCATGGCGAGTCTCCACAACATACATGTTCGCACAGGCTGCTTCTGTAACACAGGAGCCTGCCAGATGCATTTGGGCATAAGCAACGAGGACATCCAGAAGAACCTGCAGGTTAGTTTCTGAATGTGATTAGAACTTAAAAGATAAAATGTATCACATCCCATGGTTTTGAGTCTCTGTGACTTTACGAATGAAGTTAAATTTGACTTGCTTTCTTTAAGCTTTCAACTCCCTTGCCTTGTTAAAGAACTAAATTAACTGAAATTTAGTTCATTGAAATGAGGTATTGAAACAAAGTAATTTGATGGATGCAGAGAAGTATGTGTTGCATGCTATTATTTCATTGGAGATTAGGAAATTGGGCCTTCTTGTTTTGTTTTGGAACTGCATGATATTAAGACTTCCAGCAGAACAGAATTTCCTGGACAATTCCTCTCATGTTTTTCTTTAAGTATCCTAATTAATTGTTGTACATAATAATGTTCAAGTCTTGTAGACTTGTTACTATTGGGCGTTGCAATTTAAAGTACATATGCAAATTAGACAGGAAAGAATAGTGTCCAAATACACAGTGAATCTCAGAGAAAGAAGCGGATTTAGATGATATCTACTTAGATTACTGGTGTGTTAGGTTTATAGAATATGAAGACTGTTTTCAAGATTACTAATGTTTTCCGTAAGCTGTCATTAAAAGATGTATAGCAGGATGTATTACAGTGAAGTGGAGGAGGCTTCCTGTCTGAATATTTGTCAGAGTTTGAAATTACAGTAAATTAATTCAGAACAATCAAAAATTTTATTAATGGTGTTCTTCCAAAGGTTAAAAAAATCTAAGTGTTGTAGTGATATTATAGCTCCCTTATAATTTCACAGAGACATACAGATAATTTTGCAAACACATTTACATGCAGGACCGATAGCTCAAGTTCTTGTAGGCTGCTGCAGTTCTTTAATACCTTCCTTGGCAAAATGGTGCTTTGACTTGCCGTGGAAGCTCTCTCTGAGAAAGCAAAAAAGAGTCTACCCTTTGGTAAAGTGAAAAATGCCAAATAACCAGCTGCAATGCTCTTGGATCTCCTTATACAAGGAGGATTTTGCTAAAGAGCAAGTGACTTTTTTTAGGTCTGTATCATTGAAATGGGGATAGGCTAAAGTTAAATTTATGGAGAGGCACTTAATTGCCAAAGGTTGTATAATGAGGTGGTACAGTTACACAGTCATTATTTTAGGACATTCCATTCCCATCAGTGCTTTGAGAAGGATCAGGATGAGTTATTGACAACATTACTGTGTAGAGTAAGGCATCTTTTGTCCTGTTATTTGCATGTATACTTCAGTTTCATCTTTTCCCAGGGTTCTGGCTGGGTTCTTCCCTCCCTGATGAAGTTTTATGTGATAAAATGCCAGTGAGGGAGAACTTTCTGTCTTCAAGTGTCCCTGGAGTACGGTGGCTAGTTTTCTTGGAATGTTATATAGGAGCTCATTTACTTATTTGCACAGTAGGAACCTCTCTCCTCAGTCAATCAAGCAAAACGTGGCAGGAGGGTTACAGAAGGGTATATTTACAGATGCAACTTAATTTTGCAAATGTTGCTTCTGCTCTGTTGTCCAGGATAAAAGGTACATCACACTGCATTAAAATGTTTACTACTGTGTTGCATGCCTTGACATAGATGTAGGGGTTTTATTTCTCCTTGTATAAATGGCATCTGTGTTCACTGTCTTGTGACATTTCTTGCTTTAAAAAAAGCCCTCATATAAATAAACTATTCACACGTCCATTTTTAATGTGACAGAAATGTGTAAATAAATTGAATTCTGAGGAAAAAAAAACCAAACCAACAGCTACTGCACTTAGGGAATAGGATGCTGAGTTAGGACTAAATCTTATGTCCATTGCTGAGCTAATATTAAGTGGATGAACAGAGGGGGACTCTGGCTTGCCTCACTAGTTGTAAGTGGCAGCACTCACTGACTCACTTAAAGAATGAGAAACTTTTGCTCTTAAGAGAGAGTTTTCCATAGAGTCTTGTACGAGAGACATATTACATGGGTATCTACATGGAGGTCACTCTAGGGCATTCAAAATTTTTTCAAGTGGAAACTTGTGCTCTTCAAAGGAGGAAATGTTAGAGGAAAGACTAGTTCTCTTCATCCTGAAAGCAGTGTGTTGACTGGATCAGCGAGACAGATTTGATGGATATTCCAATGTCTCTTTGGATGCCTGAGCTCTAGATTCCAGTCTCTGCTTTCCTGCTATCCCAGATGAGTTAGTTCTCTGCTGTTTGAACTGTTAAACATAAGCCATGAAAAAGCCACTGATGGTCTAAGATGGCACTCTTCTGACAGTGAATATCGAGAAAACTGCCCCAGAAAAATCAACCGTCTCATGGTTTGTTCACTTATCTGAACATAACATCACAATTTGAATCCCACTTTGAACTATGCAGGTGAGACTGGAATATCCCTGAAGATTGTCCGAGCTGACAGTCAAGGGACATACAACCTTTTTGTGATTCTTGATGAAGAATCTTGATGAAGGGTTTTTGAGAAGCATCTCTTCCCCCAGAGTAGAATAGGACAAGCAGCTCAAAATTATCTTCGTAGTCTGAGTAAATCATAAAATGTTTGACGGTTTTTTTCTTTATTTTCTCTTTGTATTGATGAGTTAACCTTCTATTTTTTACAACAGTTTTTCAAGTTAGAATTAAGACTAGGTAAAATCAGAGAGGAAAAAAGCAAAGTATCATGACAGCTCTCTGGTTTTTTCCTGTTTCAAACTAGGCTGGCCATGTCTGTGGAGATAACATAGACCTAATTGATGGACGTCCCACTGGTTCTGTGAGAATATCCTTTGGCTACATGTCTTCCTTTGAAGATGCACAGACTTTTTTGAATTTCATCATAGCCACCAGACTCTCCAAATCAGATTCTGAGATTCCTTTCCAGTCTGTTACAAAGCTTACGACAGAGTCTGTTCCAGATGACCACCTTTCTTTTAACAATGCACATAAATTGTCTCCAAAACTGCAAATCTCAGACGAAGAACTCAGGAATGTTCCATCTGAGACAGAGACAGCTGGCAGGTGGCAGCCATTGGAGCCTGAGGCAGAAAGCATAAGGGCAGCTGTTTCTGAGACTGCAGTGCCAACGTGTAGAAAAGGTGGCAAGCCCATCACCGTCGCCAAAATTTACCTCTACCCAATCAAATCCTGCTCTGCATTTGAGGTATGTGCTTTGAACCATGTGGAAGTATTTGTGCAGATCAGCCTTGTGTTTTTCCTCAGATGTATGTGTATGAGATACTAGTAAGCAGTGTGTGGGTACCCATGTTTCTTGTTTTCCAGTTTCTGGGATCAAGTCCCACATGTTAGGCTACCTTGAAGGTTTGGAATTAGGCTGAGATTACACAGAAGGGGTAAATGTGTCTTCTCCCCTCCCCCACAACAGGCAAATTTGCACATAATATGCTGCCTTGAAGAAAATAGTTGGATTTGCAAAACTTGACTAAAATATAATCAAGTAATTAGTATGCTTTTACAGAATGACACATGATGGACTTACAGGCATTGATGGGTAGGCAGCAATTGAGAAATAACTTGATTAACATGTTATAATTGAGAGGCAGCTGATTTACATTACAAAGAAATGTTATCATTAAAAATACATTTGCAACAGAAATATGACATTTAAGTGTTGCTGTGCTATTTGAAAGTTCATTCTTTGAAGATTTTAATTGCTTTTTCACCAAGTTAATAATATCATCACCTTAGCTGTGACTTTTTTTTTTTAAATAATGCATGATGAAATAGGTGTATGGCCCACACATCACCTAGAATGTCACTCTGCTTAGTACCATACTGGGAAGTGATTTAATGAATGTCAATAATGGTATAACTTTCCCTACGAAAACTTACTGGTGTAGGTCAGTGTCTCACATCTGAGAGAAAATTGGGGTCAAATCCAGTGACAATTCCCCTGCATTTCAAATAGGGCTTCTCAGCTGATTTGATCATGTTTTGTTTTTTCTTTCTAAGTGCACAGAGGTTGGGCAATTAAACACTATTAAATGATCAACAAAACATCTGTATTTTTAAATTTGGGTTGGCTTATGATGTCTTTAATTCAGAGGCACAATCTTGAACATTAAATGAGACCTGAACAAACAATTTCCACCCCTTATTAACCTCCCACTAGATCAAACTGTTTAGAAAATCAAATTAATTGCCCATTTCATGTGAAAGTTTTTTAACCTTTGTTGAAGTGTTGCAGTTTTCACAGCTGTATTACGGAAGCCCAGTACAGAAGCTGCTGAAATACACTGGCAGTATTTGTGTGCCTTTGGGGTTAAGTTCTATTTTTGACGTGCAGGCTGGTGTTGTGAGATACATGCCACAGCATTCAGCACTAGGAAGGCTTTGAAGTGATTGTGCCCAGGAGCAGGTAAGACATACCTCAGCATGAAAGAAAGCTTATGTTTCCCCACAAGCTGAGCCAGGTTTCTCCTCTTCAAGCTCTGTGAGGGGAAACAGCTTTAGGTGATAAATTCGCACAAACCTGGTACTCCCCGGCAGATAGGACTGCAATTCTGTATGGAGGGGGGAAATCCCCATGCCTTATGCACAGTGCTTGTGCTAGGCTGTGTGTTAATGGGCCCAGAGTGAAAACAGGGCTCATCTTACCTCAGCCTCCACCTCTACAGTTCAGCACTCTTCTCTGAGCAGTGAGAGAGAGAGATACCTGCTTATTCATTTCACCATAAAATAGGTATCTGTAGGAGAAATAAATTTTCCTGGATATTTCTGTTTCTTTTCATTGACTGCAAGAAGAATTCAAAGCAATTTAGATTATGCAGCTAACACTAGCTGATCTGAATAATTTAAAAATAGATATAAAAGCTGCAACTACACTATGAGGTTTAATTTTGCATGTCTAGAGTAATTTTTGAAATCTGTTTTGATTTTTTTATGACAAAACCTCAGCCACATTAGAGCCCAGTAGTCTAAGTGCAGTCAGAGTCTGTATTGCCAAAGAGTAACAGAAAATGAAATAAACACTGGATTTAGTGTTTGGTATTGGAAGGAACTGGAATTTCACTATGAAGAGCATTTAGCTGTTCTCCTCCTCTACTTAAAAAATATTTTTTGTGCATTTCCATGTGGTTTATAGAAGATACATGAGTGCATATGGAAAAACAGTAGAAGTTGACCTAGGAAATCCACTAGGAAAGGGCTTTCACTGGATTGGGGTAGCAGGCCAGGAGTTGAAGTCAAAAGAGTATTTTGATTTTGATGGGTTTTTATATTGAAGTAAATCCCTGGAAAAAAAAAAAAAAGTTTGTTTTTGTGACCTTCTTCCTATCCACCAGATGTTCTTCATGTTTTTTTTCCCAAAAGTCTGACTGGCACTTCTAGACTGGTCAGAAATTTATAACCAGCCTGTGAAAGATCTGCCAATCTCACTGTCTGCCTTTAGAAGAGGTAAAAATGCCATCTTACAGACCACCATTTGTAAAATGAACTTTAAAACTCAGTTAATCCCATTCTAAATCACCAAGTGGCTTAGTCTCTTCCCAATGAGTAAGAGTAGAATAGAAAGCCATGGCTGCCAGGATCCAGACCCTGCAGAGTGCACTGACCTCCAATATGTATTTATATATATGTTTTTGTGTGTCATTACTGCAGCTTCAGCCTGCATCATCTTGAAACAGGGGAACAACATATGCCACATGCACTGCAGTTAGAAGCAAGACATGCTAGAGAAGAAACCACAGTTAACTGGAATCAAATCCTGAAAATCATTTTGCCTTTTAAAATATTGATTATACCAGAATCTCTAGGCTTTGTCTTGAAAAGACTGAATCATATGCAAAACTATTCTTTTGCCATTTGTTTAGTGTTTTTCTTTTCATACAGATTTCACATTATTATCTCCTTATTTCAGGAAACACATAAACTTCTGAAGTAGTAATCATGTAGCTTTAATCTTTGATTGGAATCCAAGAATTGAGATTCACTGTCTTGTTTTTAATCTAAAATAGCTTTAGATGCTTTGTAGTTGCTGGAAATTTAGAACAGTATTTTCCCAATTAAAATTTTGATCTCCATGTTTATAAGTTATAGGGTGACTCTCAGCTAGCTGATGTGAAAAGGTCAAAGTGGTTCAAATACTGAACTGTGGTAAATTCATTCACCTTGTAATACTTTGATACTTGAGAACAGAAGCTCATAGATTTGTAGGTTCAAGTGCAGCCCTCCCGCTGGTAGGGGAAGTTCAAATCTTTAGCATATGTAGTAACTAGGGTTTATTGTAACTACATGATCTTTTGAGTTTTCCTAAAATAATATGTGCAGTGGAAAATTCCAGCTATCTATGCAGGACTCAGCCCATCTGCCAGTGAAATCTGCCCACGGACTTGCTGGTTGCAGGATAGATGATTAGTGGCAGGAGGACAAACTTGAGGAGGATGTGAGTGCAAACTCACAGCTGTTTGATCTCCTCTTTAGAGCCACATAATCTCCTCCTCTCCTAAACTCTGATTTCTCTGTTCTGTTCTAAGTGGTTTAGTATGAGAGGTTCTTGACCTCCAGAGAAAATGAGAGTGCAGAGTGCTTTGGCAGCTGGGAGGATGAAACTTGGCATGAAGATTGTCAGCTTGCTGCAGGCTGGGTGGTTTCTGCAGAATTTTATGAAGTGTTCCTGGCCACTGTTGTCCCATGGATTTTGTACACATGGTGCAAGAAGCAGAGGGCAGAATTTTCTAACTCAACTTCTCAAATGCATTTTCTTTTCCCTACTATTATTTTATTAAATGGAGAAAAGCAGAGGAGTAACCTCTATCCCACACCACTTTCTTGTTTCCAATATAAAAATGTGTTTTAAACATGCATTTTTAAACAGGAACATCTCTCATGTCGATGACTTTTGCATAATTATATATAATGCAATGTGCCCAGTGAAAGAGGTTAGGAATTTAAACTAATAACTAATTAATAACTTTATTATTCTCTCAGTAGGTTTCAGAGTTTAAAAATTGCATCTCAACAGAGAAGACAAACTAGCTTTTAATTTAAACTACAATGCAAATTCCTAGTGATCGGTGGATAAATTGTATGTAAGACCACTAATATTTTTAAAGCCTTTTCAGTGATTCCTTTAATGTATTCAAAAACTGTGTTAGCCTTCATGATGACATTACTGTGAACTATGGAGAAATGCAGCCCAAAATATTTTACAGAAAATTCTGAAATAAAGAAAAAACCAAACAACCCCACGTTTTTGCAGTGGATATTTTTATTTTGCGATAAGAAAAGATGGACTAGAGCAGATTGGACAATTCCAAGTGCTGGCTGTATTATGCAACGGTCTTTGTGACAGGTAGAGAAGACTTTACATTGAATGATCCTGGGATGTATCATCACCTGCCATGCTTGAAATGAATGTGTATGCTGGTCTATCAATAAAACCACACTCTGCCTGCTTTCCTTCTGTCCTCCCACTTTTAATTTATCCAGCAGCCAGAGATGCCCAGGCAAATTCAGGGAATCACGTTACAGGCACTGTTGCTCACTGCCTTGAATGCTAACCTGCTCTGTTTTACTTTATTTCACAATCCCTTCAGCCTCTTTGAAATAAGGGCAGGATATGCTCTGCACAGGCCACAGGCCTGAGTGCTGAGAGAAGGAGTGAATGTGTTCTTCCATGCTCATCTCCAGAGCCAGTATTAGCAGCAAGCCAGCTCTGGCTGTTTGGAGCCATCTGTGACTCTCCATCCAAGGCAGGAAACAGTTATTTTGTTGTGGCAACTTTCTTTATCACGGCCCTAGCAACATGTGCAATACAGTGAGCTGAAAAGTGGAGAGGGAGTTGGGCACTTGACAGTGCACAGAGGGCATCCATGACAGGACAGGGACTGGCTGCAGGGCACACGTGTGTGACTCTCACCACAATGGCAAATGCCCAGAGGAAGCGGGGAAAATGGGTTGAGGACCTGTAGTCACGCTGCAGCACGTTTGTGGCGTGAGCAAAGCATGGAGTTAGTTGTCATTATTTTGGACCTGTCAGAGGTATCTTGAGTGGAAGGTGTTCATTATTTCCAAATATCTGCTAGCTAGTTAGCTGAGCTTGCCCTTTAATGTCTGTCAGCATGTAAGAACTACTTGAATCTCTGATTAAAGAGAGGTTTTGTTTTGCTTATAAAACCTCTTGCCTTCAGTGAAGGGTAAGCAAACACTTAAGCTATTTCCTGAATAAAATTGCCGTCCTGAAGTAGAACCAAAGCAACTGAATGTTGCAATAGGGAACTGAGAAACTGTGCTCTTTTTCTATTTTTCTGCTTTTTTAGTTTATGCTGCTCTCTATATCTTGCAAATCCTGTAAAGATCTGTTGGATTCATGGGAGGATGTATTACCAATTAATGAACTTCTTTTTTGGAAGGGAGATTTGTTAGCAGGAAATTCTTGCAGCTCTCAGATGATCACCAGCTGTTCAAATGCATTTTGTAGTCTAAATATACAGGATAACCAAAAATTCTGGTCTCTCCAAAGAATAATTTCCACTAAGAACAAAAGTGTGGTCTTCAGCTGATATTGCAGTCTTTAGGCTACAGTTCCTCTACGACAAAAAACAGGGCAAAGGTTCACATAGTTGAGGTGCTGACAATTTGAGGTATGTGGATAATATGATTTCAGATGACACTACCAGACCTAAAATTTCTATTTATCACTGAATTTTTTATCCACATTTACCTAAAAAAATTTGCCAAACACTAAATCAAGTGGGTTGACAGAACACATTTCTTCTCTTAATTATTTTTTCTATTTTCTGTATTCAGTATAGTTGGTAGCACTGTGGTGAAATAATTTAAACTCAGGTTTGATGCTCTAATTTTTCAGCTCTAGCACGCCTGCCCTTAGCTTTATATAGGCAGTCAGTGTCAAACTGGTGCTGCAGGCTTTTATAAAAACAGGAAAAGTTTATAAGAATGAGACATTTTAGATTTTGTCAAGTTTTGAGTCAATCACATGATAAAAAAAAAAAAGTGATTTTTAATTAATCTAGCCAGTGCTTCCAGATATGCTGTTCTTCAGAGCATCAGGCTGTGGCTGACATATCTTTTACTCAATATTTTTTGCTGAAGTCTTTTGTCGGTTAATTCATGTGAGATGTACTCAGCTTTTCTATAAGAATTCAATGAAGTTCAGCTGTAAACTTTTCTCCATATTCAACTGTGACTAGAAAGCATTCATAAGTTGAAGAATATGTTGGTGCCCAGCTTTATATTACAAGAATGGTATTAATATTTTAACATTCTGGAGAAGAAAGCAGATATTAATGTCACCCAAAGGCATTACTAAAATTGCTCTCTTTTTGGATTTCAAGATTACCATCTGTGTAGCAACAGAAACAGATGTTCTTTTCACCAGAAAAATGTATGTGAAAGCAAGGACAATATTCTTGTATGGGCTATTGAGTGTAAAGACTGTAATAGAAATAATGGAAGAACAGATAGCAAGGAAGACAATGTGTTTTGTTGTGAGGGAATCTAAAGAAACTATTACTCTCCCAGCTAAACCAGAAGCTTCAGTGGTGGAGATTTTCTCAAATGGATTAATTGATAAAGTGGTCCCATTTTATGAAAAACAAGATTTTTCAGAATTTTTAATTTCACAGTTTTGCTGCTTTCTGTTTGCTTGGTTTTGCTTTAATTCATAAAATTCCCATAAAAATTCTGTGCTTTGTAAGTAAAATGAAAATTTCTGGTCGGAATAGGTCCTAAAACTAGATGTGTATAAAATTGAAGACAGTTTTCAGAGGGTTTCGGATATTGTTTATTCTTATACCTCTGTTAAACTGTATGATAAATTAACAGCTTAAAAACTTGGGAGTTTTTTGTCAGCTGTGTGCAGTGATATCTTTGTCTTTGATTTTCAATTAAGGTTTCTCTTATAAAAAGCTGACATTGGCTTCCACAAGTTTTCCTGACTTCAGTGCGTTTCATTAACGGATTCTTTTCCCTCTCTTTTATTTTCAGCATGAATCTATTAATGGAGCTAACATTTTTTAAACCCTTGCACCCCCTCCTAATGCTTTCCCAGGTTACAGAATGGCCGGTGGGAAACCAGGGTTTGCTCTATGACCGAAACTGGATGGTTGTAAACCAGAATGGAGTCTGCATGACTCAGAAGCAGGAGCGAAGGTTGTGTCTTGTGACTCCCTCAATTGATCTGAAACAAAAAATTATGGTCATTCAGGCCGAAGGTTAGTAAACAATATCCTCTCCTTCCCTTCTTTATTGGTGTCAGACTTCTAGGCAGGGGCACCTGCATGCTGCCACCAAACTACTGAATGCTGTGCATTGCTTACTTGTGACTTTAGGGACAAGTTCTGTGCCAGCTATGGGCAATGAAAGCCCAGCCTGTTATACGCAGCCCTGGGGGGTTTCCTAACTTCTTGTTGGGGTAGACAGAGAGTAGACAGTGACTCCCTATATGCAATCATAAAGCGAATGCTCCAGGATGGAGAAAGGAACAGACAGATGTGGAAATTTACTGACTAGTGTCTCTCCACAGCATCAAGTCCCATAGCCTGAAGGGATTGTTAACGCTGCAAAGGTGAAGGAATAGAAGTCTAACATTAAATACCCTGGCCAAAAACCTTCCCATTTTGTATCTCTCTCCCTTCTTCCATCTGTGGGATTAGAGAGGTAGAGTCTTCAGTGGAAATTGGTATGAATTAAAATAAGTACCAGACATTATTTAACTCAGTTAAATACTTGCACTAGGAAGCAAATATTTCATGATGTTTGAGCTTCCTGGGAATTATCAAAATCCTTTTTATCCACTGCTGAGGTAAAAAAAAAAAAAAAGAAAAAAATGTAAAGTGTTACAGAAAGACCTTTGCTACTCAGGAGTGAAAATTATTTATTTTCATAACAGTGCCATTGCCACTGAACACTGGAACAGATTTGAATTCCATAGAAGTCATTACTAATGCTGAGCTTGCATGTGTCTGAATGGTGCTCATCATTTCCCTGGAGTCAAACATTTACTCAGCCTGTATGTCTTAACCATTAATAATATATGTGCCCACATTTTCAGCAGTTAGAGCAGAACAAGGGAACCTATCTTCTGATTTTTCACCCTTTATTAGAAATCCATATGAGTGGATCTGTAACCACTGTCTCCTCTCTGTGTGTACATTAGGGTTGTTGTCATCTCCAACTGTCTGAGCATTCTCCATAGAATTAAATCTGACTAATTGATTCTTTTTGTCTGAAATAAGTTTCTCAAGCATACATTTTGATACTTCCACTAATCATGTGCTATTTTCTGTGCTTCCAATCCCAAACACAATCTACTCTCTTTTTAGGGATTCTGGACTTGCTCACTGCTGCTTTCCCCTCTTTCCTCCATACTATTTCTTTGAAAATCTATCCTTAATTCGTTTCAGTTCTATGTGGAGCACCTTGCACCTCAAATTTCTGTAGTGCAGTTGCACAGACAGCCTTCTCCCACAACTTTTAAATTACCAAGTGCTTCAGAACTAATTATTTCTAGAGATTTATTTCCGTACCATCTCTCTTCCTTTCTGGCCATTCTGAGTCTGTTCTTCTATTTTTTTTTTTTTCCTTGCTAGCACTCGTTCATACCCATTAGTATGTTCACCTGTCAATTACACCTGTCAGTAACACCTGACATACTTCAGGGAGTTAGGAGGAAGTTTTCTCAGATGAAAATGACAGTCAAGGCACTGATTTCACACTAATATTTAAAATCTCTTGCCACAGTTAGTGCCAGGGTGAAATTTGCCTTTAAATTCTACATTTTACTATGTGTCTTTTTTGGAGTTTTCACTGTCATTTGCCTTCCTTCCAGTGAAAGTGAGAGCCATTTCCACACAGAAGTGATTGTCCAAGTCTATTGATCATTTTTCTACACAAAATTAATCGATCAGTGTGCTCTAAGAGGAATGCCATTACCATTTATTTACAGCTTGCTTTGGTGCAGCCAGCGTGTAACAATGGAATCATTTTATTCTTTGTATAATGACTCTAGCTAGCAAGATCTTAGCCTATGAGGTGATCTGGGCCCTCTTTTGTAGTAGTCCTGCTGTTTTTTACTCTCATGATGTTCTTGCAACCTGTGGCATTTTTAAAATTCTTGATGGTGAGATAATGGCTCTCTTTCCCTTTTCCTGGGAGTCTAGTCCAGAGCTTACTGCTCCTAAGATGGCACAATGATGGGAGCACATACAAACCAGCAGGGTAAGACTGAGCAGATAAATCTGTAGGAAGTTGTTTCAATATTTATTATGTTTTCTTTCCTCTTACCTGCAGTCTAAATCCATGATTTGTTTGTTGGTGTTAAATTTTTAATTTTTTCTTTTATCCCTTCACAAACATAGGTCAGTGTTATATCATTAAATCATTTCATGGAAGACTAATTTAATAAATGGACTCTTTCCTTCAAAATCCCATGTTAATCCCTGCTGCTTTTGTCACCACTCCTCCAGCCTGTCCGTAGCCGGTTGCAGATGTAGGACCTGAAGCTGAATGCTGCATGTGAGCATGTGGCGGGGAGCAGCGGAGCTCGGTTGAGCCAGGCTGGTTGTTGTGAAGCTCAGAACCTTCCTTCCCTGCCTATGTCGGTGGCTGATGTTATTTCAGACCCATGGCTCTTGGCCTGCGGACTAACAGCCCCCTCCAGGTCTCTTCCTGCTTTGCTCCTTCATCCACATGAAAGCCGGCCCCAAACTGCTTTTCCTCGGCATGCATCTTTCCAAGATGAGGTTTGTCTCCTCCATCTCTCCTCCCGCTGCCCTCACAGTCGCTGTGCTGAGTTTCTCTGTTCTTTCTCTCTCTGCAATGCCTTTGCTTGGGTGCCTGTGCGAGCGCAGCTGCCTCCCCTGTGCCCGGAGCTGGACCCGCTGTGTTTCCCCCGCCGGCCCCGCTGCTGTCCGCGCTTTTCCCGCTGGCAGAGCCGGCTCTGGCGCACATCTCCGCCCCGAGCGCGCTTTGCTGCCTGGAGGCGCCTCTCTCCAAAAGAGAGAGCCCAAGGCGACTCTGCTGCTGCAATAGGTGCCGCTGGTAAGTGCCCGAAGCCCTGTGGGCCGAATCCCACTTAGCTCATGTACACAGCATATTTTATCAGCGTTTTGCTGTTACACTCTTAGATGATGGTGAAAACTTTATCTGTGGCACGTTTAAAACATAATGAGTCTGTTCTCTCTTCCCCTCCAGGCATATGCTTTCCTCTCCCTCTAGAACTTTTCATGAGTAGAAAATTTGTTTATGGCTACTTTCTTTTAATGTGACATAACATTCTCTGTCTTCTCCATCTAAGAACAATTTGTCAGCATGATTTAGTGTGACTGTAACTACTTTGACACCTTTTGCTGAATTCTCCATGTGCTGAGACACCCTTTCAGGGTTGTTCTTTAACCCTGCATTTTGGGTGTCTCCGTAGCCCCAGCTGTGGATGGGCAGAACCTGCTGTCTGACCGACCCAGCTTTGTGATTCTGCCACCACTGTGGGTACCAAGGATGGCAGAATGGGGCTCTCCACAAGCCCCAAGCTGCCTGAAGGCTTAGGATCTTTGCCAGGCATGCCTGCAAAATTAGTTGGCTTGCGTGGCAGCTGGGAAGGTCCAGGTATTTCCCGGATCTCTTGACGAGGGCACTAAGTGAGAGCAGAGAGAGAGGAAGGGCTGGTGCGTACTCTCTCACTGGCTGTACTTTTTCTTCAGCAGAAGGAGTGAGATTTTAATTTTGAGAAACTGCATTTATTAACTTTGTCAGAATTATTTTCTTAGGCTATGTGATTGTTAACAGGCATTTCCTATTTTGTTTACTGTTAAGAGTGTAACAAAGCCTTGCTATCACAGAACCCACTTTGAGAAAACCAGGGTACCTAACGCTGAATCAGCCCCCATGGAGGGAAACAACTTCTTGTGTCTTGACTGAAGTTATTAGAGGTCTGCCTCCCAGTAACTTAAAGGTGGGCAGGAGCAAGTGCCTTCATTTCCAGAAATCCTATTACTTGAGTGAGAATCAAGAGAAATCTCCTTGTCCTCCTCCATCAAATACGTGGGAGCACAGATTACATTGCACTTGTTCTTGACCTACACAAGTGTGTAGCCGAACAGAATTTGGCTGAGAATAAATTTCTGGAAAAGACTAATTTCTCTCTTTCCTTTTTAGCTAACAATCAACATTACTCTGGCAAGTTGGCCATTAGTTCACCACTGCACAGTGGGAGAAATTCTGAGTGGCGAGGAGGCACTCTAAAATATTGGAGTAGAAAGATGCTAGCAAAACTGAGCAGCTAATTGCACTTTATGGAGTTTATTGTGCCTTCAAATAGTCATGTGTTACTGCCAATAAAAATAATGGGAATTAAGTGCATACACAGATGAAAGAATATACATGAATGGTTCATATTTCAGTCTATTGAAATAACAGATCTCTAATTGTCCTCATTGACTGAAAATAGGAGCTATAACTATAAGAATTTTTTTATATTGATACTGTGAGCACATCTGTGAATTTTATTATCAAGCAAATGACCATGGAGAATGACAGCTTTTACATTTTAGTAACTGGCAATATTCTACTTTATTTTTTTGCCTTAAAGATAGAATAAAATTCTAATTAACAATGTTTAACTGACCTAAACATCACTGTAAAATGTATACTGTTGAATAAAAATGTGATACACTTGCTGGTGTATAAAAGCCTTTTTAAAGCCCTGAAATTCTATTTTAAGAAATTTTGTGAGTATGCCTTTCTTAGAAAGTATTTGAAAGAAATAACAGTTAAGAGTGCATGCAGGATTAAATATTTCAAACTCTTCTTTTCCAGAAGGAATTATGCTAATGTTTAATTGTTTCAAAGTCCAAGAGTTCCAGTCGATAAGATGGTAACATTGGCTTTTTCTGGTTGTTGCAGGGTAGTTCAAAGCATTTATTTCATGTATTATTTTCCTAAGTGAACTCAACTTTTCCCTCTCTGTCTTCACTTACGATGTATACTAATATAATTAACCAAAAAAGCAGTAGACTACTTTCTGTTTTGTAAAACATACATAAAACAGAGCTGATAGTCGTGTTATAATGAATCTGAACTACATTTCATTACTCTTCATAAGAAAATAAGCATACTTGATTTCACCATATCAGAGAACTGGTAGAGCATGACTCTTATTTGTTTTACACTATTATATAATATCAAAATGTGTGGTTATAATTCTGGGAAGTGGGAGGGTCAGAATCTTGGTTAGTATATGTTGCAGTGTAATGGAAAAGCTGGATTCATTGCAGCCACACAGTAAAACACTTGGTTCTTCATTTAAGATTATTGTTTTCAGTTAAGAGAAAGAAAAGTAGTACAGCCTTTATTTTTGGTTCTAGTAAATTATAGAACCCTTTCCATCTCTTTGGCTCATTCTGTTTAAGATGAGAAAAATGTGGGAGAAGTTGTTAAGATAGATCATTACTAGGGAATCCTCAGCTGGTTTAAACTTGGAGATGAATAGATGGGAATAATTGTCTCATTCGCAGTTTTCCATACATTTTGTCTTTAAATTATTGTAGTTTTATCTCACAGTATATTTCTTTTTTTGAACAGACTGTGCCTCTTTTTTTTCTTCCCCCCTCCTCCATCTTTCAGATTACTCAATCCCTCTACTCCAACGTGACAGTGTTTAACATCATCTCCTGACTTGTCAGAGGAACAATCCTTTCAATAGAAACCATGGCTGAGACCATAATTCTCTGCCAGTTTTGTTGCCTGAGATAAACAGAGAAGGAAGTTACTCAAAGTTGAAATTGTATATTTTTTAAATATGCTTTCAGTATCAAGGTCATCTGCAGCCTTTGTGCTTTGTTTTATCATTTGGAGCCACCTGCCGGCAGATAATGTAATTCTAACAAAAAGAAAAAATATTTTTTTATTTGCTATTTGTGAGGCTGCTGTGACTGTCAAAAGGAGCAAAAATAAGAACTTTTTTCATTACCCTATCATTCTTCATAATTTTCTTATTTAAGTGTGACTTTCTCTCTGCCCACCTAGGCATGGACCCAATATCTGTGCCTCTAGAAGACAATACTGGAAGAGAAGCTGTGATCTGTGAGAGTAAAGTCTGTTCACACAGGTAAGTGAGGGCAGAAAGGTACTGAAGCTGAAAACCACTGTAGTGACACTCAGGATGTGAGCAGATGTGCACAAAGAGAGAAATCCTTGAAAAAAATGGTGGAAAGCAGTGAATGATTAGTGGACCAGGAGAGTGGTCCTATTTAAATAAGTTGGCATGCCCAGCATGTCTGATAGAAAACAGTAAAGAATTTTAAAAAAATGAAAAAGAACAAGAAGGACAGTACAATAAAGTTACTTAGCCCTCACTCGAATGAGTGAGGGCATTTTTTTACTTGCTCCAAGCATGAGAGAAGGAGAAGGTGTCCCCAGTTACCTCCAAATGCCAACTGGGAGTCTCAGCAGGACTTGAATTCAGTTCCCACACTTAATAGTGATGATGCTGGCAGCTGTGCCCATTTTATACACCATGCATTTAAAATTGCTAGAACCTTCTAAAGTTATAAACAGCTTTCCGTATTACAACCCTTTTTAATTTTGTTTTGACCACCCATGTTGTTCAGTGTCCCCTTAACAATCTTGACTGCAGGTATGTAAGTTAAATAACATTAATTCTAATCAAGAAACATACCACTTCAGTGAATATAACATTATGAATAAATTTATTTCCTATCCATAAACCTAAGTGTTTATTCATCATCTTTTCTAAGAACTTCCTGCAGTCTCATTAAGTTTTCTGAGTGGCAGAGTATCAAGTGCCTTCCTAAAGTACGTTTGCATTATCTACTATGTTTCTTTTCAATGAGTCTCTTGGTAAGTCCAACTAAAAGAGCCACTTAAAGATTTATGTCTTCCTTTCACCAAGGTATACTAATTCTTTGTAACCCTCTATGTTTGCTTCTCTGAGTAACACATAAACAAACCAGCAGAAGACTTGGCAATTTCCCCATGGAGCCATGCAGAAAATTATCTTCTCCTTCTTTTCTACTAGCTGTTCAAATGATGAAGAGGATCTTTTCCTCAGAAGTGTATTTTCCTCAGGTAGTGGAATCCACCCAAGAGTCATTTATTTTAACCATCTGTCCCACTTCCCTTAGTGTTGACTCATCCCTAGCCTCCCCATGGTAAGCCCATCTATTACAGGCTGTAAAACAGACTGAGTTATCTTTCTCTGTGTGCATAAAATCTGTTGCCATACTGTTTATTGTAGCTTCTCTTTCATGTAACTGACAGTGTCATATTTATTGGATCAAACTGGAAGTTTTCATGGAAAACTTTTTGGAGTTCTGTGAAGGAAGGAAAGAACAGAATGAATAAGAAAGGGAATATGAAAGTAAATTGCATGAAGTGGACAGTGACTAGCAAATAGACAAGACAGGAAGTAAGGCAGGATAAGTGAACAGCATTGATGAGGCTCTGAAACTGCTCAGAGATCCAATAGCAATTGATGCCAGTTTGCAGTGTTTCAGCAGAGGAGCCTCCAGGGCCGAAAATAATGAGAAAAGCAGTGCTTTGCAAGAGGACAGGAGGTGATTTGTGGTCTGGGGTCTTTTCTGCAAAGTGTCTAAGGTGAGCAGTGGGACCAAAAGTCTTTGTTAAAAGGCTTTAATTCGAAAGAAAGGCCTAGTGAGTGTATTTTCTATTTATTAATTCTGTGCTCTGATGCTGTTATTTCATCCACTTCTGTTGGTTTACTCTGAATTTAGACTGAGATAACCGAGAAAAGTACATGATGTAGAGTCTGCAAGCAGTCATGTGAGGAGTTTAATTTCGCGGCAGCCACGGAAGTTTAATGAGTCCAAATTTCCTTTCTGAAGCAATTCATCAGTGTTAGCCTTCATCCCAGCAGGGGCTGTCCATCAGCATGTGCTGCTCACATCAGAGGGACATGGCTTTCTGGTACAGTGTCTAATAGTGATGCAAATGATGAAAGTAGAAGCTAACGTAGATAGGATTGATGTCATAGAACACCCTAAATGCTCAAGGTTGCTGCTCTACTGAAATAAGCAGGGACTCAGCCTCCTCTTTGACAGGTGGTAATATCAAAGACATCAAGGGAAGTGTGGCAGTGGTAGAAGACAAAGGTGTAGTTAAGAACAAGGTGAACTGAGCCTGTTGTATTATGTCCCATGGGATCAATATTCAGACTTCATCTGTCCTTGTTTCTTGTTCTGTAAATTACCCTCCTAGAGGGACCAGTTGTAATGCACTGAAGCTAAATGACATACTAGAAAGATGAGTGTGAAACTCAAGGCAAACAGCAAGTGAAATCACACAGAAATAGGCTCCCCTTTATAAATTGCCTGACATGTGCCAAATGAAATGTAATGCTGACAGATGTAAAGTTATACTGCACAAAAATAAACACAAGCAGAAAACAAGGAGAATTGAGCTACAGCAGAATGACTTTGGCTGAGACCTTGAAGAGATGATGGTACTTGCTCAGAAAATGGTCTGACAATAAGGGAAAGCAATTTGAAAACACAGGAGTCTTGGAATACAAAAACTACACAGTGACATTTGATGAAATACCAAGAATGGTGTGAATCTCTAACTCAGCTACTGTGACTCAAAACAATAAGTGTATAAAAAGAGGGCAAAGTTTTCTTCCTGATTTATACAGTATTAATTTCCAACAGGCTGCCAGAGGCAATTGGCTCAGGAGAGATTTTAAACACCCCTAGTACCTCTGTGAAGGTGGAAAAAAAATGTTGGAGGAATTTGTTTCACCTGCACTGTTATCACGGAAGATTCATGTGTTCTCATTAACAGCCTTCTCCCTAAAACAGTGGCAGGCAAGGGCACAGATCAGACTGTGAAATCTCATGTGGACACTCACCTTTTGGTTTCTTTCTTGACACAGTGCCTGCATCTCATACTCATGCCTGAACACCATTCCAGTTCTAGGGCATCACTGGCTAGATGCAGCTGTGGTTGACATCTGTCCACTCTGAGTGGGGAGAGGAATGCAGAGCTGCACTATAATTCAAAATTCAGAACAAGTGCTGAAAAGATACCCGATCCATGCAGGATTATAAAATCTCCTTGGTTTCACTTCTGCTGGCTTTGTGCCTGTGTAATTCAGCTGAACCCTACAGAGCATTTTGTAAATCCAAGCCACTTCCTCTCAATTGTGGGGCTTAGCACCTTTTGCTGTGAGTAGCTGTTTTCTTGTTTCACAAAGCAGTTTTTTCCTTGCAGATGAATTTCTTTGGCTGGGTAGGACATCAAGGTGAGCATAGGAACATGACTACTTCACTTTCCTAGCTCCTGGAATCCTCCCTAGATCAGCATAAGAATTCACATTCCTCTTACATTTAAAGTTAGGTATCAGTCATATCTCTTTATGTAGTCAATAGAGAGCTGAACATTCCCACAGTGAGAGTCATCCCATCTTGAGGTCTAATATAGGTGAGAACACTGTTTTCCATTATCTGTGAGTGAAACCCAGACTACTGATTTAAACTAGATGTCTGGATTTTGGAAGATTGACATTAAGTTTAATCAGGGTTGAGGAATATAATGTCAATCAGGATCAATTTTCAGTGGTCTGATCTATGGCCTTGGATTGAGAGAGGTGATTTCAAAGTCCCTCTAGAAAATATTACATCCAGGTAAAGAAGGCGATTCTATTGCCAGCTTGCATAAGTCACTAGACATTTTACAAGGAAATCATCTTTAGAGAGATACTTGGCCTCTGTTAGTGGAGCCATGTTCTAATGTGAAATGTCTGTACTAACAGGAATTAAATTAGAGAAGTAACACCATTGTACCTGATAGGATCATTAAAAATTACACACAGCAGAGCAATCTTAAATTGAACTCAGATAATTTCTCTCTGTTTCTACTAAAAAGTACAGACCAGAGTGTGACTATTTCATAATAATGTATTGTAATATTGTTATATGGGCAGCCACTTATTGTACTTCAGAGTCAGTGTCTTCAGCATTATGATTAATCCTTTATTCCACAGTAATTTTTAGTACCAAACTAAATTAGATCTTGTGAAAGTCAACTTCAAGAGAAACGGAGTAGAGTTGAAGAAATGGGGAGTTTCATATCAGTCATTCATCAGACAATATGGATTCTGTACTTTGTATGGAAGGAAGCAAAATAAACATCTTCATAATTTGACTTCTGTTTTGCAAATTAACATTTGGGCAATCAAATTTAAACTTCCTCTCTTCTTGTAATAGAGTGAAAACGTATGACTGTGGAGAAAGAATTGCTGGCTGGCTCTCTACATTTCTTGGTCGTCCATGTCGCTTGATAAGGCAAAGTTCAGATGTAAAAAGCAAGTCACGTCAGAAAAATACAAAAGGTATGTTGTCATTCTTAAAAATATTCATGATTCCTCATGCAAACATCAGGCTCATGGACTTCACACTGAGTATATAGATACCCTGATAAAGGCTGAAAGTTATCAAGTATTGGTCTAGTTGTTATTTATACCCAAAGTGACTTTTTGCTCCCCTTTTACTTGTTATATTTGGCAAAAATGTACAGATGCACCAGTATGGGGGGAAGTTTTCATCATGACCGTGATTTTGTCTGGGAACTCAAAGACCATTTGGAAAAATGATCATGAAAAATCTAAGAATTTATTCAGAGATTAAATTTCATTATAAAAATAATTGAAAGAGCACTGAAAATGAAAGAACATTGCAAATGCGTAGATATTGCTTTTGTAAACTATTTTACAAATTTGATAAAATCTCAACTCTATCTCAGTTTCTAAATGCATTGCACCATTATCATTTGCAGGTTTGAGGGCATTCTTGGAATATTTCCTTAGTGCCTGGAAACAAATGAATAAACTAGTAATGAGAATGAGTAAGAGGTCAAAGGAAAGATGAGGTGAAATTACTAATTTTTATGATCATTTTAGAATGTTGGATTGATTTTTTTTTTTTTTTTTAGGTCTGTCATCTGCCTCAAACATCTCACTCTCTCTTGTGAATGAAGCACAATACCTCCTGATAAATGTAGCAAGCATTCTACAGCTGAAAGAACATATTTGTGCAAGGTAAGATGGTTCTCCAAATGTCTCTCAGTGATCTTGGATTCCAGAATCTTGCCATAAGGTGCCAATATTGATGTTTCATGTGGAAATGTAAAGATAGTTCCTTGTCAACTTTCAAAAAATATATAGCTAATAAACTGCTATAATTACTAATTCTTTTATGATTTCTGAAAATGTGGATTAAACTCATGAGCATCATCTGTCTACTAATCATCGTTAGGAAAATTTAAATGAAATTTTTGTCAAATGATCTGGTGGAAATATATTATTAAGAACCAGCCAACTTATGTTTGTCAGAAGAACAGGGATAAATATGTTTTCTCAACATAAATTGTCTGGCAGGTAAAAATATAAAGTCTTACTACTGGCTCCCATGGGAATTATTAAGATTTAGAGTAAATATGCACAACAGAAGTACTTTAAAGGTATTTTCAGGACTGGAATGATTTTATTTCTTAATTTAATTTGGCTTTGCTTATACAAAAGGGGGAAATAGAAGCAGCAAATGAAAGACTGAGTCAGTCCATAGTTCAAAGATAACAAACCCATTACCAACCAAATTTTCATATACTGACTACAGAAAATTTTTCTTTCTTGAATATAACTAGGAAAGGTTCAAATACCACAAAAAAATCTTCCCTCAAGGCCTCCATAATGTCTGTGCATCCCATACCCCCAGCATTTGTCTATGGGCCCCCTTTTCCTGTCTCTCAAAACTTCTCTCATTTCTTCCTGGAGTCGTCATCTCTCCTCTTAGTCAGTCACCCACCAAACATGTCCCCTGCACTGAAAATTCCTGATTTGAGTAGAAGGGGAATATGTATATATATATATATGTGTGTGTGTGTGTAATATACATACACATATATGTATATGTGTATCTGCAGGAGGATAGGTATATAGCTTCAGGATTTAAAACCACTGACTGAATGATGCATCACTGAGACCACTGGAGTTTGCATTGTCTGAGGATTTTCCTTCTTTAGGAGAAGAAAAATGGGCAATTTTAGAATATCATGGAAAATTTGTGTAGAAAAGGTTTAAATCAATCAATCTCTCAGTGTTTTGGCTACCCTTTCTCAGTGACAATTAATGCCTTCTTGTGTGGCTTTTCTGGCTGGGTTACATCTCCTTGGGAGGGCACTTCTTGCCGACATCCCTTACTCAGGATGGGCTTTTTCCATGTTAAGACTCAGTGAGGAACCTTCCAGATATGGGATTTGTGTGCAAAGATGAAGAGTAAGAAGCAGCAAGAGAGGACAAAGGAGAACAAGGAACTTCAGTGAAACATTCAATGTCAGATGATACACTGATTTTATGCCTAATATCTTCCAGCACAACTAGTCTTTGTAATCTCCCTTTCCTCAAAGGAAACACCAGATGTGACCAGAGCTGCAATAGTGACTGAGAAGCATCTTGCTTCCCACTCTACAGTGTGAGTTGGAAGTGTCCTCCCTTCCATGCGTTTTGCCGTGCAGTGCCTTCTCCAGGTGCTGGAGAAATAAATTCACATATACAGCATCCTCCTTCTGCACTGTTACTAAATCACAGTGTATGTACTTTCCAAATATTGAACTATCCAATGTACTTTCAAGAACTACTCTTAAGTACTGGAGGGTTTTTAGAAAGTATTATTTAGTTTCTTGGCATATGGGTTTGTTTTTGCTTAATGGAAACCTGCTAAGTTTTACAAAGCAATTTCAATTTTCAATTAAGTTTTCATAATTTCACTTTGTATCTTCCATAAGTAAAAACTAGTCTTCCAGTTTGCACTTGGCTCTTGTGAGCTGATCTAGAACAGAAACAGCAATTCAATTAAAAATTAGAATGCAGTTGGAGGGCTACATGTACCTGCAGACATTTGTCTCTCTGGTGTTTCCATTACAAGTCACCTCCATTAAAATCTCTATGGCCTGGCCTAATGCTCAAATGTTCTTGTTAGAAATATAACCCTGGGGATATAAATATTAATTTTCAAGTTTGCCGGCTAAATATAGGTAACGTGTTCTTCATCACAGAGCCTACTGCTGTGAAAATCCAAAGCACCTAGGCTGACTTCGGCACATTACACTGATTTTCAAAACAGGTCCATGTTGGGATTTGCAGAATGCAAGTACCTGCCACTCCATCCAATGCATGTTTTATGGGAGGAGAAATAATGAAAACTCACTCAGATACATGTTGCCAAGTAATTATAAGCATTTCTGAGGGCTGGGGGAAGTGCAAGAGAGGTGAGGTATCCTGGACATGAGCCTAAGCAGGCTGAAGGCAGAGAGATCAGGGTAGAGGTATGGCAGCCTTTGAGTTCAGCAGCAAGGGGTAGATTGAAGCTTGAAGCTTTTCAGCAGCTGTCTCAGGACACTGCAGGCCCAGCTCTGAGGTTACTGGGGCTTTTGATGCCCCCCCCAGTACAGGCTGGAGTGGCAGGCGCTTAGATTTTGCAAAACATATTCAAAACTAGAGGCTCCACAGCAGCCAAGCTCCAAGAGCCCACAGCAAAGCTGGGAAGCAGAGCAGCATAACTGAACATGTTCACAAGTAACTGCTATTTTCCTCCTTGTTTGTATGGGCACTGGCATAATCTACACTTCCTGTTGGCTCCCACTCCCTGGGTTCATTACAAATTGTGTCTCAGCCATGGGATTACCTGTTGGATCTCGAGGGAAAACCTGTAGCCTTGCAGCTTCCCATCCCACCTTCTACCCCCAGGCTGCTGGAGCCCTTGTGAACACTGGGCTTGGTGGAGCTGGGCTTCTGTGGTTTAAGTGAAAGTCTGCACAGACAGTTTATCCTTATGCACTTTTGTCTGTTAGAGAGATCATCCAGGCTGTTTTAAATAAAACCAAGCTTTTTTTTTTTTTTTTTTTTTTTTTTTTTTCTCTCAAATTCCCCCCCCA